>WOVY01012496.1:52500-148557 GCA_013436015.1 Rhipicephalus annulatus
TTGTACACGTGTCTCGATGCTCAGAAAGTGCGTTGCGTATGCTTTTGGTGTGACAGCTGATGAAGACGGCGTTTCGCAGTATAATAAACTCGCGCCAGCTCAAAAATACTTGAAACATCTTTTTAATATATAGCGGAAGGTCCGCACGTACGATTCCATTGCCTGGCTAAATGTTGGCGCGCCTTTTCACACGCCAGGTGTTTGTCCTCGGCGTACTGCGCAGCATGGGTACATAGTGTCAAACAGTGCATACATTCGTGCATAATTCGTAAAGGTACAAACAAATCTGCTATGGACGAAATCCAATAAAGAATCATTTGCAGTGCTATCTGTGCGTATATACAAGTAACAGCCAACGGCCGCCATTGTGCATGAACACTCCCACGCGCTTGGCCGGCATGCATACCACTCGGATCTCCCAAATTAATGTTTACATCGAAATGAAGCGCCTATCTCACGATCATAATTCTTTTGACTCGCACGAGTGCCTTCTTTTTGCGTGTATTTTTATTTGTTCTCGCACAATGGCAGCTCAGCCTATCGTTGCTTGAAAACTTCGGGGCATTTTCCAGTATTGTTGACATTTATACAAGTTTTCAATATGGCACTCGTTTTAGCTATATGTCTCACCCAGAAAAACAGAAACATGCGATCACCAAAGCTGTAATGCATTTCGATCCTCTTGCGCTACAAAGCTCTCAATGAAGTACTATCTTCTATATTTTTCCACAGGACACATTTCCCGTCCGGCTCAAGGGCATGTACTTTTTAAACACGCCCACTGTTTTCGAAGGCATTTATAACATCTTCATGAGGCCTTTCATATCGACCAAACTAAAAAGCAGGGTAAGATATGAGTCATAATAATACACATTTTGGTTAATAATGCCTCTGCATGCTTCTCGTTTTCTCTGCTAGAAGGACGCTCATGTTGATGTGTTTTCATGCTTTGGTGCGCTATTTTTATTATTCCTCTAGTCGCTCCCGCACGTCGACTTCGCATTGACTGCGATAAAATCATATTAAGAAAATTTCCGCGTTGGTTTCTGCTTCGTCGTTTAATATCTGTAATTGCAAGACATTCGTAAGCAGAATTTATACTTGTGATCAGTTACCCTCTCGCTATGAAAGACGATCCGGGCTCATTTATGCTGAAAGAAGCGTTTGGGAGCGCCACAGTTGAGCTATACCCCAAGTCATTGTGCTGTTTACTCTTTGGTTTCAACAGATTGCTCAGTAAAAGATACTAAAGTATGCTCCAAGCTTGCCTTTTGGGCAAAACAGGATTGAATTCTGGTAAGCTGAATTGCACTATCGACGTCCTGCTCTGTGCGCTGGTGGCGCGAGTGTGCTGCCAACCACTATATTTAGAAAAATAAAGTAAAGATAGCTTCTACTAAATTTGGGATACCAAAACCACCATATGATATTGCCGAACGCTGTAGTGGAAGCCTCCGGAAATATCGAGCACCTGGGGTACGGGCAGATTAATATAAGTACATTAGCCCCAAGCATTCCCGCCTTCATCAAAAACGTCAGCAAAAAAAACACGAAATTTCTCAGTTACCCATACTATGTACAATGAAAAATCTCATTTCACTAACAAGTGGGGCAGCAATTACACAAAGCAGCGTATTTTCTCTTAATCGTCGAATCAGGATGGTGACCATTTCTTGACACATCGGCATTGCCCGTCGACAGATGTACCCCGACCACCGCTGATGCATTCTATGGTTCGCTTGCAAGGCCTCGCTTGTCCCTGCAGGTCATTCTTCAAATTCCAAACAGAGACGGATGGGACTTCCCGCGAGCTGTTGAACTAAGATGTTGGGTCTTTCGATAGACGTCTAAGGATGTAACACAGCGTCATAGCTCATCCAACCGCAATGACGCAAAACAAACATTCGTGAGAGTTTCCGGCAGAAAAGGTGGAACATGGCAAGACATACTGCTTAGGGCTCATCATGCCTTCCTTATGCACCAACTCAACTGCATAGTATCGGCTCTTAATGGGACAAATTCAAATAGGAGTATTACATACGCTCAGGTGCTAAAGTCTCGAGGGATTGCTTCGTATTCCAAAGAACAATTCGCTGAGATCTGTATGCTTCGTTGGCAACGGTCGTCTAAAGACGATAGTTTTATGTCTGTAGAGAAAAAATAAAGTGTTTATTTGACGCTGTGTGTGACACACTCGGTGATTAGGCTAGGAGCCTTCATGTGCGCGGCGCCGCCTACGGAAACGGTACGCACATGAAGGCTCTCTCTGCTACGTGAGATACTGAAGTCATCTGGCCGTAATATTCATTCGTAGGTGGCAGCACCATGTCGTGTTAGTTAGAGTTATTGTATATGCTTCTTTTAGGTAGCATATAGAGTAACTCTAGTCTTAATGAAGCGTAGAAAACACCCGCGTTTTAGTTCACAGCGCTGCATCGTCAGTGCTTCGGTCTTTAGAATCATGTATCTAAGCATTTTACAAATAAAGAAATCCGCTTCATATTACCTACATTTTGATGTTTATTTAAAATATGGGTGACACTTCCTTTATGATTGAGAATGTTCATACGTATGAACGCAGCAAGTGGATCAAAATGGCTGGGCGTTGAGAAGCTGCCTTATTTTTCACCGGGTGGCTAAATCGTGCGACTGACAGACTAACAGACGGACAGACAGAACAAAACTTTTGCGTTAAAATATCTCAAAAACACTCTTGCCTTCCACAAAAGCACTTAATAACACAGGGGTCCACATTACAATGAATAGGCTAGCAGAAGAACAAAAAATGGCAATAATCACATTATTTGGAACCTAAGTAGTAAGCGACCTACTATGCGTCCCAAGCCTGAAAGAGACTATTCAAATAAAGAACTGCAAGCTGGTCACGACATGAATAACGTGAAAACGTTGCGCCCTGGGTCGTCAAACCCTTTCCCGAGTGCCCATTTCATACCCTTTCCACGAGTTCCATAAGCCTTGGTAAGCGCATTGGCGCCACACGTTATTAAATGCGAAGCATTTTTTAGCCAACTTCGGTGACTTTGAGCATATCTATCTATCTATCTATCTATCTATCTATCTATCTATATATCTATCTATCTAGCCGCTTGCGTTTGGGTGCTCTCGGGATCACCCCTTGCCTTGGCGTGAACCACAATTCGCATAGGAGGGTAAGCAGGTTTGACGAATATGACACACTGGTCAGAACATGAATAATGTCACATTCCCGTCGCGTACGTCGTCACTTTCCGACGGACAGTGGCACATCTCTACAGGCGATTATGTGCCACTGATATGCGTGTATGTACCACGGGTGATTGACACTTTGTATCTACCGAGGAACGACGAGAACACGCACGGTCAATTTTAACGCCCGAGCGTTAAGAAAATATCCGACATCGGTAGCTTCTACCCGACGAATGCAAATAATAAATGTCAGGGTCCCAGCTTGAATCAAACCTAAGCATTCTGCGTGGCAATGAAGCATTTTACCACAGAGCTACGCCAGGTCTCGGAACTACTTTTCAAATAGAGGCTAATCTTGATGAAATGCCAATAGTGGTTGCAGTGCTGCCTATCCAGTTTTATAAACATTACACATGTACTTTTTTGATACAGGTGTCACGTCGGCTTAACGTCAATTGTGGTTAGTTGCCATGCGCTGAAGGTGATTCATGTGGCAGTGTTCAGGGCCAGTATCCTCACGAGCATCGGCTCTTTCTATCAGCTTCTGGTGTTGCTAATACGCAAGTTCCAGTTGGCATCGTTGCGCAAGTACAAACAATTTATTATATAAACATCTGCCACTCTTCGACAAATGTCTGTGCGTGCGACGTTTGTACATATATTCAGAATCATATCACGACCTGTTGCTCAATAAAAAAAATTGAGACACGCTGACCTTCCCTCCGCATGCTTAGCATGACGTACTGCCGGCGCCTTGAGCATCTATCTATCTATCTATCTATCTATCTATCTATCTATCTATCTATCTATCTATCTATTTATCTATCTGTCTATCTATCTATCTGTCTATCTATCATCTACGTGTGGGTGCTTTCGTGATCACCCCCTTAACTTGGGCTAAACTAAAATTATTAACCAAAACTATTGGGAGAGTAACACGGCTTGACCAATATGATACGCTGGTGATGACATAAGTAATGACACAATTCTATTGCGTACGTAGTGAAACTCTTTCATCTAGATGTGTGGCACACACCCATGGGAGGGTATGGGCCGCAGGTATGCGGGTATGCCCGTGACACAGGGTATTGCCATTAGGAATCTACCATGGAACGGCAAGAACAGACGTGGGTAATTTTAACGCCTGAGCGTTGAGAAGAAGCCGACATCGGCAGCTTTGACCCGACAAGTGCAACGAATAAATATCAGGGTCCCAGCAGGAATCGAACTCCAGGGTACTGCGTGACAATCAAGTGTTGTGCCTAAGAGCAACGCCAAGCCTCGAATTTACTTTTCAAATGCCCCCAACTGTTCGTGAAACGTCGATTGTCGTTGCGGTGCTGGCGATCCAGTTTGATAAATAATACACATCTACTCTTTTGATACGATGAACAATACATATCTACTCTTTTGATACAGCTGGTTAACATCAATTGTAAATACGAGCTATCCACAGAAGCCTATTTATGTAGCATTGTCCAGGGCAAGGAGGTTCAAAGGTGTTGCTAATATTTATGGTGCTGTTAGCATGGTTAAGCAACTAGAAACAAGTGGTTATATAAAACATATGCAGCTGTTTATTACATGCCACTGTGCGTATTTGTACATATGTTTAGCTCCACTTGGTAACGCTTTGCTCGATAAACAACTACAAAAGACTACCTTTGCATAACATGGATTCTTGAGGTACGTCACAACTGCCGATTTTATTTATCTACCCAGAACAATGAGGACATAGTTGAGTAACTTAACTGTGAGAGCGTTAAGAGAAACCCAAATAACCAGCGTTAAGCCGACGTCTGCAAAGATTTAAAAAAAGATAAGATGCCAGCAGCAATCAAATCGAAGTGTTACGCGTGGCAATCAGGTATTAGACCATAAGACCAGGCCAGGTCTTGAAACCCCTTTGAAAAAAAAGCACTATTAAGGCGTAAGATTGATGCAAGTGCAGTTGTGGTTGCATTGCTGGCTAATTTCATAACAAAGCATTCAACATTACACACGGAGACTTATGGTGCAGATATTATACCGGGTTAATGACGATTGTGGTGGAAATGTTGGCTCCATATTCATGGCAGTCTAACAAACTTGACATTTCTATTACTGCACTTCAGCAAGCTATATCGAAGTGTGGCTCAACGTCGGGGGAACACGCTAAAGAAAGATAGGAGTTATAAAGGAGTTTTATAATAGCGCGCCGCGAGCCCTTGCGGTGCTGTCGCTGCCACTGCACATGCGTCGTAACGCAAGTCGCCTTTCGCGTTTGCGGCCCGCTCACAAAAAATCCGAAATAACGGCCGCGTGCGCGGCCCGCATGCGGCCCGCAAAGGGTCGTTTCGAGGCTACGGTTTTGCTGCGATTGTGCGTCGCGGTTTGTAGTAGGGCAAACGCTATTCTAAAACTCGTATGGCACCCGCTATTCTAAAACTCCCTATATTCAGATCGTCAAACCATAAAGCACAGATCGTTCCGATACACTGACGTCTGTACTCAAAGATTATTGCTGATGCTAAGTCCGACCAAAAGCTGCAGCGTTGTCACCAGTGGACGCCATTATAGTGCATGTTCCCGTGAAGCCGGCAACGTGCACGCAACTAAGGCATTTAACATCGATCCACTTTGTAAGACTAGCCTCAAAGTCAAACGAAAAATGCAACATGGACCATTACTTGCCCTCTGCTTCACATGAAACCGATTTTCACGAGCTGCGGGATCCACCAATGTATTTTTTTACTGAAAAAGTCATAATAAAGTGCCCTAAATAGTTTTTTTTTGTTTTGGGGCACGTGGATTCCGAAGAGAAATGGTTGAAGTTATGCACATCTAACCTTATGTTACAAGGCATATATGATATTGTTCTCATTCTCACCTTACGCAAGTTCTATCACATTTCTTTTATTTCATGCATTGTTTCAGGTTCACTTGGTTAAAGGTGGCCTGTCTGAACTCAGTGGCGTTTTCCCTTTGGAAAGCCTACCAAAGGAATATGGTGGGACAAAGGAGAACTACGACTGGGACCATCACCAACGGTCCTTTCATGATAAAGCCAAACACTTTCAAAATGTGTGTCTGTGGGGCTACGTCGAAAAATAAAGTGAATGTGTGTGTTGCTCGGGATAAAATTGACCACGAATACTTTTTTTATCGACAGAACTATAGCTTACAGTACACCTGTTCATCGGCCCTCAGATACGAATAACGAGGTCATGGAAAAGGAAATATTATCGACAAGACAAAGTAACAGGTGCATACACTTGCGATGGTCAAGAGCACAGCTACACTTCCAACACGTCCAGTCCTTATACTACTCACCAAAGCTCATGCGAACAACCACTACATTCTATCTATCTGACTATGAGGTCCATGAGACGTCACTCACGGTGCTGAGAGATGAAGGCCGACGCAACCTCGTAGCAGGAGATGACACGATAAGTGGTACGCGAGAGCGCAACAGTTCTTAAACTGCTCGCGCATCGGGCCACGGTGCGCCCGGCGTAGCAGTGTGGCCACGTAATCAGTTGCGCCAGAAGGGAACTCAGCAGTCGCTTGATCCGGACCAATGCCACCTAGATTATTTCAAGCCTGCTCACTGTGTCAGTCACGGGCTCTTACGTCACTTTGTTTTCACCGGCGTGTTTCGCTATCACAGACGTGCCTACGCTCACTCTCGTAAAAGAGGAAACGCCACTTCTTGTGTCGGTCACGAAAGATTTTGTTTTCACTTGCAGTGCATCATCATGCTCATAGTGTGCTGAATATTATACTTGAGGCAGCAGCACACACTCTGTTCGATAGCTACGTGTCTATGAAGACGCGTGTTCTAAAGAGTACAAGTAAAACTGCAGAAACATTGCAAATGAGTAGGAACAGTTCCTCTGCGTGCTCTAGATGTGTGTGTGTTTGTATGTAAATAAAGAATGAACAAAATTCACTGTATTTATTTTGTCAATTTGTTGACTCATAGAATTCGCTCCTATAGATCGACCACACGTTCGATAGCGTCAATGGAAGAAATAGCTCTTTCATGGATGAAATGGCTCACAGGTGAGTCTCCAAATGCTTTAAAGCGCAATACTTTACCTAAACTAGTGCCTTTTTTTAGATGCGGAGCATCTTATACTCGCGCCTTGTAGTGCGCCGTCCGCGCCGTCCGCGCCGTCCACACCGCTTCTCGAACATTCGACAGCTGACGCGCGCGCATGCGCCGTCGCGCCGTCGCCCACTCTTCCACCATCTGTGCATCCCTTCCTCCTCTACACACCGCGCGCGCTTCACTCCTCCACCATCTGTGCACCCTTCCTCCTCTACACACCGCGTTCGACATCTACAATTCTCCTGATTCTCCAGTGGACGCGCATGTGGCGTCGCGCTTCGAGAACATTCAACAGCTGACAGTGCATGCGCCGTCGTGCTGTATATATACTCAAGGTCGGCGCTCGCTCGCTCAGTTGCCGCTCGTCGGTTGGTTTGTACGGCGCGTCGACGTCCAAGGTCGCGGTGAAATGAATTCCAACGAATCCACAAACACAATGATCGACGTCCCTTCGACCAGCGCCGCCCTTTCGCATACGTGTGTACCTGTTCACTCATTTAACACCCCCTCCTACAACCACGTTAACCAATTTAGCCATCGACCCAAGTAAGTCGCAATTTAACACCCCATTTCACAACCACGTTAACCAATTTAGCCATCGACCCAAGTAAGTCGCACTTTAACACCCCGTTAACCAATTATATGCTCCGCATCCTCCTCAGTGTTCCCCCGAGGGAAGCTGCGGGCAATTCTTTTTATCCAAAAGGCAGAATGTAAAAGTCGCCACGAACGCTGTATCTCTTACAGGGGGATGATTGCGGTAATGGATTCACACTCCGGTATGCGCGCTTACTCGGTCAAAATGAGTGACGTCACGGTGGCAGTGAGCAGTACTGATAATCATCTAGGTGGAATATGGCTGGTCCGCAGCCTACTCGGCACTATCGCCATGTCTTCGGTAGACGGTTGAAGTCGGACACACCACCTGACTCAAGGTCAGCTTTTCGTCCCTGACCGCATGCACAGCCACCACAGGAACAGCCCGCAACCACCGGTCCGTAACACCCGTTCACCGCAGGGAAATGGCAAGCTCGTCGCTGCTGGTCTGATGCCATCAAGCTCTGTCCCACTACTTTCTTGGGTCGAATGTTCTCCTTCTCGCCCGCTGACCACGCCACCCGTCGACGTTCTGAGGCCCACGAAATCTATCAAGCTCATCGGGCTCCTGCGAACTCACTTCGTCTTCATAAGTCCCACTTTCGCTTGTTATTTCTAACATCCTCTTACTATATTTACCCTGTGTTCACCGTTTATGTGAGAAATCTCCAATGTGCATTGACTAGTTTCGTCCGTAAATCTTCGTTAAAAGGTTGAAATCAAATCAATAAAACCAGTAATTGCCAGGTGTATAGACAGGCATGTGAAGGCTCTAATTTTGCGTAATGACAGTAGTATACCAACTCTCCTTTCTTTGTAGATTTATGGCTATAGTTTCAGTTTTTATTAGTTGTAATGTTGCTTCGAATTGAATGAAACGAAAGAGTACACGTGGCATAAGGTGAATTTAAGTTCATAGATCGCCTTTTGGTGGCATCTGCGCAATCTGCTACAGCAATGTTCTTAAGATCAGAACATCTATTATTTTTAAATTGGACATTACTGATAGTGCAAGAAAACGTAAAAATATGGGTTCATACAAATACAAACTTATGTCAGGTGGTCAAGTAGATTTATGTGCTTGTTTATGGCTTATGCTATGTGAATGGCACAAAAGTATTACGCAAAATTATTCAAGTTTTTTTTTAATTTTCTGGGCATTTCGTGGCCACTCGGTAGCCACAGGCATAGGTAGCATTAGATAAAATGGTGGCCAATGAGGTCAAACAGGTACATGAAGAACATAAAAAAAATTCCGCCATATCCACGAAGTGAATGATGATGAGTGGGCGAAGCTCCGGAGGTAAACCTGGTAAACCATGAATCCTCTGTACATTTTGCCCACTCGATTTTATTACATCACTCCCCCTAGCGTACGTCGCCGCACTAAATCGAACGATTGCCTTCAACCAATGACACGCGCCATATGTGACATCATTCCTATTTTATAAGATATCGCGTCTTTCATCAACTACAAGTACCGCTTTCTAGTTTATAACATCTTGCATCTTTTCATCATCAGCTACAAGTACCACCATCTAGTAAACACTACAAGAACTAAACGAGAGGTGGCTACATACAGGAGACGGTACCGCCATCTAGTGAACACTGCAAGAACTAAACTAGAGGTGGCTACATACAGGGGACGGTACCGCCATCTAGTGAACACTGCAAGAACTAAACTAGAGGTGGCTACATACAGGCTACAGGGGACGCACAGCCCACGCCCTAAGGAGCTTCGCCCCTAAAAAGAACACAGGAGCAGTAATAGCGCATGTCTTGGGTTTACGCTGTATATGATGTCAAGGACTTTCATCGTAGTGAACTCATGATTTCTCAAAAAAAAAGAGAAACCATCCACTTGTTTGACTGCCGGTTGGAAAGCAGCAACCATTTAAATGATGCATTCACCTCATTATGTGTCGACGATAGCACATCGGTGAACATATTTAATAAACAACAAAAGTGATTCTCACTGTACTACATCCAAGACTTTCAGATTGCCCCCATTTTAAACATATTATCACAATAAATTTAATTGATTGTGACGCAATAAGGTTTTGCCATACTTGTGAAATCATTGCTGAGTTAGGGTTTGGTCAGGAATATGAGCTGCTGAACGCATGCATCGTAGTATGTGAAACTGTCGTAAATATAAAAATTATATATCATATGTATACTATAAATCTAGTTTGCCACGTTTAGAACCCAGCCCTTAGGTGATTTCTCTTAGTGGTCCCAGTAAAAGACCGTCTAAAAGCGAAATATTTTTTCGAAATGCCTCTTTATTATATTGCCTGCATGTTGGTTACATGGCAAAATGCTGCGAAACCCTAATTTGGGCAAAATGTGGAATCTTCAGCTGCACGAACTTACCAATATATGAATAAACTACCAGTAGTAGCAAGCGATTGATACACGAGCGTGCATCCTGTTTCAGTAGTATATTTAAATCTACACTGGTCTGGGGACGGTAACCTGCACAGTGTGAATTTTTATGAAATGAAACAAAATAGCACGTGGCCTGTGCGCTCTGGTGGCTGCTGGCAGCGCGTTGAAGCGGGAGCGAAAGCAACCACAGCCTCTTTTCGCGTCATCTCACGGTGAGCAAAAGAACCATTCGTTGCTGATATCCAACCAGTGCAAACATTTCAACCCCTTCCCTCTTGGAGGTGACTACCGTCCTGTTTCGTAGTCGCATTGAAGGGGGAGGAGGTTGCAATCTTGCCGCTGGTTCCATATAAGCAATGAACGGTGTAACCTTAAGAGACAAGAAGGGTGCAGAGTGGATCAGGGAACAAACCGGGGTTGAGGATATCATTGAAGAATGGTATATATTCATAATGAAATATTGGAAGCACCAACAAGACACAAGAGAGTAAACAAACGAGCGCTGAATCCCGTTAGTTTGCGCTCCCAATATTTCATTGTGAATAAGGATACATAGTTGAAATCAAGAAGAAATGAACATGAGCCAAGCATGTAGTGCGTAGGCAGGATGACCGCTGGTCATTATGGGTAACTGACTGGATTCCCAGATAGAGCAAGTGGGCAAGGGGGAGACAGAAAGTTAGATGGGCAGATTATATTGTCACGTGCTTTTCGAAAAGAAAGACAATGACAGTTGTTCATGTGCCATGAAGTACAACGAAATGGATGAAAAAGAAGAACTCGTTTTGCGCGTTCTATTAAAAGAACCTACCTGCTTCTGGCGTCTCAGTTTCTGCCGCAAGACCTCTGTTTCGACGTCGTGACACTGGTGGAGGTGCTGGAGCCTACAACCTGATGCAGGACAGTCTTGCTCGGACCCGTTCATCTAGTCCAGAGACTCAGCCCCTCGTCACGACTCCAGTGCATCGATTCAGTCGGCGCCTACTAGGCCTAAGACCAGAGTCCGCACCTGTTCCGCCTCTTTCCAGCATGGCAGCTCCTACGACATCCACGGTTATCCCGCCATCGCAGACCACTCTTCCCTCGCAGGTAACTCTTGAACATCCTCGCGTTCCTGAAGTTTTCCGTGGGGAAGAGTACGAGGATGTCGAGGACTGGCTCGAACAGTTCGAACGGGTCGCTGTATCCAACCACTGGAGCGAACAGCACAAACTTGGCCGTGCATATTTCGCACTGGAAGATAGCGCTCGCACGTGGTATGAGAACCGCGAGGCTACATTCCAATCTTGGGAAGACTTCCGTCGAAAGCTCCTCGCTACATTTTTGAACTCGGACCGACGGGATCGCGCACAGCAAGTGATTGAGGCACGTGTGCAAAAACCCAATGAAACAGCCGCCATGTACGCAGAGGGTATGATCCGTCTGTTTCGACGAGCTGACCCTGACATGCCCGAGTCGAAGAAGGTACGTCACCTAATGCAGGGTGTTAAGGAACAAGTGTTTGCGGGCCTCGTACGAAATCCACCTACAACTGTAGATGAATTCATAAGAGAGGCAACAGTCATCGAGCGCGCACTGCAACAACGACGCCGACACTTTGACCGCCTGCAGAACCACACGGCAGTAAGTGCTGCAGCTCAGAACACTGCCGTATGCGAAAGTTCCCTGCGACAAATGATTAGAGAAATACTGCGTGAGGAACTTCGGGCCCTCTGCGTTCCCCCTGCCCAACCGCCAGTCGCATCTGTTGCCGAAATCGTCCGCCAGGAGTTGAGGCAAGCCATTACACCACCCGCGCCAAATCCTGAGCCACACCCAGCGAGCTACGCTGATGTGGTCCGTCGTCCTCCACCGACATTTGTGGCGACGCCCTTCCAGCCACGACCCACTGCCGTACCTTGGTGGCAACGAGATTCTACGAGACGACCACCAGTTCGCCGAACTGACTTGTGGCGCATGGCCGACCGTCGACCTATTTGCTACCGCTGCGGAGAACCTGGTCACATTGCCCCTATTGCCGTCACGGCGATTCTGGGTTCGGGAACTTTTCTCGTCCCGCTTCTTTCCGCTCCGAAGATCGTCGTGCCCACGATGCTGATCAACTATCGCCTGCTCAAGCAACCCCACCGCGTCGCTGGCGATCTCCATCACCTGCGCGTCACCGTGACTTCCCTCAGAGCTACGCGGACGTCACCAGAGGCCGTTCGCCAAGCCCGCGCCGGGGAAACTAACTGATGCGACCTCGGGGGGCAAGGTTGCCAATCGTCGACACACTGAAAAGTTCCCCCAATCATCGCAAGAAGGTATGACGACAACGACGATGAATACGACGACGAATAATAATGCTGATGAAGTTGTACGTGCCGATCTGAGCGTTCTCATTGACGGACATCACGTTACAGCACTGGTCGACACTGGCGCCGACTTCTAAATCATGCGACAAGAGCTCGCCGACCGCCTCAGAAAGGTCAAGACTCCGTGGACAGGGCCGCACATAAGGAGTGCTGGTGGTCAGCTGATGACACCCACGGGTAAATGCACCACAAGACTTCGCATCGGAGATTCTAGCTTCGTGGCCACTTTCGTCCTGTTGCCAGACTGCTGTAAAGAGTTAATTTTGGGCATGGATTTTCTTCAAGATCATGGCGCTGTTATCAACATCCCTCAACGTATGGTGACGTTTTGCGCTCATCCTTATGCCGACAACAGCAGTGAAGAACCGCGCGGCTGTTTGCGAATAGCCGACGATGTGACACTCCCACCGAGATCCTGCTGCCTTGTGTCGGTGTCCAGTGGGTGTCCTTGCTATAAAGATGTGATAGCGGAGCACATAGTCACTCTTTTGTTCACGCAAGGCAATTCCATCGCGAGGGGCGTCCTGGCGCTTACTGGTCGACAGGCAGAAGTGCTCCTCACAAACTTCAGCAACGAGCGCCGTCAAATCCAGAAGGGTACCGCAATTGCCTACTACGACGATGTAGACCAAGCCGGGGATTGTTTTACCTTGCAACCAGATGACGCGGCTGTCCCCGCCTCGACAACTTTGTCGGTGGACATCTGCTCTACGCTACCGCCCTCTGATAGGAAGCGCCTGCTTGAACTTATACAACAATTTGAAGACTGCTTTTCGCGTACGTCAAAGGTACAGCAAACACCATTGACCAAGCACCGCATCATTACTGAAGACAACACGCGACTGATTCGGCAAAACCCCTACCGTGTGTCTCCGAAAGAGCGCGAGGAGATTCAGAAGCAAGTACACAAGTTGCTCGCGGATGACGTCATACAACCTTCGAAAAGTCCTTGGGCGTCCCCCGTGGTTTTGGTCAAGAAAAAAGACGGCAGCTTGCGCTTCTGTATTGATTATCGCAAGTTGAACCAAGTCACGAAGAAAGACGTCTATCCACTGCCCCGCATAGATGATTCACTCGATCGGCTGCGTCATGCGCGCTATTTCTCTTCAATGGACCTCCGAAGCGGCTACTGGCAGATAGAAGTCGACGAGAGAGATCGTGAAAAAACGGCCTTCGTGACGCCCGATGGTCTATACGAATTTAAGGTGCTTCCTTTTGGGTTATGCTCGGCGCTAACCACTTTTCAGCGTCTCATGGACACCGTACTATCAGGCCTGAAGTGGCAAACATGCTTGGTCTATCTGGACGATGTTATTGTATTCTCAGCAACATTCGAGGAACATCTCAGCCGTTTATTCACCGTCCTTCAAGCCATACGTTCGGCCGGCCTTACTTTAAAACCGGAAAAATGTCATTTTGGTTTTAACGAACTCAGCTTCCTAGGCCACGTCGTCAGTCACGAGGGTGTTCGACCTGACCCGGCCAAAATAGACGCCGTAGCGCAATTTCCTGCACCATGCGACAAAAAGGCCGTGAGACGCTTTTTAGGGTTGTGTGCCTATTACCGGCGATTTATTGAGGACTTTTCGTCTATTGCGGCGCCATTGACACGACTCACACGTGAGGACGTCCCCTTCTTTTGGGGTGAACAAGAGCAAATGGCGTTCAATGAACTACGACAACGCCTGCAAACACCTCCAGTCCTCGCGCACTTCGACCAGGAAGCCCCTACAGCACTTCACACTGACGCCAGCAATGTAGGTCTGGGTGCCGTTCTGGTGCAGTGGCAAGACGGCTGTGAAAGAGTAATAGCCTACGCCAGCAGAACTCTCTCTCGCACGGAGGAGAACTACTCGACTACCGAGAAGGAGTGTCTCGCCGTGGTGTGGGCGGTCATCAAATTTCGTCCATATTTGTACGGCCGCTCCTTCAAGGTTGTTAGCGACCATCACTCTTTGTGCTGGCTCACCAACCTTAAAGATCCATCTGGCCGTTTGGCGCGTTGGAGCCTAAGACTTCAAGAGTTCGACATGACCATCGTCTATAAATCTGGGAAGCGACACACCGACGCCGACTGTCTCTCACGGTCGCCAGTGGAGACTGTCGCTCGTGATGACGAAAACATCGACGCGGCATTCTTGGGAGTCGTCAACACGGCCACTATTGCACAGGAGCAGCGCAGTGACCCCGAGCTGTTACCACTCATTGAATATTTAGAAGGACGCCGTAAGGACGTGCCGCGGTTATTTGCCAGAGGACTGCCATCTTTTTGCTTGCGAAACGATGTTCTCTATAAGAAAAACTTCTCACCAACCGGCAACCCGCACTTGCTCGTCGTGCCTGCCTCTCTTCGAAAAGAAATAATGGAAGCGTGCCATGATGAAGCAACTTCTGGTCATCTAGGCTACACCCGAACATTGTGCCGACTGCGATGCAAGTACTACTGGCCAAAGTTACCCGCTGATGTTAACCATCACGTGCGAACTTGCACCGACTGCCAAAGACGCAAAGCACCTCCTAGCAAGCCAGCCGGTCTTTTACATCCAGTCCTAGCACCAGCGAAGCCGTTCACCCAGATTGGAATGGATTTCCTGGGCCTCTTTCCAACTTCCACAACAGGTAACAGATGGATAATCGTGGCCACCGATTACCTCTCCCGTTATGCGGAGACTAAAGCTATGCAGCGCGGCACAGCAGCAGAGGCCGCTCAGTTCTTCATCGAAAACATCGTCCTTCGGCATGGCGCTCCGAGAGCAGTGATCACAGACAGCGGACCTGCCTTCACCGCAGAACTTTTGGAGTCGGTTCTCAGCCTCAGTGGTACAGCTCACCGGAGAACAACTGCTTACCATCCGCACACAAACGGACTGACAGAGCGCCTCAACAGGACCCTCACAGACATGATCAGCATGTACGTTGACACGGAACATAAAAACTGGGATCAGATATTGCCGTACGTGACCTTTGCCTATAATGCCGCTCGACAAGAGACCACTGGAATGACGCCGTTCAGTCTGATCTATGGTCGCGAAGTCACGACAACGTTGGACGCCATGTTGCCGCATGAGTGTGACGACATCCATGTGGACGCCGAAGAGTTCACTCAGCGCGCCGAGGAAGCCAGACAGCTCGCGCATGTGCGCATCTGTCATTAACAGCATCAAGATGCACAACGGTACGACCCCCAACACAAGTTTATTAGCTACACACCAGGCGACAAGGTCTGGGTCTGGATTCCGATACGTCGACGTGGACTGTCGGAAAAACTTCTAAGACGATACTTTGGCCCATACAGCGTCACGCGACGCTTGAACGACGTGAACTATGAAGTTGTTCCCGACACTGACTGTAGTTCTAAGCGTCGAAATCATTTACCCGAAGTCGTACACGTCGTCCGTATGAAACCGTATTTATCCAGTTGACGCGACCACTTCATACGCCTGGTAGAGCGCCTAGGTTGCGCATCGGGACGATGCCTCTTTCGGAGGGAGGCAAATGTCACGTGCTTTTCGAAAAGAAAGACAATGACAGTTGTGCATGTGCCATGAAGTACAATGAAATGAATGAAAAAGAAGAACTCGTGTTGCGCGTTCTATTAAAAGAACCTACCTGCTTCTGGCGTCTCAGTTTCTGCCGCAAGACCTCTGTTTCGACGTCGTGACAATATTATGAAGTTTGCGGGTACAAAGTGGCAGCAGCAAGCACGGGACCGAGTTGACTGGCGGATCATGGGAGAGGTCTTTGTCCTGCAGTGGACGTAGTCAGTCTGGTGATGATGAGGATGACCAAGTTGGGACCATTTCATTTACCAACTATTTGTGTATTGGTTCCTATGATACCAAAGTAAATGTCAACGCCACCACCCTTTCTCCCCCACCCCTATCCGTGCACTATATGACAGCCCGAACGATTGTTTCGAGCTCAAGCTACTGCTCATCAACATCTCTCATGTCCATTACTGGGCCAAGGTCTCTTCCCAAGAATCTTCAACCTACCTTGTCCTGGGCAATTTTATTCAATCTTTTGCGTCCATATTTCTTCCCCTTTTGCCACCCCACCTATCACACCTGTCTACGCTTCCCATCTCGTCGTATCTAGTCCGATGCTCTGACGAAATAAACTACATTTCGTCAGAGCATCGGACTGATACCGAAAAAAGAGACACAAAGAGATAATGCTCATGTCAAGATCTTTCGTTCATACACGTTTGTTCAAGCAGAATTTAGCAGGAAAATTTGCCGACGTCAGTTAATAAACAAACTGCTTCCTTTCGCTTTCTTCAGCGGGACACAAAGCGTAACCAGGTGGATCAGATTTCACTTTCCACATGATCTGCTCCATATTTTCGCAGTAGCAGATCCCCCACCTTACATAGTCAATATATGGGGCACATCTTGAACTCTCCTTCATAGGTGAACAGCAAAAGTGCCCCCCCCCACTCCTTGGCGTCTTAGTGCGCACGCATTTTTCTACAACGCCCGGACTAACTTGCGACATCTCTCGATCATCGACGAAGCAGTCAAGGACACACCGCGTCATTCGACGCTGCAGGCCCGGCGCCAATGCGTTCCGCCTAGGCTAACGTTCGCACTTGGCAGCAGTACACGTATCGCGATGCGAAACGTGCTTTCATTTATGGCGCGGCTGCTGAGCGGATTGCTGTGAATATTCGTATGCTGTCTGTTAAGCAACATTGATGGTTAATCCAGGCTCATGCTGAGGAAAAATTTCTGTTATGCGAAGCACCCGCTATAGACGCGCGTTTCAAGGACTGCCCGTCGAAACTCGTCCAAGGCCGACCGGCGCGGCCAACGACCTGCTATCGTTGAAGGAAGCCAGCCACCACAATTCTCGACAAGGAAAGGGCAGTGTTATATCTGCTGCTTGTCCTTCGGAGCTGAAGCGGTTCCCCTTGGCAGTATGGAGACAAACAGCTGCCAGTGCCAAGCGGCTTCCTCCGAGCGTGGACAAAGATAACGAGAGAATGTTTCGTATCGGGTATAGCTTGCCTGCATAGTTATCATTGTTTAGGACAGTATGCGGCTGCTGGCATCAAGCATTTACTGCCCTGTGCGACTGGTCTGACAGCTCGTGCTTATCTAAACCTAGAAACCAGATTGCGTCGACTCCCCGCTGCTCTAGAATATTACGCATAACAGTGATAAGCGTCTTCTTATGAAACAGCATAAATTGACGCACGACGTCCGCCTGTCTATGCTGTTTCAGCGCAGCTAATGCTGTATGTGTCTCTGCTTCATAGGGTATCATGCTGAAGCGATGAGGCGCATTCCTACTTACGAATAATATAGCAGAGTTGGTTAGTGTTCATAATGAAGTAAAATGCTGCTTCATAGAATGGAGGCAAAGGAACGAGAGGAAGGCTGGAAAAACTCAGCGCTCATGATCGGCGTTTCTCGATAGTCCCGGACGCCGCCTACGTTTTAAATCAGCAGTTGCTAGCAAGATACTCAATAATCATTCGCGCAATGAGATATTTTCAGAATCTACGAAGTGTTGCTTCGAAATGTAATAATTTTTTCTTGCTGTTTCGATTAAATGTGCAGCTTTCATGAAGAGCACGCTAGTTCAGGAACGCGCACCTGTATGTGTATAAGCCGAGGGCACATACGAGAGCACAGTGACAGAGAACATGTGAGTGCATGGTGAGTAGTTGTCACACATGTCCCGTTTATTAGGGAGGCGATCGCCGGGCTAATTCCAAGAGCCGAAGTATCGGCCCCCCGAACCGCACCACGAAAGCGTGGACAATTTTGAAGTGGTCCTTTTTGGTGCGCCAGCGGACGCCGGTCGTGGCCCAAAGAACAAGTCAGAGCCGAGAGTTGATAAACAAACAAATTATATTCTCAATAATGGCAGATCGAAAACAATACATAAGAATGCACACTCCACAATAGTTACCTACAATACGTCACCAATCAAACAACGTACTACACGGTACAATCAGCCTCACTCCAAACAACGGAAACAGACAACGATACGCACTACAATGCTGTCGCATGCATTGAACAACCAAGACACGTAAAGACTAAAGAGATAGAAAACCTATCCAGTCCAAAGTTCTTGGAACAAAAGTCTGAATGATACTCTTCCGAGAATCACCCACTCAAAGTCCAGCGTTGTCGTTCCGCAGCTCTCGAAGTTTCTCTTCCAGGAAACCTCGCCGTCTTCAATTGGCCACTCTTCAAACTTCAACTTCTTCGCCCGAACACGTCGGCTTCAAACACGCAGCTGTTGCCCGCGTCTTCGCTCGATAGCGGTAAACACACGCTCTTGCCGGTAGTACGAGTCGTCACCCCTCAGGTGTAAATCCTCTTCATCTCCGGCCTCGTCCCTACGGACCAAAAACTTCGCCGACTACACGGCGGAATCCCTACGCGCGCTGGCGTTAACTTCCGTCTCCTCCTGTTCTGTCACTACGGGCAGAACCTTCGCCGACTACACGGCGGAATTCCTACGCGCTCTGGCGTTAACTTCCGTCACCTCCTGCTTTCTCGTCTCGGCTGCTCGATTAAATACGTTCTGCGCCACCTTCCAGAATGTTCTCCTAATTTCGTCGGCGCGACGCGCAGCGAAGGCTGGGGAGAGGCACGAGACGGTTCGACTGCCCTCTCCTGAGGGTGATTCACTCGGTCTGACCCCGCCCCGTTCGTTCTGGAAATTTCTAGCGCTTGCCCGGCCGCCGCTGTGGGGTGAGGAGGTTCGTCTGCGAAGCCGTGTTTCTGCGGGGAGAGCGCGCGCCCGGGAGCCTTGGATGTTTGCTTTCTCTTTTCTTTTTTTTCTTTTTACCTCGCGGCGTTTCTGCCGCCCGTTGTCGCAAGGATTTGGCGGCGCGCTCTTTTTTAGCGCTCGTTCTGTGACAGTAGTCTAATTTCCCAATGAAGTGGACATTCAGAGCGCGCCGTCAAAGTTAAATACGGTCGAAAGAGGAACACTTTTTCGTGCATTGTGTTCACTATACCTACCCGTCATCGTCTTTTACCCTGCCGCGGTGGTCTAGTGACTAAGTACACGGCTGCTGACCCGCAGGTCACGGGATCGAATCCCGACTGTGGCGGCTGCATTTCCGATGCAGGAGGAAACGTTACAATCTAAGCCCGTGTGCTCAGCTTTGGGTGCACGTTAAAGAACCCCAGGTGGTCGAAATTTCCGGAGCCCTCCACTACGTCGTCTCTCATATTCATATGGTGGTTTTGGGACGTTAAACCCCGCATATCTATCTATCGTAGTCTTTTACAGCTCATGAAAAATGCGATACAGACTGCTGCTTGAAATCATAGCAACTGTCATGATGCGACGTGGATACACGCGCACACACTAAAGCGCACAAAAACACACGCGCGATCGGATCTACAAAAGAGCGACCATCGCCGCACTCTATGCTTTGTTTTCGGCATTATCATATACCGAGCAAACGGTTAGCCACAATCTGCTGCAGTTTCGTATCATTCTTCGCGAGCCAGGAGTGTAAATGTTTCTTAAACAGTGGCGCTATTTCAACGTTGTGTCCGCCAGGCACCGCCGCCACAGCGTGTTTCCTGCCGTAGTGCTCACGATAGTACAGGGCTGAACATAAGTCCCCAGGCCACTGTAATCCGTGTATTCCTACGGCAGCGTGGTGTGAGAACTTTGGAACCCCCTCCCCCCCCCCACCTTACACATTTCTAGCTTGTGCTAGTTTAATTCGTCTATGTATTATTTCACGATACTAATTCACTTGAGACTGTTGATAAAGCCTGTCCTGAACAAGCTACATGGATATAACCTTAATTCATCAGAAGAGAGGCTGAGGAGCTGTCACAGATGAAGTTTTATTATCAAAAGCAGTGGCACATCAACAAACTGCTCAAATACTGATAAAACCGGCTGAACCTAACATTTGTACTCAGTGAAGCACGGGCTCTGTATGTCGCAGATAGGCCAAGAAGTGCACTCACAATTTAGTCAGGGCAACTAAATTCAAAGGTTCACTTAGACGCAATAATTAATCTTGAAAAACCTGATTATTGGTTTCGCCTCCATATGATCATCAACCCAAGACAAAATGAAGGGTGATACCTTTTTTTTAAACATCGCGCCGTAACTTCAGCAGCTGAATGTCAATGTGACTTCGCGTGTTCTAAGGTTACCGTATTCTTCAAACGTTGTCTCAACAAATGTCTCAGAAATTTGTTATGTTATGTATATGACCCCTTTAGAGCACAATTGAAATAAGCTTTACTAATTCCGGTGGATACCGCGAAGCCCAATGACGGCGCTGCACGGGGTTACGAAATTTGGCGTTTCTGCCTGCGTTTTCCTTCTAAGCTTTTTATCTCTCACCACAAGGCATATTGCTAAATGTTTGGTGTTTTTTACGCATTGTACAAAGACAATTCACTAATTTACTGGATTATTTTAACCTTGAATGTCGTTTTACTGCACAACACTTTAAGGCGGGCTGCAATAAGGATCAAGCAGGACTTTGTACAGGCTACTATACATTCGACCACATTCATACTACCACCAGGTGATAGAAAAATGCTCAGAATACCTCCAACCACTATACATAGCCTTCATAGATTAGGAGAAGGCATTTGATTCAGTAGACATATCGGCGATCATGCAGACACTGTGGAATCAGGGTGTTGACGAAGCATATACAAACATTCTGGCAGAAATCTCCAGCGAATCAACTGCCACTATAGTGTTTCACAAAGAAAGCGACAGAATACCAATAAAAATGGAGTAATATAAGGGGATACAATCTCCCCAGTTCTATTTACCGCGTGCTTACAGGAGGTTTTCACAGGGCTACAATGGGGAGAGCTATGGATACGAGTTAATGGAGAGTACCTTAGTAACCTGCGCTTCATCTGCGACATTGCATTTCTGAGTAACTCAGGGGACGAATCGCAATTCGTGATTACTAAACTAGACAAGGAGAGCAGGAAGGTAGGTCTTAAAATTATTATGCAGGAAACGAAAGTAATGTACACCAACATTGGTAGAGAACAACGCTTCGAGGTATATAGGTAGCAGTGCAGTTTAAGTTGTAAAACAGTACGTCTACGTCAGACAGGTAGTAACCGCGGAGCTGCATTACGAGATTGAAATAACCCGAATTATAAGAGTAGCATGGAGCCCATTCGGCAAGCATTCTCAAATCATGTATGGTAGATTGTCACTGTCCCTCAAGGGAACCTATATAACGGCTTCATCTTACCGGTACATACCTATGGAGCAGAAACCTGGAGTATCACAAAGAGGGTGACACAGCGGGAAATGGAAAATAGAAAGATAGGTGTAACCCTAAGGGACAAGAAGAGAGCAAAGTGTATCAGGGATGAAACGGCTGTTAAGGACATCACAATCAAAATCAACAAGTTATTGTCATGGGCATGCAGGCATGTAATGCGAAGGCAAGATAACCACTTTTCATTAATGATGACAGAATAGATTCCAAGAGAAGTCAAGCGGGTAAATGAGAGACAGAAAGTTAGGTGGACAGATGACATTATAGGAAGTTTGCGGATATAAAGTGGCAGTAGCAAGCACAGAACCGAGTTGACTAGCGGAACATGGGAGGGGCTTTTGTCCCCCAGTGGGCGCAGTCAGGACGATGATAATGATGATGACTATATATATACGGGTTGTAAAGCATGACAATGCTGCTACTAAAAAGTAACTATTAGTTCGCTTACTGTTTTGAAACGTCATTTGAGCTTGTGACAAAATTTAATTCATTTTCGCAGCGCTGTAAAGATAGCCGCTCTGAAAATTTACCTTGAGATGCTCCTGTGCTGGGTGAGACGACAGAAGTGAAACGAAGATGTCTTGCGCAGTTACGGCAACTCCTGGAAAGTACGTCACGCCCTCTCTGGTTTCCATCACTGCCAATGTGTTTTTCCAGCTACAATGTATTACCGAAATCTGAATAGTTGGCGATCGAAAAAAAGTTTACGCACAGTAATTATCAAAGTAAACTGTTTGATATGCGAGATTTAACGGCCCAAAACCACCATATTATTACTAGAGACGCCGTAGTGGAGGGCTCCGGAAATTTCGACCACCTGGGGTTCTTTAACGTGCACCGAAAGGTGAGCGCACGGGCCTACAACCTTTCCGTTTCCTATCAAAGCAAACCATACAGCGCATGACGTTCTGCTTCAGAAGAGCGCAGGTTGAATCTCTTGACTACTAACATGCACATGCTGCGTGCATGTGTTCGTGCGCGTATGAGTGTGCGTGCATGTGTGTGTCTGTGCCTGTGAGTTTTTATGTCTTATCATATGTTACTACTGCTAGCTTTTTCACAGTATGTGGCGAAATACGTAAAACAAGTGGTGAAATAGTGCCACTTCTGCGTTTTCATTCATTCAAATAAACTCCATGGAGTACAATTTCCTTAGCCATAACTTACAACCTCACGCATGATAGCTTATGTGATCTACCGTATTACCTGTGACTATGAACAAAGTGAAATTTCAGTGCTGTTAAACTAAAACAAGGTGTGAGACTGAGCTAGTCGTTAACTTTACATAGCCGTTACGTAATGAAATGCACAAGAGCTTAATTGTAAGAGAAGCAGAGACCGCACAATAAAAGGTTCCCAATAACAATGTGGCCCTCATACAAAGGCTGTAGAAGTACCCGCACATTGAGCATTCATACTCTGGAGAATATTGGCGTATGTTTTAATCGTGACTGCTTCGTGTACATTAGTCAGTCAATGCATTTAGACGCTGAGCCGTGCGTGCCAAGGAAACTCGCGTTTTTTTTTCCTCTGCAGGTGAGGAGAGTTTGACAGTGCCTCAAGACGACGCATTCTTGCTCATGTTTCTCCAAACTCGCAAATATCGAGTCAATGACGCACTCAAAAGGATCAAAAACTACTTTAGCATTCGAAAGGAAATTCCCGAGCATTTTGAAGATCTCACACCATCCAGCATACCGTACCAGAAAGTATGTCAGGAACACAAGTTCATTTTGTCAACCAAAAAGCGGGATCCACTGCGCAGAGCTGCAGGATATCTCAGGTTTGGTAAGTATCGCCTCTTTGGATTTTTATTATTGCGGTAATTCACGAAGTACTTCTGGCTACATACGAAATGAGGACTTCATAATAACTCTATTGCTGATCTTAAATTAACAGATTTGATCTTGGCGGGGATGGTCGCACTCAGGTGGACGTGAAATGCTAGAGGACCGTGTCTTTAAATTAGCCTCACATTCAGCAACCAAGTAGTTGAAATTTCCGGAGCCTTTCACTAAAAATACCTCATTATCATATATAGGTCTTGCCTTTTAAATCGCCTCTTATTATTTTAGGCAATGAGATAATTTGGTTCATAAACTTTTCTTGAACAATTATACGTGTGAAAAGCTTGAAACTAGCCCTTAAATGACCACTAATCATTGAAATTCGCACTCATCGTACCTATATAGCAGAACAACGCTGGAAATCATCTTTCATCATACATATTAGAGCGTATTGCGCATACATCGACCTTTGCCGAAGTTATTAATCCTAACTCTGCTTGACGTCCAGTAACCATGAAAAATAGAAAGTGTTACTCAGATTTTGGTGCACGTTATAGAACCCCAGGTGGTCGAAATTTCCGGAGGCTCCACAACGGCGTCTCTCATAATCATGTGGTGGTTTTGGGACGTTAAACCCCACATATCAATAAACAAATATAAAGTGATATAATTGTTGGGCTTCGACATCCCAAAATTACGGTATTCTGAAGGGGGACGCCGCAGTGGTGTTCTCTGGAAATCTCAGCCACCTAAGGTCCTTTAACGTTCACCTAAATCAAGGTACACTGGCCTTAATTATTTCACCTCCCATCGCATGCACGTACGCTGCAGCTGGGATTAGATTCCGCAGCCTTCGAATCAGCATTCAAAGCAAGAATAGGCAGATCTGTGTACTACCAATCATTTCTATGGTGGCTGAATGATCGCAGCGCCACAGTCCCTTCTAGTTAATTTAAGGAAACTCTATGGCTCAGACCTCTATGTGTTGGATATTTAAGCGCGTGCAAATCAGAACAAAGAAAGGTGATGAGCACGGAATTCTTAGTGGAAATTGTGCCCATAGTATACGCTTTAGACCAAAAACCAGTGGCACCAACATATGTCTGTATCAGGAAACCATCGATATAAAATACGAGAAAGGGTACGTGGCGTCACAGAAATGAGCTAAGGTGATTTGATGAGCCACCTATTCAAATAATTTTGGGGTGGGAGAGCTACGGTAGCTGGCGGGGCTTACATTAATGCTTAGGTTGTAAATGACTATAGGCAAGACTAGGCAGATTTATGTACTACCCGCCGTTCCCTTATTAGCTATAAACAATCACAGCGCCAGGGGTCCCTTCTAGTTGATTTTGGGCAACTCTACGGGGCAACCTCCTTGCGTAGGACACTTGAACGCGTGCGAACAAGGACGAAGGGAAGCGATGACTACACAAGTGTTTGTATTGTCATCATTTCCCTTTGTCCTAATTTGCGCAAGCTTGAGCGTTCTGCGAAGGTAAACGAACTCGCCCGAAAATCAGTGTTCCCTTTGCAGCATGCAGTGCACCCAACGAAACAAAACAGGGAAAGTGGTTAAAGCGGGTGACAAAGTTAGCAACTCTGCTTCTTCTTCTCAAATTCGAGAAATTTTTGCGGCAAATAATTCATGAGGCAAGAAACTCTTTTAGCGAGGTCATGCGTCGATTATTACATAAAAATATCACAGCATATCCAGAAAGTGCACGATGATGAATTGGGCGAAGGGTCCATCCGTCCACCAGCCCACCCTCTGTCTGTCTGTCTGTCTGTCTGTCTGTCTGTCTGTCTGTCTGTCTGTCTGTCTGTCTGTCTGTCTGTCTGTCTGTCTGTCTGTTCATGCGTTCGTCCGTACATGCGTTCGTCCACCCATCAGTTCGTGCCTTCGTGCGTCCATCCGTGCATCCGTCCGTCCGTGCGTGTGTCCGTCCATGCGTTCGTTCATGCTACCATGCATCCATCTGTCCGTGCGTGCGTCCGTCCATGCGTTCGTCCATGCATCCGTGCGTCTGTCTGTCTGTCTGTCTGTCTGTCTGTCTGTCTGTCTGTCTGTCTGTCTGTCTGTCTGTCTGTCTGTCTGTCTTTCTGATACTGCCGGTTACGCCTGACTCAGGACAAGGTTAGACTATATAAGAGGAGCCTCACCCCTAAAAAAAGGTTCCTTGCCACTTTAATGCAGCATCCTCGAATCCTCGATGAACGAACATTCGCACCCTGAAAGTCGGTGGAATTCGCCAAAGCCCATCTTCACAACTTGGACTCGATTCTACAGCTCCGTCTTCCTTCGGGAATAACAAAAGCGCTGAGGGGATGCTCCCGTGCTGTCTGTAGCTCGGGGTAACCCTCACGAGTGCTTACTCATAGCCAATAGCCCCAAATGTGACAGCTCTTGCTTCGAAGAGACAATCATTCATCTTCTCTGCGAGTGTCCTCGCTCCGGTGCGCCAAGAAAGTAACTTGCTAATGTGCAAGATAGACTTGACCTTTGCCCATGGTCGTAGAGAGAGAGAGAGAGAGATAAAGATGCAAGGAAAGGCAGGGAGGTTAACCAGACGCACATCCGGTTTGCTACCCTGCACTGGGGAAGGGTTAAAGGGGAGAAAAGAGGTTGTAGAGAGATGAGAAGGTACACACAATCACGAGCACACTCGGGGAGCACACACATTCTACAAGCGGTCGCTCAGGTTTGTTGACTTTAGGTAAATTAGCAGTGCTTTAGTTGCTTTCTGCGAAACTGAGGCAGATGCCCAAGGTCCTAGTATCTTCGGCACACAAAATGACCCGGGGTCAAGTTGATTCAAAACCATCCGGAGCTGGCATCGCTGTGTGTCGTAGCAAGCGCAGCTGCACAGGACGTGTTCGATGGTCTCTTCAGCTCCGCAGTAGTCGCATGTAGGAGTGTCTGCCATACCAATGCGAAAGGAGTACACCTTTGTAAATGCAACACCCAACCAAAGGCGGCATAACAGTGTCGCATCGGAGCGGGAAAGTTGTGATGGTAGCTTTAGCTTGAGCGAAGGATCCAGTTCATAAAATTGACACCTTTGGAAGCTGGTAGACGACCAGAACGTGCGTGTGAGATCTCGAGCCAGCAGGTAAAGTTGTCTTGCTGCATCATTCCTTGATAAAGGAATCGGGACTACACGGGTTCCTTCACGGGCTGAGCGGGCTGCATCATCGGCTAACTGATTTCCGGTAATACCGATATGTCCAGGCAGCCATTGATATATAATATCATGCCCTCGTGCTAGAGCTTCATGATGGCAATGTCTTATTTCTTGTACCAATTGGTCATGACTCCTCCTACGCATGGCAGACTGTAAACTCTGAAGTGCTGCCTTCGAATCACAGAATATGACCCATATTTCTGGGCGTTCTTGAACGAGATATTGTAAAGCAGCCCTTATAGCAGCAAGCTCTGATGCCGTAGTCATATGCGACAACTTAAACTTGATTGTCATTGCTGCAGCCGGAATTACAGCGGCACCTGATGAGCTGCTGGACGAGACGGACCCATCAGTGTATATCTGCGTTCGGTCTAAGTACAACTCATGTAATAATTGCAGTGTTGCTTGCTTCAATGCTACTCTGGAGTGATTGCTTTTCTTTTTGATTCCCGGAATTTCTAGACGTACTTGCGGCTGGTCGAGGCACCAAAAAGGACATCCCATTCTCGCAGCTGGCGTATATCCTGATGGAATGCTGTTTAGGTGCTTGGCTATGACGTCTGAAAACGTAGCACGTGGTCTTCTGGAGGGTAGAAGGGCCAAGTGGTGGTCGGGGACACGGCTAGCATGTCGAATGTGCGCTCTGAGGCAATCCACAACTCTATATGTCCTGACCGGATGGTCTTTGGCAAGCATGATTGTGGCATAAGTAGAAGCGCATCGGGGCAGTCCTAGGCAGATACGCAGTGCCTGACCCTGCAAACTCTCCAATGAATGAGTATTGGATTTGCAAGTTTTAGACAGTACCGGCAAGCTGTAGCGCAATAGACCCAGAAATAGGGCCCTGTACAGCTGTAGCATGGAGGCCACAGAAGTTCCCCATGCTTTCCCGCACATGAATTTCATTATATACACAATAGATAGCAGTCTCTTCTTCAAGTACGCACAATGTGGGCTCCACGAAAGACTTCTGTCGATTATTACGCCCAGGAAACGATGCGTCCGTGGATATTTGACACTCTGTCCGTTGATGTAAACAGGGTATGGCGTCATTGGTTTGCGTGTAAACGCCATCAACGCGCACTTCACAGTTGATATAGTTAGGACTTGTTTCTGAAGGTAGGCTGTTGTGAGGGTTGCTGCCCGCTGTATTCGTGCATGCACCTGAGGGCGAGTAACTGCAGCACTCCAGAGGCAAATATCATCGGCGTATATGGATAGGCACACCGACTTTGGCAGAACCTTCATCAGACCAATGAGGGCAACATTGAACAATGTGGGGCTTAAAACACCTCCCTGAGGTGCTCCGCAGTAGGCGTAATGTTCAGCAGTTGTACCATCATATGTTTCCACAAAGAAACACCTGCCAGTTATATAATCTTTTATCCAATGAAACATTCGTACACCAATGCCCATTGCTGCGAGAGAAGTGAGGATGGCATCGTGAGCTACATTATCATATGCACCCTTCACGTCAAGAAAGAGTGCCACTGATATGCGCTTGCGACTTTGTTTCTTGTTGAACAAATGTCGATAAGTCAAGCACACAGTCGATGGAGGAGCGGCCCCGACGAAAGCGTGCCATGCAAGAAGGGTATTTGGTGTATCGTTCCAAGTACCACTCGAGACGAAATATAACCATTCTTTCCATCACTTTTCCGAGGCAGCTTGCGAGGGCAATAGGGCGATACGCTGTCAAGTCCAATGGTGATTTTCCCGATTTCAAAAGTGGTATTAATCGACTTATTTTCCATTCTCGGGGAACACTGCCGCTGAGCCAGGAGTTGTTGAAGCATGTTAAAAGTTATTTTCTGGCTTTTTGTCCAAGGTGTCCCAACGCACTATAAGTAATACCATCAGGACCTGGCGATGACATGCGCTTAGAAGCGACGAAAGCACCTTCCAGTTCTTCCATGGTGAATGGAATGTCCATTTCTGGTAATCGCGTCTCAGGAACGATCACGGCGTCGATTTTCTCGTTCATAATATTCCCGGCAACTCTCGTGCAAAATTCTTCAGCCACCTCGAGTTCTGTTTTTTCCATGATGGAGTGCCAAAGCTTTAAAAGGGTGCCGTTGTTGCGAAGAGGAGCGAAGACCACGAACTGTTCTCCAGATATATGACAGCGGTTTATGAGGGTCTAGAGATTCGCAGAATGCTTTCCAGCGTTCGCTCTCCAGCTTGTAAATGCGTCGTTGAATCTTTTTCTGGAGCCGCCTTGCTTCCCTCAGATCGTAAATTGATCTTGTGCGTCTGTATCGTCGTTCAGCACGCCTTCGTATAGCTCGTAATCTTTCCAGTTCGATGTCAAACTGTGTTATTTTAGACGAAAATGGTAATTTACACTTGGACGCTTGCATAGCTTCCGCTATGGCATTTTCCAGGCTGCAGGCGAGGCCATCTTGGCAAGCGTCCTCAACACGCGATGTAAACATCGACCAGTCAGTGCCAATTACAACACCGGAAGAGAAATTTTTTTATGATACCATCGATCGTCACGTAGGTGGGTATGTGATCACTCCCATGAGTCTCAATATCGCAAAACCATTTAACTTTGTGAGATAAGCACCGTGACACCAATGTCAGGTCAAGGCAACTGCCATACGTGAGACCCCGCAGATACGTGGGGGTACCATCGTTCATAATGGAAAGGTCGTAATCGGAAGCGAATGTAACAATGTTCCGGCCCCTGCCATTCATCCTAGTGCTCCGCCAAAGCATGTGATGGGCGTTGAAGTCACCGGTGATGATCCAAGGCCCATCGGTCCTCATTAGGATGTCTTTTAATCTGTCGCAGTCAAATCGCGATGACGGAAGTATATATCCACCAATCAGCGTGAACGAAACTGCATTCTTCTTTACACGAAGACACACGTACTGATTGTCGTCATTTGAACTTATTGGGTGCGAAAGATAAGTCAAGTCTGTGCGAATGTAAACAATTACTTTGCTTCGTTCTTCGCAAGCGGCTGAACAAAAAGCTTCATAACCGGACAATCTATAAGGCGTTGATACGTTTGGTTCACATACGACAAGTATAGGGAATCGATTGGCCCGGACAAATTGGCGAAAGTCCGAGATACGGGACTTCATGCCTCTGGCATTCCACTGAAAAATCGACGCACTTTTAACTTCAGTGCGGAAGATGAGATTTTGTTGAGCCATTGTGCTTATACGAAGTTAGCAAGAACTGGATTCAGTGCATCGAGTATTTGCAGTGCACTCTTAGCCGACGGAGATTGTATGCTGCTCAGTAGCGTGCGAATCGTGGCAATTAATGATTGCACGATTGATTGCAGTCACTTGCCTGTCTTGGTTGGAAAGATCTCGAACCGGGATCGCGGACTGGCCGTCATGAAACTCCTTCGGCTCACTTGATGCTGCTTCCCTTTGAAGTGCAGGCCACTCTGTCGCAGTTAGGGTATGCTGACTGGCTTTGTCCTTTACAGCCTTTCCCACGGCATGTGGTCTGGGAGGCAAAGGAGGTGGTACTGATGAGGGATCTGGTAAACGTGTCGAGGAGGTAGCGAGCGTCTTTGAAGACCGACGTCGACGTGAACGACGCCTTCTGACTTTAGCTGCGGCTTCTCGATGAGATGAGTGATCGCGCACCATCTCCTTCAAAATGGCAATTTCCGTCTGAATCCGCGGGCAGTCCTTCGATGTGGCTTCATGAGATCCATTGCAATTAGAGCATTTCTTGACAGTTGCGACGCACTTATCTGCTTCATGGGGCTCGGCGCAGTGGTGGCATACCACCGAATTCTCACAGACGCTGCTCACTGTCCAAGTTTCATGCATTTACGGCACTGGAGAGGCTTTGGAATGAAAGGCCGCACAGCATGTCGGAAGTACCCCATCTTCCCATGGGATGGGAGTGATGTGCTCTTAAGCGCAATCTTCACACAGCGAGACTTGCCTAGCCGGGTGACATCAACAATAGGAGTATCAGTTGTTGACTTGACAAGAAATTGTAAGTCATTATTGGAAATAGCCACATATATGTCGTAGATCACGCCGGCTACTACATCACATCCCAAGGGAACATGAGAGCGCACCTGGTTGCCGTCCAAGTCAGTTACACTGCGCAGAACGCCCAACGCACTTGCGTGCAAAACGTCCACAGCTAGTATATCTTTCTGGCGTTCACTTTTATGTCCGTGATCTTATTTGGCACGAGCGTTTCCAAAGACCTCGACACAGACTGTCTGTTAAGACGTTTCATGCTGACGGTAGGAAGTGCAGGCAGAAACAGGATGGTATAAGTGTTCGATTTTGGCGCTTCACTTACAGTTTGAATAGTTGAGGACGAGGATGTTTTCATGTTCCTCCTCTTCGCTTTGCGGCTCAGCACAGGTTGGAAACCCATGGTCGCAGAAACGGGTACTATTATACTGACCGAGATCATCTTCGGCGCGCAAGGCATTGAGAGCGTTGTTGCAATTTTCACGGACAACTGGTCTCAGAGACAGATTTTACGCAGTGTTGTTTAGTTGTATTCTTTGTTTCTTAATTTAGTAACATTTCTTTTCTGTCATATTTTACACCCCTTACTCCTTTCCTCAGCACAGGGTATACAGTCAGCCGGATTGAGAACTGGCTAACCTTCCAGCCCTTCCATTTTTCTCTTCCTCCTACACCTCCTATATTCACGCCAGTGCGCCGATGGCGTGGCGCCTGTCTCTGGTACAAAAAACGGCTTCATCAGAGCAGAATGCAGCGTGCGGTCACATTTTTCATTTATTGTTACAGGAGCTTAGAATAGCAACATATGCTCAATGGACGAGCTTATGAGGTGTCTTATGGTGGCCATCGAAAGTTATCTCCTCTCAGAAGAGACACAGATTCGAGGTGCCGTGACGGTCATAGACATGGAAGGCTTCAGCATCCACCATCTCCTCACGCTGTCGCCTTGGTTTCTTCGCCGTGCAGTCACTATTGTAGAAGTTAGTAGAGCTTCCGCGCCTGTGAACATTAGCAGGCAATATAGTTTCACAAACGATGTATACTATGCGAAAAAAACACTTGGAGAATGCTTACTAAGAGAGGTGTCGTAGTCGATATCATACCAATTATGTTAATAATCGTTTAGCTCGATAGCTACAATACCTTATTTTTGTGCCCTTACAGCTTAGCCAGCTAGTGTTACAGATTATGTTGGCCTCAGTTAAAACTGCTTCCATTGCGTGAAATGCGAGGCATTCATGATAATAATTGTTGCAGTCACTTCGACGTCCCAGAACCACGATATATTTGAAAGGCACCGTACTGGATGGCTGCGTTAATTTCGGCCACCTGGATTCCTTTTACGCGCTCCTAAGTCTAAGCAGACGGACCTCAAGCATTTTCGCCTTACAGGACATTTATAAAAGAGAATGTTTTTTTTTTCATTGACAACGGAGGCAGAACATAAATTAAGTGATGTTTTGTGAGATTTGCTTTTGCTGAACATCTATTTCATCAGTTTGAAGATACTACAAATAACTAAAACAAGTCACAGATGAAATCTTGGAAGAACGTGGTCATCTACGTGACCTCAGAGAGAAGGCTGACTTACAGAAAACACGGACGGATGCTAACTGCACCTCAGGTCGTCAAAATGCGGCCGATATCAGGCTGGAGCGTGAATATTCTGATTCGTTAATTCTAGCCCTATCTTACCGTTCACATTTATTATTCATTCGATTTCAGCGATAACATGAGCGGTGCACAAGCACTCACAAAGCAAACGGGAAAATAGCACCGGAGAACAATAGTTTTTTTTTTTTGCTTTACAACAGCGTTTCCGTAATATGCGAGACGTTTTAAGAAGTGAGGGGAAACGACTAAACGTATACAGTTATGATCGGGGGCAAGCGAACAATGGTCAGCCGGTAGACGGCGCCTAACGAAAACAGAGATAATGAAAAGCGGCTGCTCAGACGAGCCAATAAGCCGTTTGCCCCTGCACTCGCCTTTGTCACGAAATCCCGTGAGCTTTTGTTCTCGGCACCTTGCACTGGTGAACCTGCGCGGCGGGAGCGTTCTCACTGAGAGCCAAAATGAGATTCAAGTTGCTCCTGTCGTGAAGCCTCTCCCGACAGGATAATGTGGCGACGTGCTTTCACGGTAATTGTGGAGAGGTGGTGATACCTTGTGTACAACCTCGAGACATCCAACCAGCTTTGTAGGCAGGCTTGTTGGTTGCGAGATAGCATTTTTAATCTTGCACCTTGACGAAATGACTGATGGCCTGTGTGGCTAATTTCATGCAATGTAAAGGGCAGCGAAGTGAGAGAACACAGAGGCGGAGACACGTCTCTGAGAAAAGTAAAGATGTTTGCTTCATTGGTGGAGCATCAAGAAGGGGCTTGTCCCACAAGGTGGTCTCAGAAAAGACGGGAGATATTTAACGGAGAGAAGGTATTCTTGGTACTCGAGGAGGAGATCAGGTGGTGTGAACAGAGGTCGCTCTTAGCGCCCACTCTGACCCAGGGACTGAATACTACATCGAGAAGATGATGTCGATGTGCACAGTATATTAAGAGCTCGGCAAGTACCATCTGCGTGGATACAACCTAATTCTTACTGCGTGGTCGGTTTTAGCGGCCGTCGCAGGCTTTGTTTGTAAATAAGTGTCAGGGCGTGAATAAACTCAGGCTTGCCGAAATCTGAGCAACCGGGCCTCTCCGGTTTTTCAACGTGTCGTCGTGGTCTTCCGAATCCTAAAGATCACCCCTATCAGTTCTTGCTGTGTGGTCAGTTTAGCGGCCATCCCGGCCTTTGATTGAAAATGTGTGTTAACGTGTAAATAAACCCAAGTTTTCAAGGAGCTGAGCTACCGGGCCTGTCCGGTTTTTAGATGCGGAGCATCTAATACTCGAGGCTTGTAGTGCGGCGCCGTCCGCAAGCTACCTCCTCCTTCTTCCACCATCTGTGCATCCCTTCCTCCTCTACACACCGCGTGCGCTTCTCCTCTTCACGAACATTCGCTAGCTGTATAATGTAGCGCGCATGCGCCACCACGCTTCGAGAACATCGGCAGCTGACGCGCGCGCATGCGCCGTCGCGCTTTGAGAACATCAGCAGCTGACGCGCGCGCATGCGCCGTTGCGCTTCTCCCCCTTCTCGAACATTCGACAGCTGACAGTGCATGCGCCGTCGCGCTGTATATATACTCAAGGTCGGCGCTCGCTCGCTCAGTTGCCGCTCGTCGGTTGGTTTGTACGGCGCGTCGACGTCCAAGGTCGCGGCGAAATGAATTCCAACGAATCCACAAACACAATGATCGACGTCCCTTCGACCAGCGCCGCCCTTTCGCATACGTGTGTACGTGTTCACTCATTTAACACCCCCTCCTACAACCACGTTAACCAATTTAGCCATCGACCCAAGTAAGTCGCAATTTAACACTCCATTTCACAACCACGTTAACCAATTTAGCCATCGACCCAAGTAAGTCGCACTTTAACACCACGTTAACCAATTATATGCTCCACATCCTCCTCAGTGTTCCCCCGAGGGAAGCTGCGGGCAATCTTTTTGAACGTGTCGTTATGGTCCTCCGAATCATCGGGATCACTCCTATCTTCCAATCTTAACTGTGGCGTTGACAGGTGTGAGAAGGCAGCAAGTGCGAATAATTGAAAGCCGTGCTTTCACAAGCTGCCGAGTGTGCTCAGTAACAGCTCACACCAGCACGCTGCAGTGAATTCAGTGTGAAATTATTAACTGTAACATTGGTGTCAAATAGCCTCCTGGTTACTAGAGATTGTAACGACCATTTATGACAAAATTTTACATGGTGCTAACCCTCAAATAATTTCCTTTTTTTTTAGGTCTGGCGTTTTCTTTTCCTAGGCACCTTTACCACCTAGCAGCATGTCGATTTGTGTTTTGCGTTAAAGGGACTGCTGGCTGCGCAATTACACAAAACCAGTTGAAAGCAATACACATTATTATCGCAGAAATACTCTTGGCAAGGGAAGTGTAGTTATTTGCACTAACGCTTTGCATTAACTACTTCTGCATGTTCTTTCCAGGACTCACTCCCAGTTCGCATCAAGGGTAACGCGCACAGGTGCCTTGGATTAGCAAGCCCTCCGTGGCTTAGTCCGAGAAGGAACGCAGGTTCCTCGAAGGATTCGGTGCGGGCAGGTAGCTTTACCTTTCTGGTTCGGTTTCTTCTAGATTTTTCTTTGCTGTTTTTCAGTGCCTTTGTATTTGTGTTGTTTGTTTTTGGTTTTCTTACTCATGTTCTGCTCTTGTGCCATGGTCACTGTCTCCTCTATATATTTTCGTGCTCTGCGCAATAAACTCAGTTGGAAGTTTGCGCTCGTGTCTTTCGTGTCCTTCTTGTCTCTGTGTCGTCGTTTCGTTCTCGCGCAATAACTATCGTCATGCCATACCAACTAGCCCAAGCTGCCACACTTCTAAGTTACGCATCAAGGGATTTTACTTTGTCAACACGCCAACAATTTTCAACGTCGCTTACACTCTCATCAGGTCTCTCATGTCATCGAAATTAAGGGAAAGGGTAGAAGCTGAGTTTCTTTTATGGAAAATCATGGGTTACATACACAGTGTTCTGCATGCAGAATAACATGCGCTCTCCCTGCCAGTCCAGTTTTGCGTCCTCAACTTTGCAGCACAGCCTTTTCCTGCAGTATGTTCCAACTAGCCCCCACACAAACTTTTCTAAACATTATCCTTCCAAGCGCCTGTAGGGCTTCTATATTGCCGTTGTACGATGTCCCGCTACACGTGCCCTTAGGGCTACAGATGTCCTTAGGTCGGTTTATCGTGTATTTTTGCCTGAAATTCATTTGCCTGTGAGTAAAAGTAGGCGCCCAACAATTAGTTCTTAATGTGAAACTTACGCGTTATCGATCAGATTTACGGAGGTCAAGATGGCCGTCTCGTTCACACGTCGACACATGCATTTACATCAGACCAGCCTGGATAACTACTATCGTGTTTTATTCAATTATACTCCCAAGTCATGACAAGTATGAATTTTATTGTCGCCATCGCCCAGTCTAAATACATTACACATGTGGTTGTTTTTCTTGGTTCTGTCCACTTCATTTTCAGTTATGAAGCCGTAATAGTACACGCTGGATTTCTATATCTCTGATCAATCTCTCTAAATTCTTTGCCTCTCCTTCGCTCTCATTTAGGAGGCTTGATTGATTACCAGATAATGCCCTGGATATAGCTATGCGCTATATTTTCCTTTGTTCACCGCTGCTGGTGAAAAAATGTTTGCATATTTGATGGTTGCGAAATTTCAGTAAAACAAAGTGCTGCAATGAACATAATAAGTAGGTTTTGCTCGTCAGACTGAAGCAACTCGCGTGTTGTTAGAGGGGATGACATCAATTAGCCATTCTATGTACGAGCTTGTGTTAGACACATCAACGTGAGTTTAAACAGTTTACGAATGCCAACGCGCAATATTGGAGCACAATTAAGGAGTGCATATTATTATTGTCACGAATCACGGTATACCCCACCTATACATCGTATCTTGTTGTAGGCTTATTAAGTCGTTTAGGTCACCAGATGGGCACTATGAACGACGTCCCAATTTTAGCTCAACCGAATTTAATTTGATTGCCTTTGCGTTTTTGTTCGATTAGCGGAGAAGAAATCCTTGTGCGAAATGTCGCGTAAGGGTACGCTGCTCATATTTAAGCCACCACTATATCTAAGCTGAAGTTATATAGATATTTTGACGTTTGAAGGATCGTCTGTTCTTTTCTTCTTTTCAGGTCCGACTACTTGGAAACGACTTCTCAGCGCTTCGAGATATTTTTTCTTCGGACTTCATACCAAACGACTGCGGTGGAGAGCGGGAGGTGTTCGATTACCACAGCCAGGATAAATTCTTCCTGAATATCACGAGACAATTTGAACAAATGAATCGATTTGGCTACACGTCAAAGTAAACACAGTGAATGTAAGCTGGGTGAAGCTCTTTTGCAATGAATGTTTCATTACAGCTGAACTTCATTACGACGAGCGCTGATGCGGAGAATTATTAGATACAGCGAAATAAGGCGAAATTTTTAAACGTTTTTTTTTTCATAGTGAACCGAAACCGCGAGTGCACTGCGCTGTCAGCTGTAAGGAAGATATATTTTCTTCGCACTTAAAACCAAGAAGTTAGCACAAAAAGCAAAAAAAAACATTGAAAGGACATTCATTACCATATACGTTATGTGAATCAATTAGTCTGGCTAAAAGTGGGGTCACGTCGATCTCGAGATGAATATTAGCGCATGCCAGTTTTAAGAAACGAACTTCGCTTTGATGTGATTTTACCTCTTCATGTCTCGTTCTGTTTCGTATGAAGTGCCAAAACTAGGGAGACCGGTACGTAATATTTCTTTTGTAGGGAACTTGAAACCTACGATAATGCATTTTTGTGTTAAGGAATTTAGCGTCAGCCAGGTTACCCATTTAATACTGACGATTTTTATCTCTACCGTTGGAATTATTACAGTGTTATTACATTCTCTAGATTGAAGGAACACAGTAAATCAGTTCTGTGGAATCACGCAACATTTTGGAAGGGTTATGAAAGGAAAAACTGCTAACATTCAGCATCACTGAGATTCGTGCTGTTGATTACACTAATCCGAATTGGTGGCCTCATCGTTAAGCTCATTTCGCAAGTGCAACCACCCCATAGACGCTGTAGTCACGGGTTAGCTTACAGCTTTTTATTTCCTAGAAATGCGTGTTTATTTCTTCGTAGCTTTAAGCCACAAATGCACAGATCGCAGTTTTTCATTTCGTAGAACAAGAGCATACTTTCGCTGAAGGCAACTGCAGAGTAAGCGTAAAATAAGACTGGCGCACGGGTTATCAAACTGAGAAGCTACTAAAACTCACAAAATTTATTATGCGTTTACTTAAGATGACTCTTAGCCGAACACCATAGTCTCTTTCTTGTCAATTCATTGTATTGATCCGACCCCACCACTCTTCACAAGCTTCCTGCCCCTAAAGCGGTTCTGTAATGTCACCAAGACGAAAGGCACTTCACCTGGTTCTGCACTGCCTCCGTGGTCACACTTCCTTTGTCTAAACTACGGTGCCATATGCTACATTATCACGTGACATGACGTCAAAAATTTCGTTCAATTGGGACGTAATTGTGACGTCATATAGCAACGTCAACAATGAGTGATGAATGTTAGCATGGTGCTTTAATACATTTTTCTGGTCCTGAAACTCCCGCGTCACTCAATGGCAGAGCTTCATCCGCCGCCCGCACTTTCCGCGCCGTGGTGCTGGCGTAGATAGAGGGCCGAGGAAGCCGGCTGGGCTGGCTGCTTCGCAGCCAACGCAGAACAACGCGAAAGGTAGAAACGTTCGATCCCGCGACAAGAGACTGCCGGATTTTCATTCTACGCACAGAATGTTCGCGTGTGTGAAAAACATTTCGACACCACTGACACTGCACGAGCGGACGTGTGCACACTGAACGAAGTTGTAATTTCGCTGCCCCAGAATAACCGAAACTGGTGGAACACGCCGTACCAAGGATTTTCGAAGGTTTGCCTTCTTACCTCTCCAATCCAAAACAGCGGTCACGTGCAACGAAGCGCCCACCTCTAAAAAGGCCGTGAGAGCTTCCTCCGAATTGTGATGCGACAGTGTATGAAATGCAGATTTTAATAAACTATGTAGCTGTCCTCATGGTAGTTTGGAATTCTCAACGCGTGCCAGTAATTTCAAATATATATATATATATATATATGCCGACATGTTTGCCTACTATTGCTTGCAAGCCGTAGCTTCGTTGCCGTATTCAAACTGTTACCCACTCCTAGATAAGTGGTGCACATATTTGATTTCGTTAAGCATAAATGTCTCGCACATAAAAAGCTGAAGTTGGATTGGAAGAGACATCTAAGTGCATGAAGAAAATCTCTAGAAGTATTAAAAAAGAGCAATGTAGTTTCATGTACAACTGATTCATTTAAACTGAACAACTGTGTTGAATGAAGATCCTGGTTGATTTCAATGTGCGCGTGGGAAGAACATGGTGGCTAATTTGATTGCGGACACAGAAATCGTGCTTATTGGGAGAGTATGCATGGGAAAGAATAAAAAAACGCGTATATCAAAAACTCGGCTGCCTTATCAAATCTGCATGCGTAAAAAATTATCTTTCGTTTAGAAATAGCACGTAGTGCTTACATCTAGCAGCACACAACAGTTTCATCTCATTTTTTTTTAATCTTTAAAATCACGGGCGCGAATTATGACACCAAATAAAACAAGAAAAGAACACAACTTGAGAATCTCTCTCCGTCTTCTGGTGTCTCATTCTGAGTTTTTGATTTTCCGGCTTTTTCAACAAAATCCCTCACGAGGTACTTCAAGGCTATTAAAGCCAAGTGACCCTGATATACAGATTTCTTTATTTTCACGCGAACTTCCACTCGCTGCTTCGTGATGCCCTATAGAGTAAAGTGACAGTTATTAAGGAAATGGACCTTACGCGCAGCCAGAACTCGGCTGCTCCGCAATCTCTAGCGCAAGCTATCTAAATCTTTCGTCATCTAGAACCAGTCACAGTGTTCGGTTTAAGGCCGAAAGTGACTATGCTGGAAGTGAAAATTTTAGGAACGCTACTAAGACTGCGCGTCACTTTACAGACGGACTCAGTTAAAACATTGCCACCAGTCAAGGACTTAGGCAATTTGACAACGAGCATCATGGCCCACTTTGACAATAATAATAGCTGCAACGATTTATTAACGAGAACACGGAGAACGAAAATATCTGAAGATGTGTATTTGGTGGGAAACGCTTCCGCGAACGCGCTGCAGCCCGGCCAAGCGCGGCCGACTGATGCCCTCCTGCTTACGGTGGCGCCTCTGGTGGCCACTTTTGTTCCCATATGAAACTGTCGTGGGAGTTTTATGACCAGAAAAGAAAAACGTATTAAAGGACATTGGCGTTAGCGTCATTGGTCCCCGGTGCCACGAGACGCCCACGGTCAAATTTCGAGTTTGGTGAGACATCTAGGACTTGCGCCTTAATATTAAACCAATAAGTTACGCTTGTGCACCAGCGAAAACATACCCTATTCTCCAAATCCCTAAAAGATTTAGAACGGTAAACGTAAACATGCACGCCGCATAAACATTTTAAAAAAATATCATGACATATCCCCGAACTTAACGAGGATGATTGGGCTAGCATTCATATCATCAGGTACTAGCATACATCACTTGTAACATTGACCACTCACGCATCTATAGTAGTGCAGAGTGGTGTACAGTTATACACGATGCCAGGTGGTCGAAATTTCTGGAGCCCTCCACTACGGCGTCTCTCATAATCATATGGTGGCATTGGAATGTTAAACCCCACTTACCAATAACAACAAAATATACACAATGTTTATTGATCATAACTGGTATGTTGTGTTGAGGGGTGAATTTCTTTTGCCTTCATTATTACTGCTTTGTGGTATCAGGTAACACCTAAAGTTGGCAAATACGATGTCCGGGAACGTTCCCCTGCTTGTTGTTTGCTGTTTCCAGTCATTCGAAATGCATCGTAGAGCGTATCGAGACGTAATCGAGCACATACCAGTTGTTGACCGTGATCATCATCGCCATCATCGTCATTGCGTATAGGGGATACCTTGCATGTGTTGTGCCATGATGGCAGAAAGAAAATTGTATGGTCGGTGACGCGCTTTTTCGCCATCGTCATCAACGTCATCGCCAGCGGCAGCTACGGCGTACAACGCCAACGCCTTGACAACGATTGACGATAAGGACCTCTTCTTCATGGGGCGAAGCTCCTAAAGCCGTGGGTATGCCCCTTCTTGCTTTTACGTGGACACCCTAGTTGGGTGACTCACTCAGCAAGTGCGGGTGGACGGACGTATGGACGGACGGACAAACGGACGGGTGAGCGGGTGGGCAGGCAGGCAGGCAGGCAAGCAGGCAGGCAGACATATGGGCAGATGGACGGACGATTCACGATTTACTGTAAAACCCTCCGAAGCATTGCCCCACTCATTATCATTCACTCTGTGGATATGCTAGGATTTTTTATAAAGATAAGGAGCTTCGCCACTAAAATTGCTACATCTTCAAGTCCTTGTGAAAGGACATCAACGTGAAAACCTTTTCACCTACCTTACGTCTCCATTCAGAACTTCGAATCTTCATCTCTTTGAAGGAGCCACATGGGTGGCCATGTGACTTCAGGCGAAGTGACGCAAACGTTTCTCTTGAAGCTGTTGATCATTGTGGTAATGATGATGATCATTGTGGTGTATTACAGCTCTCCCTTTTTAGACGTGCTTGGCAGCTTTCAACGATCGTTCAGCATGTCACGTGGTTTAACATCTTGTTCGAGCATACCTTTCTTTTCCGCAGTAATATATACGTTAACGCGAAAATTTCACGTCACGAATGAATGGGGTGTCTTTCTCATGAGGTTTTAAGCACTTGCGTGACTTTCTGTCAGAGTGCTTGGCTTTTGCGCATAGCTGGATTACCTGTAACCTTGTCCTTCAATTATCTTAGTTTTAATGAGATCACACCATTTGTTTTTCGTAATAAGAGAATTTATGAGCTAGATACAGAAGCTAACGTTTGCTACCATTTTGTCCATTTTTTAAAACCATAGTGCTTATTATTATACTTCAGCGCAGAAATATTGGTCTGTCTGTCTTTCTGCCTATTCGTTCGTTCGTCCAACTATTCGCAATGCCCACGGACTATAGGTGGCGTGCCGTGCAATTCAAGATAGGTGCGGAAGGATGATCGACTCGTGAACTCGAATAAGATAGAACGCACAGACGTACTGCCCGCGCCGCTTTCGCCGTAAGAACTCTTGATCGTCAAATGAATGTATATCGAACCAAAGCACTTTCCCAACCAATAAGAACTGCTGAATGTTCGCTACCTCACTTCTCGCGGCAATGCGAAGGGTGGTGGTGTCAGTTGATCGGCCATGTATCAACGATGCTTTGCGTAATCCTGTGCGTGCTACACAAAACTGCGCAAACTAGAATTCACGTACGAACTGAACGGCACTCCGAGATAATGGATGCTGAGCCTGCCTGACGGATTTGCCGCAGAAGTCATCCACTAGTGAGTAGCGCACCGTCGCGGCTGCACAAGAAGGAATGTTTATCGTAGCGATAGTTTGCCAACATATTACGCCGTCGTCATTACTCGCGCTGTAAGCATCATGCAGCTGCTTCTTCAACAGAACACAAGCTTTTAACTTCCCGTTAAGCAGCGCTTGTGTCAAGGCCATGATCAGACTCTAACAGTGCGCAATTTCCTGCACTCACATTTTGCAGGTTCCATCAGCGTGATCGAAACAAGGATATCGACACGCGTACACTTTTCTCAACGTAAAAATTGCAAAACTTTGTCTAACTACAACATCGTTCGGACGGCACCGGTGAAGCCATGAGAAGTTAGCGTGGACTGTTGCCGTATAGTTCATTGCTCTAACCATTTCGCTTTGCTGGTCAAGCTCGAGCGTGTTCGCGGCACGTGGCGCTTTGTAATATCCACTGTAATTGAGATACATTCAATGCACAAGAAAAGGCATGTTTTTATTTTGAGCTCGCTGAAGAATATTACACAATAAATACAATCAAAGTGACTTACGACCGCGAGAAAACACCAACGCACGACGGGGCGTGAGGCGCATCTCTCTGTTTGTGAGCTAGCAGCTGATCGTTCATCATCGCTGTGACTTTCAGTGCGTTGACAACCATCTAAGTCTAGTGAAAAATTCTTGACATCAAAACGGTTTCTTTGGACATCACTGCTAAAAGTAATCCGAAGAAATTATCTCCGCCGAACGACTTCGATAGCACCAACAACGCGTCATTCACCACGCACAACACGCACATGACATCCCACACCACGTTTGTCTGAAGGTGCGGAGACCGTTTCTCCACAGAACACCTATATACGTTTCGCTCCGATACTCGGCAAGAAGAGAGAGAGAATGAAACATTTATTTGCGACCAAGGAAGGAATGTCGGTAGTGGGATCTTTAGTCCGGGATCCCATTGGCACAGGCCGCTGTCCTCGCTCGTCTCACTGGGGCTTCTTGGGTCTTCAGATCCGAGCTGGACAGAGCTGCCTGAGGTGCGAACCGGAAGATGATGTCAAAAGAAAATGGGAAAACTTTTTGAGCTGCAGAAGGGAAGCGTCTGATTTGATCAGTGAAAAGATTAGAAGAAAGGGGGCCCAATGTATGGTGGAAGTAAACAAAAAGGATAGAAAGGCAGCTGCAAACTTTTGGAACCATCTCTATTCTCTGAGTGATAAGACAAGCATGAAACAGAGGTTTATAACTACAGTTTAAGGAGTCAGACTAAAAAGGATGATACAACGGAATATATTAAAACAATGATGACAGAAACATTTAAACACCAAGAAAGCGCTGCATGCGTCGTACCAGATGAGGATAGACCAATTAGCTCAGTGGCTTCACTGGGACAACGAGAGTAGGAAAGGATGGAGCAAAGAGTTCCTAATAGCACATCAACAGGCCCTGACGGCATCTCAATCATGCTAATAAAGAAACTAGGACCAAACTCTAAGCAAACATTAAGAGAGGCAGCGAGAAAAGCAATAATGGATGCTGAAGCTCCCAATGTGTGGAAACTAAACAGGATGAGAATGATCTATAAAGGAAAGGGGGACAAAGCCGATATAAACAACCACCGTCCTGTAACAGTGACATCAGTATTTTAGAGGCTGGTGATGCAGATAGTCAAGGAAAGACTACAGACATGGGTGGAGAATGAGAGGGTCCTGGGACAACTACAAAATGGTTTCCGTAAACGAAGGAGGTTGGAGGACAATCTGTTTTCATTGATGCAGTGTATTGAAATAGCGGGGAAAAGACACAGGCCCCTGTGGCTGGCATTTCTAGATATCGAGGGAGCTTACGCTAGTGTGATTCAAGATTACTTGTGGGGAATACTGGATACACTAGATGTCAAAGATGGAATAACTAATCTTTTAAAGGATATCTACAAAAATTACCAATGTAGTTATCAAATGGGAAGAACAGGTATCTGAACCTAAAGAGACACAACGCGGGCTTCGACAGAGATGTCCCTTGTCACCTTTCTTATTTATGCTGTATCTCCAGGGACTAGAAGCCAAATTAGAGGGGAGTCGACTCGGATTCAGCCTCTCTTTCGCCAAGCAAGGAAAACACATTGAACAGTCATTACCAGCATTGATTTATGCAGATTATATAGTAATAATAGCCGACAACAAGAAATATCTGCAGGGATTGATAGACATCTGTGGTAATGAGAGAGATAGGTTAAATTTGAAGTTCAGCAAGGAAATATCAGCAATCATGATCTTTAATGATAACAAAGGCAGTGGGCATAAAATACAGGAAGTCACGCTAGAAATAGTGGATAAATACAAATACTTGAGCGTATGGATGAAAAACGAGTCTGAGTATCTAAGGGAGCACGAAAGATACGTAATGACTAAGGGTACCAGGAATGCAGCTGTAATGAAAAATACGGCACTGTGGAACTACAATAGGTATGACGTTGTGAGAGGAATTTGGAAAGGTGTCATGGTCCCGGGTTTGACGTTCGGCAATGCAGTCTTTTGAATTGAATCAAAAGTTCAAGCAAGATTGGAAATTAAACAGCGTGGCATAGGTAGACTTGCTTTGGGAGCACACGGGAATACCCCAAATCAGGGGGTACAGGGGTACAGGGAGACATAGGATAGACATCGTTTCAATTTGGTTTCCGCAAAGGTCTTAACACTGAACTGGTGTAATTGGATCAAAAACACTTAATATTAACAGCACTAAACGAAAGTAAATTAGTCCTAGGAATTCTTGTTGACTTCACTAAAGCATTCGATCTTATGAATCATACCCTTCTATTGAAGAAACTGTTACGCTATGGCTACCAAGGCAAAGCGGCAGAACTCATAAAATCCTATCCACAACATCGTATTCAGCGAGTCGACATAAACCAGGCCCTTTCTAAACCCCTTGCCGTGTCTTCAGGTGTGCCACAAGGCAGTATCTTAGGCCAATTCCTTTTAATCCCTATAATAACGATATTATTGCCTTAAACCTTCAGGCGAAATTTATAATTTACGCCGATGATACTAGCATCTTTTTAATATGGAATTCGGCTGATGAATTAATAGATGAAGCCAACTTAACCTTACAAAAGTTAGACAAATGGGCATCTCAAAACAGCTTCAAATTAAATACAAATAAAACAAAAGATATGTTATTTCGCAGTAAAGATAAAAAATATATAGGTAATCAAACTTTAACAGTAAACTCCTCACCTATCGCCCTCGTATCCAGTTTTAAAACATTAGGCGTCGTCTTTCAGGAAACATTATGCTGGGATGCACATGTCGATTGCCCAGTGATAAAGCTCTCCCAAGTGACTAGTATTGTTTACCGAATTCGTCATATACTGCCACAGAACATTATGATGCTAATTTTCAACAGTTTGTTTCGATCCAGACTAAACTATTGTCATTTAGTTTGGGGCACCATTTCACAAAGAAATCTACACAGAATACACGTCCTACAAAAAGTTTTTACGCACAATTGAAAATGTCCCAAGACATTTCCACACACGAGAGTATTTCTTAAAATATAGGATACTTCCAGCCACAACACTACATGATTACCGTTTGTGTAAGGCGTATAAACAAGAGTTAAAAACCAGATCAGATTTTCTTAAGCGCCTTTCCAGGTTACAAGAAAACACCCCTGTATATGCAAAACGTAAAAGGGAGTACTGGAAAATACCGACAGTGCAAGCAATATATGGAAAACAAACACTCGGAAACAACTTACCAAGATTATTAAACAGATTAATTTACGAAGGGCTGCAATTAGAGAACATGTCTTTTAAAGCCATACACAGTCATTTTGAACTCAAGACAAATAATTCTTGAAAAGCATTCTTCTGATGCCTCTCATCTCTAAATCTCGCCCACACGAATAATTAAGGTCACGTAGGAAGAACGTTACTGTAACGTGGTATTTTTCTTCTTTTTCTTTGTTTCTGCAAAAAATTTCAATTCTGTAAACTTAGACATTATTGTTTTTTTCTATATATGTCTTGTATTATATAATGCAAGACATAATATATTATAATAGTACGTTTAAGTACTCATTCTTCCCGCGCGCGATAGCGGAACTTGATGCCACTATCACAAACTCCCAATCGCTATCAGAACTTATTGCACACATAGAAAAAACTGGGCGCGCATAACAGTTTATACGCATGCAGGCGCACCGGTCCAGATCTGCTGTTCGTTAGTTAAAGCAACACCTTTTTCAATGTTCCTTTCACAGTAGTATAGCTATTTTTGAAGTATGCTTTCAGTGCTTGCTATTCCTGTCACAACTGTTCCATTTATGTTTTCCCTCACGATACCAATGCTAACATAAGTTCCTTTCTTCAATGATCTATTTTATTTCTATCGCCTTTCGGCATGGTTTCAGCTCTGTATAATGTCTATAACTTGCTTTGTATCTTGCATACATTGTGTAATAACAACATAATTAACGTTTACCTTCTGCACTGCTCAATGGTTATATGATCCTCATATCCTGTTATTATGCTTGCATGTTTTTACGTCTACATCCTTTTTTGTGTGTGTAAAAAATTACTGTATTGCCCAACTGCCACGCTCTCGAACGAGAGTAGCAGTATTGTAAATAAATAAATAAATAAAATAAACAAATAATGCTCATATATGTTGCTTTTTTGTTGTTGCATCACTGCTGTTCAGCGCCAATGCCAGTGGCCTCATCAAGCTGTCCAAACTACAGTTTTTTCCGACCGCCCCGTCGTATCATTCATTGTATTGATGCGAAAATAAAGTCATTGTAATTGTCGTTCAATTGCAGGGAAGCTAGCAGCAAGATAGAATATGAGGAGCGATTGAGAAAAATGGGAGTGGAGCGTTGGGTTAGGAAAGTTTTCAGTTACTTTTACATGAAGCGTGTCGATTACTAAATGGAGGAAACAAACTAGAAACAGTAGAATGCCAAGCCAAAAGGAAACATCAGTTAAAAAGAAGGTGAAGGAAACAGCGAAGAACACGTGGGATATGGGCATGCTTACGAAATCATCACTGGAGAGCTATACCAAACTTTTAAGCAGGAAATTGCAAGGGAAAAGATCTACGATGATTCTCGGGGTAGTTCTCTGCTGTTCGCGGCTATAACGGGAGTATTGCGAACCAAGACATACCGAGCAAAATACGAAGACACAGACACGGTATGCAGTGCGTGTGGAGAGGAGGAGGAAACGGCTGAACATTTGATAATGTTCTGTAAAGGGCTCCACTCTATAGTCGAAGATAATGGTGCCGAATTCTTGAAAGCGTTGCGTTTTAAGGACATTGAGGGCAAAATAAACTTTAAATTGGTAGAAATAATGAGGAGGAGGCTAACTGATTGGTGACTACAATCGAGGCGCGAGTGAAATTCAATCCTTAAACACACAGGGATAGTCCTTAACCTTATGGCTAGGTGGCGTGAGCCACCGCCCGTTCTAAAGGGCACAGCTGGATCCGTCCGTCCGTCCGTCCGTCCAGACAGACAGCAGACAGACAGACAGACAGACAGACAGACAGACAGACAGACAGACAGACAGACAGACAGACAGACAGACAGACAGACAGACAGACAGACAGACAGACAGACAGACAGACAGACAGACAGACAGAAGACTATCGTTTTTTGACGTCCTTCGCAGCGAAGCACGCATATACATGTCCAATTTTCGTTTTGTTTTCTCCCCCTCAGGTGCGCTTTGTTGGACACGAAGCCTCACAGTATTGGTAACACATGCCCCGCAACCTCGTGCCAATAAAATTTGGCGGCACGTGGGAGCATTTCGACTACGATCGTCAATGAAATTTCGTGTGCAGCAAGGGCATGTTCCTCGAAATCAACTGAGACTTTGGATACAAAAAGCAATCACTGATCAGGAATATATAATTTGTCGTTTTAAATACCCATTCACCAATAAAGGTTGCATACGCTGGCTGAAAACTCTTCCTAACAGAAATATAATGCCGGCCTGTTCTGTCTTTTAATGTCTGCTACTGGGGCCTCATGTAAATAACACTTTTTTCTTTTTTGCAGTCAGGAAGAAGTTCGATAAATGCTCACACTTCTGATCCAGTTACAGATTAAAAACAAAAATTACGGTTCCTGAGTAATTTACCTATAAGTCATTGATCAACGCATAGACATTACATGCAACAGTTTTGTTGTTGTTGTTGTTGATAGCGCTACGCTCCCTTGTTGGTGCTCTTCTTGTTCTAACAAAAGCTGCCAGCCCTTCTTGTATCACTACGGTGAAGTCCATCTTTAAGCGTCGAACCCACCCTCACGTAAGTGGCGACGTTCATCCCGCCGATGCCGGTCTCAAGGGTATTCATTTCCGCGATGTGTGAAGGCCACAGGAAAACCAAAAGCCTATGCGGCTGCCGTTGGCGGATAGTGCGCCGAAGAAAAACAACCTTCGAGCTCTCACTCTCGTGCTTTCGAGTCTGAAGGACGCACGTGCAAGCATCCTCACAATCTGATGAAATAGAGCTACCACTTTCTCATGGTTATTCACAACGTCTAAAAGTCTAGCTGAGGCTGTTCTATTCAGAGCCAGAAGAGACTATGCAGTCAGTGTTATAGCTTAGCCCGAATTGAGAAGTCTCCGCATGAATATTATCGGCAAGCGAAAAGCGTAATAACAGTTTTATCATGGAGTGCAAAACGCATTTCTCCCAATTCGATTAATGACATTTATCATATCCCATTATGACCACCAAGGTCCCGCGAAAACACCATGGATTTTTTTCAGCGCGTTCATAAGGTGATGTCACTGCCAATTCATTTTATATCTTGCACCCTGTATGGTTTCTCATATCCGAGAAATCTGTTGAGAAATGAAAACCTGACTAGCCAATGTGAATTGATTTCGCAGTGAGAAAACCGAGGGCGAGACAGAGATGAAACGCAAAAAACCAACGCTTGTTTTTCGTCCCTCTCCTTCCACCTCGCAACTTCTTTTCGAGCTACGTAAGTGGCACCATGGAATAGAATAGATCAAATCTCAATTCATTCAGTCCATATCTGTAGCACTGGTAGCCACGATGACTAAACGGCGTAGCCATATTGATCTCTAGAGCAACATTGTAGAACAGTGTTTGAAAATTGAGGCCGCACAGAGGGTGGTCCATTGTCAACGGTGTACGGTGGTCGTCCTTGCATGTGAGAAAGCAAGGTTGGCAGCTGATAATTCATTAACAAACGGGAGAGTGTTGTCACCTTGTCGGCTCACGTGCTCTCTAGTTGATCCCGGCATCTAGTGTCACTGTTTCAGTGTGTTGTCTTGGGGTTAGTGCGCGTTTCAGATGCGAGATAGAACGGTTCGTTGTTTGCTCATCGCGCACCGCTGTGTGATTCAGGACATGGAGGGCGCCGTGACGCGAAAGGTTGAGAAATCGTTGCACCTAACAGCGGGAACTCGTTGCTCCTGTCGGCATCCGTGCCGCTGTTTACAAACACGTGACGAGCAACTCTCTCTAGAGGCACGTGAACAGGAAAAAGACGCTTCGTGCAAGACAAGGGCCTGAGTGTCTGACCCTCCTTCGCTAGCTCCGCTATCCGTACCCCGAGCCCTGGTGGCTTATGGTCTAACTACCTTGAAGCGACTGTTGTCGAATAAAAAGATGGTATGTACCTCACCATATTTCGCTAGGGCCTGTGATAAACTACTACGTTCAGATTATGCATAGATGCACTGATAGTGTAACTTTTGCTCTGGGGTCCTTCCAATGAACTAATACGCGAATGCATAGCTTTTAGGCTCCTATGAACAAGTGCCACTGAAGTTTCACTTCAAGGTTTACTAAAGTATACTTCATACAACATTTTCATGGTTTTATACGGTTACATGGTTTGTTTGTTTTTATTTGCTTGATTCCTTTGGTCTTCCGGCGCTAATAACGCCGAAGGAAACTTACATTTTGATTTTCGCCTTAGGTTCGGCGTCTGGGAATGGTAGAGACTTAACTTTTCTACCTGCACATATCTGTATACGCATTACTAAAACGTTCAAATTCTTTTATTTGCAAACGTATTCTTACAGTTGACAGACTAAACGACATTGCACTGAGGAAAACAGCGGCCAATATTACTATTGCATTTTCTATGACTGTGATTACTATGACTGGAATTATTATTTTCATTATTATTAATAATATTAGCAGTAGTAGTAGTAGTAGTAGTAGTAGTAGTAGTGGTAGTAGCAGCAATGGTAGCAGTAGTGGTGTTAGTAGTAGTAGTAGTTTCAGTAGTAGTAGTAGCAGTAGTAGCAGCAGTAGTGGTAGTAGTAGCAGTAGTAGCAGTAGTAGTAGTAGTGGTAGTAGTAGCAGCAGCAGCAGCAGTAGTAGTAGTAGTAGTAGTAGTAGTAGTTTCAGTAGTAGTGGTAGTAGTACTAGTAGTAGTAGCAGCAGTAGTGGTAGTAGTAGCAGTAGTAGCAGTAGTAGTAGTAGTGGTAGTAGCAGTAGTAGTAGTAGTAGTAGTAGTAGTAGTAGTAGTAGTAGTAGTAGTAGTAGTAGTAGTAGTAGTAGTAGTAGTAGTAGTAGTAGTAGTAGTCCTCATCTGAGGAGCGCGGGAAGCTCGGCAAACAGAAAAATTTTATTTCCCTGCCAAAATGTTCTTCATTTAGCGCCCTCTGTTCGTGATTTTTGAAGCCAGTACTGCGCATGTGTACGTTTAACCGGTAGGTGCCTCTAGCTGTACTAAAAGTTTAGGGTGAGTATTCAAATGAGACTTCATTTTGTGCGTCTTACGCACTCTTACGCCCGCAAAGTTTGCATAGTGCGAGACCATCGTGTTCACCGCAGGGCGTCCTCATCATGGCTGTTTTCTGTAGCTGATGCATCTAGCGTAGCTACGTGAGTAGCTATTTTCGACATTGCATAGTTTGGCGTGTTACATGGCATATTATGTTTTTAGGTTGCTGTTGGGCGCTCGAGTGCTCTATCGCCTTTCTCGCGCGTTCATTGGTCACGGTTCTGACAAGTTGTGTGTTTGTAAAATAAGGTGGTGCACTGTAATGGCATGACTGAACGTTCAAATATATATAAAAAAACTTATTTTTTCAGTGACATTGGGATATCGTGAAGTTGGGCTAAAAGGGCGTAGACCAAAAAACAATACCTTCTTTTTTTCTTATCTTTTTTTGGCAGAACCGGATACTGTATATATCGCTATACACAGTGTGCATGTGTGTCGTGCAGCGCCCCTTCGTCACTTTCAAAACGCGCCACCGACATTCCCGGGTACCTACTCACTCCGTCGCCAACCGCTGCCGTGTTGTTTCCTCGTGTTTGCGCCCGTTCAGCTTCGCCTCACGATGAAAGTTTGAGCAATCATCAGCTGCTGGTGAGGCAAGTTGATTTAGCTGTCCACGAAGAGGGAGCAGAGCGTCGGGGTGTTCTTTTTGCCGTACGTTATTACCTATCACCTAAAATTGGAACGCACATTGCGATTTTCAGAAAAGCACCGGAGTGTTTGGCTGGCGCAGATTAGCAAAAACGACTTGAAGAACGTTGGTGATATTTGCGTCTCCAGTTGTAACTTCGTTACGGGTAAGTGCTATATACATGCACGTACCTGCAAAGAGAAATAGCTTACCGTGATACTGCACATACAAAATTGTCCGTGACCAGTGTGTGCACAATCAGCGTGTCAGGGGGGCGGTAAAAATCGTGAAGACGATTACGGTAATCAGGGTATTGCATTAAAACCAACTGTGAAGCAATCAATATTCATGGACTCGCGGTTTGAAGCTGACCGGTTCGAGTTGCGGGGGGGGGGGGGGGGGCAGTGTTTTCAATTAATTCATTGATTCCCTAAAGCGGTCTTCATTATTTCCAGGGACTCCACTGTGCATTAGCACACAACAACGTAAGTAAAGTACAAGGTAAAAAAATGCGTGAAAACATACGCAAAAAAAAGAAAGAAAGTGACCGGCATTGCCGCGGCACGCACCTCAGGAAGTCTCCATCTCACTAATATTTTCCGCGGCTCTTTCCACAAATTCCAATCAAGCAGGCTCAACATCAGCACTGTTTAAAACACTTGGGGAGCCGCACTGATAGTTTGGTGGAGTTGGCAGCAGCAATATGTTACTATATTAATTATATTAAATCTCTTGTGAACTTGCCTAGCTATACACATGACTTGTTTTCGATGGGAGCTGCTTCTCTTCGCTGATACGCTCTTAAAATTGCGGCTAGAGAGGCTTTGGGCTTCTACTTGTTCTCGGGCCACGTAATTTCTGGTGAAAGCGAGATAATGGGCCCTCGTAGGTCGTGGCGGGCTGCCGGTGTATGCGGTGTCTGGTATACGTGTCACACATGTTGATTTTCTGGTCTTGTATCGAGTGAACAAGCTGGGCCTTCCTGATCCGGTTAGCTCGTTGAAGTACGACAATGAAAAAAACTGCACGGCTTCTCTTTCAACATCGCGCGCAGCAATAGATGACGAGCCTTCAACAAACCGCGTGGCAGCACGCGAACTGCTGCAGGTACCTGCAGGGAGGTACCCAGGCATGACGGCAGAGGGCGACAACGGCGGAAGTGACATCACATGAACACTGTGTATATACTCTAATTGCAACGATGATGCAAACACGTTCCGGAAACTCGTGGAAGCATATATCTTCGTATTATTTACCTGTGATGAAATGGCCCGAGAGCTGGGGAGGTGTTGTTTATTTGTTCAGGACACTTTCATGTTACTTAATTCACATGACATTTTCGCTAAACGATATTTCGTTCCCGTTTCGATTCCTGCCATGGGAGAGTAACGTACTCGCACTTACACGCAGACACGCAAGAAGTTTAGATTTTGGGCGGTATTTGCTTGTTTGTTATACAAAATAGCAGTTTTAGGCTATTGTTTTATACGTTCTAATTGCCAACTAGAGAACAGCATGGAGACATAAATTAGCGCAATTAGGCAATCACCTCTCATAAATAAAACTAGGCTAAATAAATAAAACTAGGCTAAAACACGCGTGGACAAGCACCGGCCTCCCGCGGCCATCTCTGTAACGAGCGAGCGGGACATGTTCCAATTGGCCAATGGCTGATAGATAGGCTTGCTACGTGTACTTTTTGGGTATATGCCGTGATTTGCCGACAGAAAGAAAAAAGCAATTTTCAGCTGATTTCGATAATGTATTGTGAATTCCAGGTCACGTGTTGCGCTACATTATTTGGCTCCCGTCTTGTCGGGAACTTCTATTACCACTCGGTAGAGTGTTTTCTGACCATACTCAAAAGGTGTGGCAGGCCCCCTTTAAGAGCATGTAAAATCACCAACTTGCCTAAATCCGCATCGTTCTACAGAGCTCTGGAGTGTAAATATATTTTAATTTGCTGCATTACAGTCATAAGTATGGGCGCGCTTTCCTATTATGGGAGGAGGGAGAAGATTCATGAGAGCGCTTAACCTCCTCTCAGGTAACTTGGGCGGCCCCCGTTAGAGTTACTGTATATGCTATCTTTAGTTAGGTAGCATATACAGTAACTCTAGCCCCCTCCATCCCCTTGTGCGCACGCCTTTGTAGTGGCCATTTCCTTGCTTGACAGAAATTTTCTTGTAGAGTCTGTATTGAAATGCATAAGCATTCAAAAACGCAGGATCAAGTCGGGCCAGGCTTCATCTAAGAGAACCAGAGGTTTTCAGAATGGATCGCCAGGTATCTAGATGATGGGATGGCTTGGAGCGGATCGGCCCTAACGTCACTGCGAGCTCCTTTGAACGTCTGGCGCATGCGCGCTACCCGGAACATAAAAATCACATAAGAAGAAAATAAGTTCGAAAGTTATACGGGAACACAAAGTTGTCTACTAATATTACTGAAGTGTTTTTATTGATATGTGGGGTTTAACGTCCCAAAACCACCATATGATTATGAGAGACGCGTATAGTGGAGGGCTCCGGAAATTTCGACTACCTGCAGCGGGGTTCTTTAACGTGCACCCAAATCTGAGCACACGGGCCTACATTTCCGCCTCCATCGGAAATGCAGCCGCCGCAGCCGGGATTCGAACCCGCGACCTGCGGGTCAGCAGCGAGTACCATAGCCACTAGACCACCGCGGTGGGGCTACTGTAGTGTGTTCTAACCTAGAGAAAAAAATAACAAAAGCCACGCCTCCAGCAATAAACGGTGTGCCTGCCATTCATGTGTGCAATGAAAATCGCTCGCTGGATTCCGTGCCGACTGGTTGTGCCTTCGCGATCTCCGACGTCAGTGTAGCTCTGGCCCACTGGGCTCGCCCTACGTCATCTCCTGACGCCGATCGCCGACGACAGCGTAGCTCTGACCGACTGGACTTGCCCTACGCCATCTCCTGATGCCGACAAGAGCTCTCGCAAGTAGTGCCCCGTCCTCGGACGCCTGTGACCGTGATTCTATCTTTCCTGTCTCTCCTATCCCCTCGATATGTCCTCGCTCACTGGCTTAGCGTATCTCGCTTTCTCTCTCTCTACACCTTTATTCCTATACTTTTAATCCCTCCTCACCCCTATCCCCTGTGACTTACTGTTGAGGTGTCGCACCCTGATGCAGACAGTTACGGGGCTCACTTTTCTCTTCTTTTCCATCTTATAACCACTTCATTAGAGTCGGGTGCGGTACTGTCCGATCCGACCATGAGTGCTTTTTTCCTGCTAATATGGAAACTACGCATACTAACAATTAAATTCGTCGTCCTTCCTTAGAGGGGTGACGAACCACCACTCGCGCTTTTTGAAGAAACACGTCTCAACAATGCTGTATGAACATTTCAGTCAAATTTTGGAGTCGTGCTTGCAAAGGAGAGTTTAGAAGCGGAGCTCGAGGTTGTCATTTTCTCAGGCGCCCGCGTTTCATTCAGATGTTTCTTCTCCCTCTTGTCGGAGCTACCGGCGCCTGCTGTCTGGCGTCCACCGGCAGATAGCATGCTGCTGCTGATAGCCAACATTAATCAACAGCGCCGTTCCGAAAAGATGCATCTCTTGCCAGGGGCTGTCATCGCGTACTGGCACCGCGCTCTAGTTGACGAGTTGCAATAAGCCTTTGCTTTAGCGTCATCTGTATGTGCAAAAAACAGCCAACGGCCTCCATTGTGCATGAGCAGTCCCGTGCGTTTTGCTACAAATGATGCCACCTGGATCACACGACAAAATGTTCACATCAAAGCTAAATGTCCATCTCACTGAAACAAGGTTTGATTGGGCTAGTCGGTAATCCATCTTTAACAATCCGGTACGTAGGCTGATTTCACGTAGGCCGGCTGTCCATCTTTAACAATCAGCGCGGAAACAGCGGCAAGAAAAGGAATGGACATGGGCGTAGACAAGAAGGAGGTTAGAGAGGTCACCCCCCCCCCCCCGAAGTTTTTGAATTTTGCTTGGCCATATATACACGTACACAAACACACGTACGAACATACATAAAGTATGGTTGAACTCCTCCCAACCCCTTCCAAAAAATCACAGCATATCTACGGAGTGAATGTTGATGAGTGGGGCGAAGCATCTGTAAGTCCGCCGTGCTTCCGTCCATCCGTGCCTCTGCTCGTCCGTCCGTCCGTCTACGCGTTCGTCCCTGCATTTGTCCGCCCGTGCGTTCGTGTGTCTGTTTGTGCGTCTGTCCGTGCATCCATTTGTACTTCCATCCGTCCGTTCTTGCGTCCCTCTATCCATCCTTGCGTCCGTCCGTCCGTGTGCGCGTCTGTCTGTCCGTCCGCGCTTGCATCCGTATGTTTGTCTGTCTGTCCGTCCATCCGTCCGTGTGCCCGTCCGTCCATCTAGTGAACACTCCAAGTACCGCCATCAAGCGGACAATCAAAGTACTAAACGAGGGGTGGCTTCCTACTACTACTAGGACTACTGCTTGTGCTGCTACTACATACTACATACATCGCGTACGCGCGATACACGGTATAAGAAGCTTCGCCTCTAAAAATTCCGGCTGTGCCTTAAGGAACAGAGACAAGTCCTTGTCTCTGTTCCTTTTCTGGTCTCGTACATGTTTCTGTGCTAATTGTTGAAGGTGCATGGTCCAGCTCACGTTCATACTTCTCACTCGCCCGATCGCCGAGCTCTTGCGTGTTCTTATTTCCGTTTTAATGTATACAGCGGTCGCTCAGCCCAGTGTTTCTTGAACATTTTAGGGGTCTTTACACTGTTGCCTGGTATTTGTGCCACTATTTCATAGTCTGCCAACATTGCATGGTAGCCACTCTCACGTGGTTAGAAATCACAACGGGGAACATGGATCGCATTCCGTCACCTGCGTTCAGGGGCATGACGTGCGCTGACGTAACTCCTTCCTTCCTTATGCCATCCGTTTCTGTTACGTCGCTGCGATGTAGCGGTTAGGATGCTCGGCTGCTAACCCGCAGGTCGCGGAGTCGTTCACGGCCACGGCGGTCGCATTTCGATGGAGGCGATGTGGCAGAGCCCCGTGTATACTACGCGATGTCGGTTCATGTGAAAGAACACCAGATGATCGATATTTCTTGAGCCCTCAGGTACGACGTCTATCATTATCATATCGCGGTTCTGGGGAGAAAACCCGAGATACGATTAGAAGCGATGCAGCTTAATGTTGAGCTCGATCCGTTGTGCGCTCCACTCCCCCTCTCGTCTCGCATCGCCGACGCCGCAAGCGTCTGCTCACCTACGCTCGCTCCCCCTCTCTCTCCTCTAATCGGCATTCCTCCCCGCAGCGGTTTCACCCCGATTGAGCATGTGCGTCCCCCTCTCTCTCGCCTTCTGACGCCGACACTCGCGACGTCTGCTAGAGAGTATCGTGGTTGAAAAAATCACAGCATATCCACGAAGTGAATGATGATGAGTGGGGTGAAGCGTCCGCCAGTCCGTCAGCGTTTTCCGTCCGTCCGTCCGTTCGTTCTTGTTTCTGTCCGTCCATGCGTCCATGCAGCCGTCCTTGCGTCCGTCCGTCCGTGCATCTGACTATCTGTCCGTCCATCCATCCGTCCGTCTGTTTGTTTGTCTGTCCATCCATCCATCTAGTGAACACTCCAAGTACTGCCATCTCGCATCTTTTTATCATATATTCATCATATACAAGTACTGCCCTTCACCCGACATTCCAAGAACTGAGCGAGAGGCGGTTAGCTACTACTACTACTACTTACTGCTACTACTACATACATCACGGACGCACGACCCACGGCTTATGGAGCTTCGCCCCTAATGAACTGACTGTTCGCGCTGATCACGAGTAACTTGAAACCCCATATATGTGTGGGGGGTTTTTACTGTGCGTCGCTGAACTATCAAAATTCGCAACTTGCGTGTTTATTAAGACGCGTACTGCGGGTCTCTATGTCCAACTGGAGTCTTCTATCTCTCATTAGGAGAAACCGCTTCATAACTGCGTGCTTTACGCCTCCCAAGGTTCTCTCCCGCGCAACGCCGCTATGAGTGCCAGCGTCAACGTTACCGCCTGTGCAAGCGTTAGCGCCCGCTTCTTCGCAACTACACATGGTTTCTTTCAGCGGTTGATGGTGTAATTTTTAATTGCGAATGCACTTTATAAGCGACCCTGAATCGGCCGTCCGTGGTGCGCCTCCTCCTCTCCCTAGCAACGGTGCGAGGAGCAGACGGAGCGTCCGTAGCAACGGCGCAGCGACGTCACACATCACGCGATTGCGCGCGCTACGCCCTCCACTTCATGGCTGCGCGCGCCCGCGCTGCCACGACTTGCTCGAGATCGGCAAATTCATAATGAAATAATTGCAAGCACAAACCAACGGGACACAAGAGAAGAGACTCTTGTGTCCCGTTGGTTCGCGCTTCCAATTATTTCATTATGAAGTTGTACCAACTAGCCCGCCTGTCAACCCTTCTGCGAGATCGGCATGTCGTCATAGGTATGGATCCATCGCAGGCATCAACCTCGACTGCGATACCTGCAACAACGAGTACAACGCAATTGAATACGAGCGTTGCACGCGTCGCTGAAGATGTCGTGCCGGTTAAAGACAAGGCAGCGCGGCGAAGGGCCCGTGAAGCCGAACGCTAGCGGGCGAAGCGGGCCGTGGACATAAACATCATTATAGTGCGAATTCACTCTCACATGTACGCGTAAACTCACCAATATTTCCCGAGAGGGTCTACTGGTTCCTGGGAATCGCAATGTGATCACATGGGGGATAGTTTACTAAGTTGACTCACTGGCGAATGCCAACGGATTTTAACTTTACTCCCCCTCATAGCATCACCCCGTGTATTCGCACTTAATTAACCATGTTCACCCTCGGGGAAATGCCTGGGAGTTTTTTAAGCATTCGTTTCTGTATAGCTAGCGGTGCACTCGCTGTGACAGGAAAAAGAACAAGCGCAAATCCCTGAAACATGATTCGGTGAGTGCCCCGCCGAGGGGGTCACTCGACTGATGACCCGCTGGTCACGGGATCGAATACCGGCTGCGGCGGCTGCATTTTCGATGGAGGCTAAAGTGCAGTAGGCCTGTGTGCTCAGATTAGGGTGCATGCTAGAGAACCCCAGGTGATCGAAATTTCCGAAGCCCTCGAGTACGGTGTCTCTCATAATTATATGGTGGTTTTGGAACGTTAAACCAAACATATCAATCAAGCAAATCGTTATTCGGTGAGAAAACACGCCAACACTGGGTTCCCACTGCATTTTTAATGCACAAGCTTGTCGCTGCAGGCTTGCAACATCATGCATCCTCAGCAGTGCTAGAACAATAATGCTTATCTTCAGCCGCCCTCTCGAGGGTTTGGAGATATCGAAACGACCCAACTCACGTGAAAATCGCCTTGAACCTGAGGTTAGACACCACTGCGGTTACGCCGCATTGGCAATAACATATCCCATAAGTGCAATGTTACAACTTTCGGTTGATAACGTGTTCGTTCTTTTGTTCTATTGATAGCCGGTAATTTCACCAATTGGTTTCGCCACTTGAAAGCAAAGGTTCGCTTCGTTTGCAGGACACGACGGACGTATATGAAAAAGGAGAATCGCACAGGACGTGAACACAGGAACGACGCGTGATAGTATGCATGACGCCATATATAATGTGAGCTGATAGGTATTTCTTTTTTTTATTAGAGACGTTTTCGTTGTGCTATCCCAGATCTGTAACGCGATTTCAGTAAAGCGCATACTTTGATAGGAGGCTTCGCGGATGTCCGTGTTTAATTGTATCATATGCAGTTTTATATGAGCTGCCATTTTACGCATAACGTAATAGCTAACCGAGCATCATCAGATGATACGTCTTGCCGTCAGTCGTTTCGCTTTCTCTGGGTACAATCAGTATCATCTGTAGTCATTGCTGGTACAAAAAAGTAAATGACCCATTCTGTAACTCACATATGTTCATTACCACGATGTGCTTGCTCAAGCAGCAAGCGGGGCTTTAACCATTGCTTTTATTTCCTCGTGACAGTTAGTGTTCGCGTCACCGTTTCTGTGAGTATCACTCCGTAGTAGTCATAGCAACCGTTGCTTTTCTTTCCGCCGTTGTAATCGGATAAGTACCTTGCGCCCTTTTTGCTGATCTTCTCTCTTTTTTTTTGCGTTGCTCGCAGGGTTGTGTCTAGCAGGAAAATAAACCGGTTGTTACTTGCTAGTACGCGCTTAGGCCTGTGCTTCTTTTCCTATTTGTTCTTCCGTTCGAGTCTCTGGCAGTCATGAGGTCTATTTAATCGCCTGGCACAATCCCACCACGATCGGTTGATTGACTCTCAATCTAATTAGGTACAATTACATGTTCCTGACTGTGATGCTTAGCTTACTCATTACATTTACCACTAAAGTGCTGGTGATTTTTTTTCCAGCACCAATAACCATCCTGCGGTTACGGCATAGGTGGTCAAAACATGGAGGAGGACTTGCAAAGCGTGGCCCGACGAGAACTGGGAGAAACTCCGGAAGTGAAACGAAAGTCTTTGGCGGAATTACGGGAGCTCCTTGAAGGTAAATGCCGTCTAGACGGAACGTTCTCTTTTTCTCATCTAGCAGCAAACAAGCCATACTTTGTAAATCCGCGCAAGGAAGGCAACGTAACTGTTGTAATCGACAGTACAGTAACAAGAAAGCTGGTATAAACGTGGCCTGGTTACCGTAGTAGCATTGAATAAGACAGGTGTACCAAGTGTATTTGTGAAAACTGTGACCGTTTTGTTCGTCGGTACGGGTAGCGGAGTAGCCATATGTTATGTGGTCTTGCGCGTATATAAAAACACGCATTTATGGAGAGCTTTGAACCGGCATTCTTTCTCGCAACGCCCAAACCCCTGGCTGGGCCACTCGTCGGTATACGAGCCCTTTTCTGCGAAATACTAACTTGTGTGACGCAGGTGTTGTCGAAGTGTAACGCCATGTTTGTTTACTCACCTCTTATGATATTTTGCGGACTAGTTCTGTTGAATATTCAAGTCGCGGTTCAAATTTCAGGATCACAAGATGGCGGCTTTGCGTTAGCAACGTCTGACACACTTTGTTAATAAATGAACGTATCAACTCCGGTAGCCTCTAAACGCTGGCAATTAGCTTGTTGTCTGACACGTATAATGTATCCAAACAGATGAAGTCATGCTTTTAACATGCAATGCCACTTTCCGCTAAGAATTTCTGTTCGGATTGTCATGATGAGGAGTGCTTTTCTTTTTCGTATAGCACTTGCGCGATACTTCGTGACTGTTGCTAAGACGTTGTAATAGCACAGCCGTTGTATTGAAAGCCGTTTGCATCCAGCCGCCATGATATTAATAAATCAGTTTTCATTTTTGAAACAAAGCACATCTGTTCGTTTGGTTCAGCTTGAATTGGCGCAAGAGCTTTCATCTCAATCAGCCGTCTTACCAGTGAAGCTGTTGTAGCTCGCCGTAGTTTGTGCGGTCAATTAGTCCGTCATACTTTATTAAAGAGTTTCAGAGTAGCGCAGGCAGAGCTACGCGTTGGCGTTTCGCACCATTGCGCATGCGTTAAACGCTAACTTCTTGCGGACTCTCGTTAAGTGACGAAAGCTAACGCCACGTGCACAAAGCCCGCAAGCTTTGCGAACAGTATTCTAAAGCTCTTTATTATTGTCCCGAGAAACGCAGCTAGCTTGTAGTGGGCTCCTTCCATTGTATCATGAGAGAGAGGGAAAATACTTTATTGAACAACGTGGGCCGGAAATTTGGTTTCGGTGGCTTTAGCTGGCGGCTCGTCATGGTCGGCCTGCCAGACGGCCCGGAGCTGCTCGTTCAGCTCTGAGCTTCTGAGGGACGCCTGTTAGCAGCGGCGACGCCGACGACGAAGGTCCCCCGGCGAAAAAACTCCTGAAGCGCGCATGCGCCATAGGCATCGTGCCAGCGACACTACCGTGTACTGTTAGTGGGTGGTGGTTCTTGAAATAACGGAAAAAGGATCTTGTTTACCTAGTGGACCACACGGCTAAGCTCCTTGGGAGAAGGGGGGATGGGGCGTGGATAAAAAAAATAGTAAAAGGAGAAAGATACAGAAGACGGAGCACTCGTCGCACAGGAGCGAAAGAAACAGGGGAGAAAAGATAGGAAGGATGGAGGACACGGTCGAAGGAGTCCGAAGGCGGGGCATCACCCGGCGAAAGCTACACGGCGGAAGGAGATCGCGGACGGTGGACTGATCCGCCAAAGCTACGCTGGCCACGGAACTCAACAGGCGATTCCATATTGCAAGTGCGAGTGTCGAACAAGAATGAGGGCGTGAAAATAGAGAGAAAGAATGATAAAGAAATAAGAGAAAAATAGATATAAATAAAGGGAATAAAGGCAGAAAAAGACAGACAGGGAAAGCTTCAAGATAGAATGATAGAAAGAAAATTAAAGAGAAATAAGCAGAGAGATTAACAAAGAAATAGAAAAGGGATAGAAAAACACAAAAAATCATAAAAATATTAAAAAAAGCACTGCACTGCACTGGGTAAACTGACACACACAAAAAAAACAGAGAAAAACCAGCAGGACAGACGGAGAAAGAAAAACAGGAAGGAAGAGACACAAAGACAGCGAGGTGAAGAAAAAATAAATTAACATAGAAAAAGCCAGAAACAGAAATGAGTAGAAAGAAATATACAAAAAAGAGCTACAAAAACATATAGAAACAAAGCAACGGATGAACGAAAGAAAAAAAAATGCGCTCAGCATTGTCGAAAAATGCAGCACCGTCACAGTGAACTCTAGAAGAGCGGCATTTCTAGAGCTCTTTCTAAACTCACTTGGCACTATATATATTGTTACCACATGTGTAATTTAGGTATGTGCACCTGTGTAGCGGGGAACATGGTGGTAGCAGAAGAAGAGGGCGTTCGCTTGGTGGCAAGAGCTTGCTGCTGCCCGTTCACTGCGGTATACTGTCGAGTCGACCGTTACGTCTGCTTCGAATAAACCCCTCGTAGACGTAACAGAGTGGTGGAGGTGCTGGGTACGACACGTCGACGTACCACGGAGCCACAGCTGTTCGGAATTCGCCGGAGCCGTCGTTTGCTGGTCTGCCGCCGACAACAGTCGTCATGGCCCAGAGCGCAGGTCAGGAATCAACCGCCTCGACTTCGCGCCAATCCACACTGGCTACACCTAGGCATCACTACATGGAACCTCGCCCGTTGGCGGGAATGGCAGGAAAAGATGTGGACGCGTCGCTAACGCACTACAAAAGGGTGAGCCGGTACAACCACTGGAACTTTATCGATCAGCTAGAAAACGTCGCGCTGTTTCTGACGGACACTGCACTCATGTGGTATGAAAACCACGAAGAGTCCTTGACAACATGGGCTCTTTTTGCTCAAGAACTCAAGAAGTGTTTTGGTGACTCCGACTCAAAAAAGAAAAGCGCGGAGCGGACTCTTGCTGGAAGAGCCCAGACTCCTGGAGAAACCTGTACTGCTTATATAGAGGACGTCCTTAAGCTTTGCAAGATTATAAACCCGCAGATGTCTGAAGAAGACAGGGTTGGACACCTATTGAAAGGCATAGCGGAAGACGTTTACAATTTTCTTATAGGCAGGGATGACCTCACCTCTGCCTCCGACGTCCAACATCACTGCCGCACGTTTGAAAAATTGAAGACTCGTCGCATCGCCCCGAAATTTGGTAGGCTGGCAAATGTGACAACGGTTGCCAGCGTCGACGTGAGCCCACCCACAAACCTTGCCGCTACTATTCGGGCAATTGTGCGTGAAGAGCTGCAGCGACAAGGTGGTAGGGTTGACGAAACCATTCCTCATCCACCTACCAATCCACCCTACTACACGGCGGCACCATCAGCTCCTTTGCCACCATCGGTATGTGTGACAGACATCAGCGAAACTGGAAATCCGAGGCCACGTCGTGACTCATTCGCGGCTGACCAGCGATATGGCCAACGCCTTCGGCACGGCCCCGCCACACAGAGGTGGGCAGCCCCCGCTCAGCAAGCTCGTCACCGACCCTTCACAGCTGAGCGGTCTCAGCATTGGTTCAGCGAGCGTCCTCTACCAGTCTGCTACAACTGTGGCTTCGAAGGACACATTGCCAGGTATTGCAACTACCGGCAGCCACCAAGGTACGACCGATCACCGAGATTTAACCGTTCTGGCGTTACCCGAGCACCGACATTCCCGAGAAGCGCGTCTTACGAGATCCCAGGACCGCTACGAAACCAATCTCCGGCCTCTGACCGCAGTCTGACACCACCACCTGCCCCTCGCGCCAACCGATCACCGTCTCCTCGGCACCGCCACTCCTCGCCTCCTACGGAAAACTAGCCGGCGCGACCGTTGGAGGTGAGGTCGCCGGACAGTCTTCGATTTCAACAGATATACCTCCGTTAGCTTCGATGTTTAGAAATAAGGTTCGAGTGCTTATCGATGGTGTACCGACGATGGCGTTGGTGGACACAGGTGCAAGCGTGTCAGTGATGAGTTTAGTTTTCACCCGCCTTCTTGGACGAAAGTTTATGTTTCTTTGGGACCGTCCTGATACATTTCGTGGAGTGAGCGGAGAGGTGTTACAACCTGTTGGTGTCTGCACTGTGACTGTTAGTTTGGCATGCCAGAACTTTGTCGCAGAGTTTGCTGTTCTTCCTCATACTACGCATGACGTCATTCTGGGACTCGATTTCTTGAAGCTATGTGGTGCTACTGTTGATTGCCGCACAGGACAAATTACAGTAGATTCTGATATCCCAGTTTCTTTTATGGAAAACTCGCCCTCTCAAGAAAGTGCTCTTTGCGTGTCTGTGGACACAACTGTGCCGCCGTTGTCTGCAAAATGTGTACCTGTTGCCTGTTCACCTGCAAGCGAGAAAACATTTGACGCAACTGTGGAGCCCGTGCATCTCAGTTGCATAAAGAAAACAGTTTTAATACCCTACTGTACATTATCGGTTGTGCAAGGGCGTACTGGTTTATGGGCGATTAACTGCTCTAATGAACCTACAGTGCTGCCGAAGGGTCTGAAACTTGCAGAGATTCGTGAACACCAAGTCTTCTCGCTTGCCATTCTCGCAGAAAGCAATGATTCCCCGGATAAGACCCGTTGCGATAATCTGCACGCCAGGGACACCACCAATATGGCTATGATTGATAAGTCACTCAGCACCAAGGAACGTAATGAACTGGCGAGTATTCTGCGCAAACATGCCGGTATTTTTGATTTCGCTCAGCATGATTCACCGTCATTCCCTGCTTCTCGTATAAAGCACCGAATCGACACGACATCTCACAGACCTCTCCGACAGAAACCATATCGTGTATCGCCTTCGGAACGCGCAGTGATCAACAAACAGGTTTGCGAGATGCTCAAGCAAAATGTAATTCAAGAATCATGTAGTCTGTGGGCCGCTCCAGTAATTCTAGTGAAGAAGAAGGGTGGGACATGGCGATTTTGTGTTGACTACCGCCGTCTCAACGCCATCACTAAAAAAGACGTATACCCACTCCCGCGGATTGATGATGCTATCGACTGTCTATCATCGGCCTCTTTTCGTCTGTGGATCTGAGGTCAGGCTACTGGCAGATTCCAATGCACGAGGAAGACAAGGAGAAAACGGCATTTGTTACAACAGATGGACTATTTGAATTCAATGTGATGCCGTTCGGACTCTGCAACGCGCCCGCAACTTTTCAGCGATTTATGGACAACATTCTGCGTGGATTGAAGTGGGAAGTGTGTATGTGTTACTTGGACGACGTTGTAATTTTTGGGCGCACTTTTTGTAAACACAACACACGCCTTGACCTCGTACTGGACTGCCTAAGCAAAGCACGCTTGGTGCTCAACTCAAAGAAATGTCATTTTGGAGAGCGCCAAACACTTGTCCTTGGACACTTAGTAAACAAAGAAGGCATACGACCGGATCCCGCCAAGACGGCCGCAGTGGAGGCATTTAAGCAGCCAAGCTCGGTGAAAGAACTGCGCAGCTTTTTGGGGCTTTGTTCATACTTTCGCCGATTCGTTCCTGGCTTTGCCGATATCGCATACCCGCTCACGTGTCTGCTTCAGAAAGGGGCGCAGCTTGACTGGACCCCGGAATGCGAGTCTGCTTTTTCGGAGTTGACGTTTCTTTCGACGTCCCATCCGATTCTTCGACACTTCAATCCTCTCGCTCCCACTGAAATTCACACAGACGCCAGCGGTATTGGTGTAGGTGCTGTCCTGGTTCAACGCTTGGATAATCAAGAACACGTCGTAGCGTATGCAAGTCGCTCGCTCAGCAAGTCCGAGCGTAACTACACTGTCACAGAGCAAGAATGCCTTGCAGTAGTCTTCGCAGTGCAGCGCTTCCGGTCCTACCTGTACGGACGCCCCTTTACCGTCGTGACAGACCATCATTCTCTCTGCTGGTTGGTCAACCTGCGTGACCCATCTGGTCGGCTGGCGCGCTGGGCACTTCGTCTACAAGAATATGACTTCACGGTTTCCTATAAAAGCGGCCGACGTCACGCTGACGCGGATTGTCTTTCGCGACTACCGCTTCCAACGATGGAATGTGACGCGGACACCTTCGATACCTACATTGCATCACTCGACCAACCTTTTCCCGATAACAAGACCTTTAAGAATGAGCAACAAAGGGACAGCACCATACAACAGCTTCTTGCTACCAAACCAAAATCATCGCCTACGCGCTTCTGCATCCGAGACGGGCTAGTTTACAAAAAGAACTACACCAACACCGGCTCACGATATCTTCTGGTTGTTCTGAAGAGTCTTCGCGTTTATGTTTTGCAGGCTATGCATGATGACCCAACATCCGATCATCTAGGCACAGCGAAAACTCTGTGCCGTCTTCAAGAAAGATTCTACTGGCCCAAAATGCGCCAGACGACGGAACAGTACGTGTCTAGCTGTAACGAGTGCCAACGTCATAAGCGCCCAACAAGTGCTTCCTTTAGGGCGATTACATCCGGTGCCGCCCCCTAGAACTCCATTCGAGCAAGTCGGGATTGACCTCCTTGGACCCTTTCCCCGGTCTTCTGATGGAAATCGCTGGATAGTCGTTTGCACCGACCATTTAACACGGTACTGCGAGACAGCTGCCATACCATCGGCAACAGCAGGCAATGTGTCTTCCTTCATGCTACGTTTTGTAATCCTTCGACATGGACCTCCCAAAATCGTAATCAGTGACCGTGGCCGACAATTCACAGCAGACGTGATGGAAGAGATGCTTCGTGTCTGTGCTTCAAGGTTTCGGCACTCTACGCCATACCATCCCCAAACGAACGGTCTAACCGAACGAACGAACAGAACTCTCTCGAACATGCTGTCTATGTATGTTGCATCCGATCACTAGGACTGGGATAGTATTCTACCCTTTATCACATATGCATTCAACACCGCTCAGCATGAAACTACCGGCTACAGTCCTTTCTTTCTTCTATATGCTCGACCACCTCGTCATACCCTGAATACCATCTTCCCGTGTTTGGACCACCATGATCCCTGCATATCTGAGATCATCTGTCGGGCAGAAGAAGCTAGACGCCTTGCTTATTTGCGCACTCTTGCTTCGCAAGGTCGCTCGAAGGCACATTTTGACCGCCGACGCCGACACGTGACGTACAATCACGGCGACCTAGTGTTGCTGTGGACACCAACTAGAAAACGCGGTTTGAGCGAGAAACTGCTAGCGCATTATGCGGGACCTTATCTTGTTGTAGACCGTATCAGTGATTTAGTTTACCGCATAGCGCGCCTCCATTCAAACGGCCGACGGTCTGCAAAAACTGAACTTGTCCATGTTGCACGTTTGAAGCGCTTTATTCCTCGAGAGACTGTTTGACTCGCCCAGCGGGCTTCGTCTGCGCGGAGGGAAGTGTTACCACATGTGTAATTTAGGTATGTGCACCTGTGTAGCGGGGAACATGGTGGTAGCAGAAGAAGAGGGCGTTCGCTTGGTGGCAAGAGCTCGCTGCTTCGCGTTCACTGCGGTATACCGTCGAGTCGACCGTTACGTCTGCTTCGAATAAACCCCTCGTAGACGTAACTATATATATATATATATATATATATATATATAAATACACAACGGCCGCCATCTTGACTGCGGGACGAATTTGCTAATTTATATATATATATATATATATATATATATATATATATATATATATATATATATATATATATATATATATATATATATATATATATATATATATATATATATGAAGGCCAGACTCTAGGCCGAAACGTCGAAATAAACCACGTTGTGACCGCTCACGGAGGATCTACTAGACTATAATATATATATATATTTATATATATATATATATATATATATGCTTTTCCAAGTGCACTTGCAAAGTACCCTGCTATGATATAAGTCATATTTTGTGTTTACAATGGGCTCTAGAAATTCGGTTTAACTTTCGCTATGACTGTGCTCTGCTTTCCTCGCAGGCCTGGTAATTTTGTTTAATAATCTACATTCTCTTATTACTTGTCTCATGCTGGGCTTCCTTCCCAAACAGGAAAAAAGGAGCTCGTGGTTCCTCCGGACGACGTCCTAGTCATGTTTCTTCGTTCCAAGAAGTACAGAGTGCAAGATGCATATAAGACAATCAGAAAATACCTCCGGGCCCGCAGGGACGTGCCAGAGTACTTCGACAACCTAACACCTTCGAGCATTCCGTACGAGGCGTTCTTCCACGAGCACAAGCTCATCATGTTCGCCAGGAATTCGCAAGGACAAGCAGTGGGCTACCTTCAGTTCGGTAAGTACTCTTTGATCCTTTGTAAAACAGTGGTGCAAATGTGTACTACTTTTTTCATGTTCTTAAACTGCCCATAATACAAAAATTGCCAATCCTGCGCTGAACGCGCATCAAGTAACAGCAATGGCTGTGACTGTGCTGGGTCACAGTCACAGCTAATCTTTTTAAATGATCGTAAATGTTGTTCTGCAGGTTTTCACCGATTGCATGTTTTAAGCAAGTAGTGCCTCACGTAGGATTAAAGGAAAAAAAAGTACCGTGGTGCTGACGCTTCGGAGACGCGTCTGAAATTGAAACTTCTCGCAATGATGTGCAAGAACACTTTGTGTCACCGCGATAAGGCAGCCGAAAAGTTAAAGATTGTATGTGGTTTAACTCCTGTAAACTTATATAGTTATTAATGGCGAAATGCATGTTTGGTTTTGCAAAGTCTATACACATTGTGTCTCATTAGAGCTACACTTTTAAATAAACGCAGTTATACTAAGGGGCTAAGTAGTAAGGGGCTGTCACAACATTCACTACTTAAGCAGTGTAAGATGTGGAAGGAAGGAATGGTCGCTGAGGATGGAACGCAGGAGGATACGGGAAAACATAACAGGGGTTTTATGACATTAATTACACATATTTACAGAAAGAAGGGATAGTGGTTTCACAAACCACGAGCGTGGTGGTTGAACACTACATAGTTCAGAGCCAGGTTCAGAGCGCTCCGTCCAGCACTCTGCTGCTTCGTTTTATGCCCTGTCGGGCTCCTCCTCTCAGAGTCGAACACCAATCACGCACACACAGGTGAGGGAGGCGAGCATGCAAGGTCCACGTGAACACTGCACGGTGGTGGCGCCAGCAGGGCTCGTCCTCGTCTTGTGGGTGCTGCTACTCGAGAGTTCCCACGATCCTGGCAGCATACTTCAAAGGGTCCGCCGATTTTGTTCGCTCAATTAGCGGGGTGATTTGCGGTGCTGTCCGTCGCGGTCTCTTTCAGGAAGACGCCGTCTCTGTTGGTCTCTCTCGAACGGCTAACGGCGTCTTGGCGACACGACGTCTTGGTCCTCCGGCTAGCACGTACAATGCCTGACGAGCATAGGCAGTCGGCCGGTCGGCTTGGTGATTGGGGATCAAAAGGGAGCACCGCTCCTCTGTCAGCTCCGGCGCCGGCCACGCCAGCCCTGCAGTCGCCCGATGAGTCGCCGAGTCCATTAGTCACCGCTTCTGCTTGAAGCGACGACAAAAGGTCCGCTTTTGAAGGACGTGAACTCGCCTCTGCCCGCCGCCTGGTCTGGAACAATCACTCAAATACTTGACAGCGTCGGTAAGACTGGGCGCCGAAGGGAATTGAGAGATGAATCCCCAGGCCAAACCTAACAGCTCCTCCACCGCCCGGAAAATCTCGGCTGGCCAGCGCTCCCAACCGCTGGGCACGAAGAGAATGGGTGGTGACGAGGACGATGGCCTGGCTGTTCTCTCCAGCTGCGTACTCGAAACCAACTCCCAATCCAGCCCACAATGACCGACAACAGCAAGGCAAACCACACAACACAATACCATGCTGCAGTCAAGCACATTGGACCCGCTTACAACCCTCCAGGCTTCTCGAAACACAAACAAAAGAGAAACCTGTACGCTAAAATTTGGAAACAATTTTGTGCCGCCAAAGTTACAACAATCATGGATGTGGAGATGCTTACTAAAGATGGAACAAATTGCCGTGTGAGAAAAGCACACAAAGGCAAACACAATTTGGCCCCATATAACCGTAATTCCAATTTTACAAAACGCTTTCTCCTACCACCCGCACTCCTAAGTTGTAACTGACATTTAATTTCATGCTAATTTCATGAAATACAACTACCTAAATTCCACGCAAATGCAGCCTGAACCCACGAAAAGTAAATGTGCGCATTCATCATTCTCTAATACTTAACGTAGTCGTGAGGGCCTACTTTTATGACACCCTGACGCAAACAAAACTCTCTCACATCAAATCGAACTGTGTTTTTATACATCAGTAAAATGTATTTCTAGCCTCAGAATTTGGTGAACGCAGTTCTCTCAGCTAAAGCGATCATATGATCCTTATAAGCAATCACTAAAACAACAAAATGAAGTAAACCTGGTGTACTAATACGCTCATTTGCTGGATGTAGTTTCATGTCAGCCCAAGTTTTTAAAGAACGCACAGTGCTGTGCGCCCTAGCACGACATCATACTCTCATCCAAAGAGCGTCAGCACACCAATCAAACACCTAACCATAGGCGATATCGCTCTAACCTATAGCCATCACTCTTTAAAATTTAGCGGGCGTACCAAATCTGCAATTACGACATGCGTGCTCTTATCTTAAAAACTCCTTTCACGCAATCGGTTGACTGATGCGGGTAACTGCTTCCGCATACCGCTTAAGAACTTAACTCAAAATTTTGACAAAGCTTACACATAAACAAAATTTAGAGGGAAGAAGAAAAAAATATCCAAGCAAACCAGCTGTGGAGATGACACAGGAACACCACTTTAAAACCGAATATAAACAAACAAATATGTTTCCAAAAAAACTCCTGTGTCCGACTCTCCAGCCTACAGCTGTCGCTCCCTCTTCAGTCGTACACGCGGCGGCCGCGGTCTTGGTGAATTTCGGGGACGCCCGGGTCTAAAACGAGCACGTGCTTCCAGCTGAACAGCAGCGTTACGCCTCATTTGCGATTTCGGCCGACTTCTATCCATTTGGCTGAGGGGATTCGAGCAAGGCTTGGGAAAGAGCGTCGGTGTCCTCTGTGGTCTAGCTCCCGAGCGGTGTTCAGCTATTGTCGCTTTTCTTGTAGGACCCCTTCGACACTCCCGTCCCCGCAAAGCTCTTAATCTCCGGCGTGCATTCCGTCGCGCGAATGCGCGCTGTGGTCTACCCTTTCGCCGCTGCTGCCTTACTTCACGCCACAAAGGCCTTTTCGTCGAACTGGCCGGTAACCCACTCTTTGGTCGCTCGCCCTGCTGATTGCTACCTCTTTCATCCTTCGCTTTGTCACTCTTGTACGCTTCTTCCTTTTTCGGCGGCGCTTGCGACCGACCTTTCCCTCATTGGTTTGAAATTGGTCGCGGGTTGCGTTATTGCTGGCTTTACATCTCAAGGGTACTTCTGCACCACCTGCCACTTTACTTCGGCCCTTCGGTCTCTTAGCACTGTTGTCATGTCGGGCCGGTTGACTTGCGCTAACCCTGTGCTCACGTACCCCACGAAACTGGCGCCTTTCACCTGATTGCATCTGCGAAGAACCCGCCGTTCTTTTACTTGTTGTCCGGTGGCTCGGACTCATGCAGGGCAACTTTGACGCCGATGCGAAACGCCTAGTTCTGTTCGCTACGCTCAAACGTGTCGAGCCTTTCTTTACACCCGTAGTGCATTTTGTCTCGCTCGTAACTCTCTGACGTCGCCTGCGTCTGCGCCGCTTCTTGCGGCTTGTTCCGAGCTTTCCGATAGCAACTCACACTCGTGAGCCCTCTCACAGCTTCCGTCAGCTGTCTCAGTCGCGCAGTCTACATGATTTTCCACCAAATCATCTTTTTCACAATTTAAACCGGCGGACAGTTTAACACACTTCGTAACAATGCAGCTGTTTCCCTCTGAACCATCTCGCTCGCACTCCTGGGAGCTATCGCCAACTGCACTGTTACCATCGCTCTCTACCTTCGCTGCTTCTGAGCTTTCTCCGGTGTTCTTGATTACTTCCACATTTGCAAGATTCACCGTTGCGACAAACACAGTTGAGGTTTGTACCAGCTTTTCTACAGCTATCCTAGCTGTTTCTCTAACAGTTGACTGGCACAGCACCTCGTCGCACTTGCTCTGGCCTTCGTCGGCCTCTCTAATTATAGCAGCATCTTCCGCAGCTCTCACATTCGGTTCATCTGCGAACCTGCTGCGCTCTTCACACGTGCTAACCTTCTCTAAAGTTATGGGCTGCACCTCGCACTTCTCGTGCGCTACACTTACGGATGGCTGAAACTTCCGCCTCATTGCCTCGATTTTCTGTTCCAATTGATCGAGCTGCTCTTTTCTATCCCTTATTTTCTTTTCTTGTTTCTCAATTTCCTGTTTTTCTACAATCGCTACCGCGTTTTAATATCCTCCTCACTGGCTTTTTGCGAGATCAGCATTCAAAATCGCTGTCCTGCCCATTCCTTCCTTTATTTCAATGCCTAGATGCTTACTCACACACAGAAGTTCATCTCTTAGCATTGCCTTCCACGACATGATTGCCGTTGTACTTTGGTCCTGCATTTCACACATAATTAGGGGATCCCTTCAACTCAAAACTCACAAACGGTAATCTCCCTAATCCACACACAATCCAGCTCCTAATAAACTCACACAATTGAAGCCTGGAAAGTCAAAGCAAAGACCAAGCACTCACCACAGCACGGCACCATGTCATGAAGTCGATCCCACCGCTGCCACCAGTTCTAAGATTTGGAAGGAAGGAATGGTCGCTGATGATGACATCCCACCGCTGCCACCAGTTGTAAGATGTGGAAGGAAGGAATGGTCGCTGAGGATGGAACGCAGGAGGATACGGGAAAACATAACAGGGGTTTTATGACACTAATTACACATATTTACAGAAAGAAGGGATAGTGGTTTCACAAACCACGAGCGTGGTGGTTGAACACTACATAGTTCAGAGCCAGGTTCAGAGCGCTCCGTCCAGCACTCTGCTGCTTCGTTTTATGCCCTGTCGGGCTCCTCCTCTCAGAGTCGAACACCAATCACGCACACACAGGTGAGGGAGGCGAGCATGCAAGGTCCACGTGAACACTGCACGGTGGTGGCGCCAGCAGGGCTCGTCCTCGTCGTGTGGGTGCTGCTACTCGAGAGTTCCCTCGATCCTGGCAGCATACTTCAAAGGGTCCGCCGATTTTGTTCGCTCAATTAGCGGGGTGATTTGCGGTGCTGTCCGTCGCGGTCTCTTTTAGGAAGACGCCGTCTCTGTTGGTCTCTCTCGAACGGCTAACGGCGTCTTGGCGACACGACGTCTTGGTCCTCCGGCTAGCACGTACAATGCCTGACGAGCATAGGCAGTCGGCCGGTCGGCTTGGTGATTGGGGATCAAAAGGGAGCACCGCTCCTCTGTCAGCTCCGGCGCCGGCCACGCCAGCCCTGCAGTCGCCCGATGAGTCGCCGAGTCCATTAGTCACCGCTTCTGCTTGAAGCGACGACAAAAGGTCCGCTTTTGAAGGACGTGAACTCGCCTCTGCCCGCCGCCTGGTCTGGAAACAATCACTCAAATACTTGACAGCGTCGGTAAGACTGGGCGCCGAAGGGAATTGAGAGATGAATCCCCAGGCCAAACCTAACAGCTCCTCCGCCGCCCGGAAAAGTGAATCCCAGGCCAAACCTAACAGCAGTAAGTGCAAGTGGTAGCCCAAAAACATATACTAACTCAGAAGGCTTTTGAGGTAGTAAATGTCTGTGAGCTATATACTCTTATAAGTTCCCTTATATTAATGTAGAGTAAATATTAAACTACTTGTTTAAGGACACGTATTCCTTTCGTGTGATACTGATGCCTATGATGCGTAGGCATCAATCACGTTATGTTTCTTCTTGAAAGTGCGCGGCTTTTCAGTGGGATTGCCCGCGCGCGCCTGGACAAGTCGCGGCCTTCGGCGGCGGCCCCTAATAACAACAGAGCGGGCCATGCTCACATCAGCCAAGTTACTAGGCCCGGGTCATATTGATGTTGAGCCCGTCATTTGTCGAGAGAAGAGAAAGCGATGTTTAGCTGACTTTGAGAATTTATTTGTTAATTCCAGGCCTCGTGCTGTGCTATAACATTTGGCACGCGGCTTGTTTTCGGTAGCTCCGACTTGTGATTGGCAGCGTTTTCTGACCATGCTCAAAAGGTGTGTAGGGCCCCTTTAGTGTGCTCTGACATCGCACAGTAAACCAGACTCTAGCATTTCACATCCGTTGAAATGCGATCGTCGTAATCGGAGTCAAGCCTTAACTTTTGATTAGCAGCCGATATCCTAACCACTACAGCCAAAATGAAGTAAGGCTCCGAGATATCGTAAATATTGGTTCCTTCGATAGCGGTTGCACGACATTCCATGTTTGGATATACAAATCGTTCATCTGTACGCGCTAAACACCCTAGGTACAATAAAGGCTTTCTTGTTTTTTGTCTTAGACGTAGCTCAAAGGTAATGTTGACTTGCGTATCTCGTAAAGGTGCCTGGAACAGCACCATCTGCTCCATTGACGACCTCATCAGGTGCGCATTAGTAGCCACGGAATCTAACCTACGTGAAGAGGAGACGCAGATACGTGGTCTTATCGGCGTCATAGACCTCAAGGGCTTCGGTGCTCACCACATGATGCTAATGACCCTGCGCTTTGCGCGACGGGTCATCTCCATTGGACAGGCAAGTACTCACGTCGGCTGCTAGACAAAATTAGTTGCGCTTCGCACTAGTGATGCTAAGCCTAAAGGAATAGCAGAGCTGGGTGGCTTGCAGTGTTTCTTTTTCCATCTTCTTTCTCTTTCCCTCTGTTTATTAGATCAAAAGCCACTTATAGAGAAATCTAATACGGTGTGCGGTGTGACCTCCCTTACTGCGCATGTGTCACCTCTTCCCGTCTTCTCGCGTGAGGAAGTAGGAGGGACCACTCTTCGCGCAAACGCGAGGAGAAGGGGGATGTGCGCATGCGCAGTGGGGGAGCGGTCGGTCGCAGAGGTAGAAGGAGGTGCAGTGGTGGAGGTGGCATAGTGCTGCCAGCGCTTCGTTGCTCCTCTCCCATTTATCTCTACGCCACAGCTGTGAGCTCGTATGTAACGCTGCGCTCACTCGCTCCGCTGCGCCCTCCTAGCAGGGCTGAGCGTTCACTTTGCGGCACACACACGGTAATATACACAAATGGGAGCGGGAGTAGGGGGCGGTAACTTAAGTGATACACCACATATACACAACTCCACATACAATACAAAAACAAATCCGCGTGGTGATGGAACTGCATTAAGAGGCCTGGGGTGCGACCTCACCGGTAACCACCGCTGGTAACGCACTCCCTCACCAGAGAAGGATAGGCCACCCTGGTGCAGTATCTGGTCACCACCTCCCACATGCATACGTTAACTCATGGGCCTTAGTCCCCAGCAGCTGCGAAGCAACTGACCACGGCGGTGGTCAGATCTGCAACGCAGCAGAGGGTGCTAAGAATCTCTGGATCCGGACAGGCCGCCATTGGAACCTGAACTTAGCAATGTTTAACGCTAGAACATTATCTACTGAGGCAAGTCTAGGTGTACTATTAGAGGAACTAGAGGGTGTTAAATAGGATATAATAGGGCTCAGCGAGGTTAGGAGGACAGATGAGGCCTATATGGTGCTACAGAATAGGCACGTCAATTGCTATCGGGGCTTGGCTGACAGAAGAGAACTAGGAGTGGGGTTCTTAATTCACAGAAACATAGCTGGCAACATAGAGGATTACTATAGCATTAATGAAAGGGTGGTAGGCATTGTAATTAAACTGAATAAAAGATACAAAAGGAAGGTAGTACAGGCTTACGCGCCTACATCCAGCCATGATGACGCTTCAGTTGAAAGCTTCTATGAAGACGTGGAATCGGCAATGAGTAAGGTGAAAACACAGTATACTATAGTAATGGGCGACTTTAATGCAAAGGTAGGGAAGAAGCAGGCTGGAGACAAGGTAGTGGGAGCTATGGCATCGGTACTAGAAATGCCAGATGAGAGCTACTATTAGAATTTGCAGAAAACAATAATTTACAGATTTTAAATACCTTCTACCGAAAACCAGGAAACCGTAAGTGGACATGGAGGAGCCCTAATGGCGAAAATATGAACGAAATAGACTTTATAATGAGTGCACACCCAGGGGTCGTGCAGGATGTGGAAGCGGTTGGCAAAGTACAATACACTGACCATAGAATGGTGCGGTCTCGAATTTGCCTAGACTTGAAGAAGGAACGACAGAAACTGATACGCAAGAAGCCAATCAATAAGCTAGCACTGAGAGGGAAAATACAGGAATTCAGAGTCTCGCTTCAGAACATGTACTCGGCTCTTATTGAGGAAACCAACCTCAGCATAGATACAATGAGTGATAATCTGACGAGTATCATTACGGAGTGTGCAGTAGAAGTTGGAGGCAGGGTAGCTAAACAGAACACCTGGAAGCTTTCCCAGGAAGCAAACAATCTCATTAAGAAGCGTCAAAGCATGAGTCTCATGTACAACAGACAAAATATACTGGCAGAGCTTTCGAAGTTGATTAATAAGCGTAAGGCATCCGATGTAATAAGGTATAACATGGAGAGAATGGAACACGCTCTGAAAAACGGAGGATGCGTCAAAGCAGTGAAGAGGAAACTTGGGATGGGCAAAAATCGGATGTATGTACTAAGGGACAAAGAAGGCAAAATAACTACCAATATGGATAGGATAATTGACACAGCGGAGGAGTTCGGCTATTGTACAGAGATCTGTACAGTGGCCGGGATAACCAAAACTTTAATTCTATAAAAACTAGCAGCAACCCAGATGACACCCGACCAGTAATGATAGAAGAAGTCAGAAAAACTTTGGAGAGCATGCAAAGAGGCAAAGCTGCTGGTGAGAATAAGGTAACATCAGATCTGCTGAAGATGGAGAAGATGGAGGACAAACTGTGTTAGAAAATCTAGCCACCCTATTTACGAGATGTCTCCTGACGGGAAGAGTACCAGAGTCTTGGAAAAATTCTAATATCATCTTAATACATAAGAAAGGAGATGACATGGACTTGAAGAATTACAGGTTGATCAGCTTGCTCTCTGTAGTATACAAGCTATTTACAAACGTAATTGCTAACAGAGTAAAGAAAACATTAGAATTCAACCAACCAAAGGAACAAGCAGGATTTCGAACAGGCTACTGAACAATCGACCGCGTTCATATTATCAATCAGGTAATATAAAAATGCTCAGAATATAGCCAACCACTATGCATAGCCTTTATAGATTACGAGAAGGCGTCTGATTCAGTAGGAATATCAGCAGTCGTGCAGACTCTGCGGAATCTGGGCGTTGATGAAATATATATAAACATTCTGGAAGAAATCTACAGGGGATCAACTGCTACCATAGTGCTTCATAAAAGAAGCAACAGAATACCAATTAATAAGGGTGTACGGTAGGGGGATACAATCTCCTCATTGCTATTTACAGCGTGTTTACAGGAGGTTTTCAGAGGCCTAGAATGGAAACAGTTAGAGATAAGAGTTAATGGAGAGTACCTTAGTAACCTGCGCTTCGCCGATGACATTGCATAGCTGAGTAACTCGGGGGACGAATTGCAACTCATGATTACGGAGTTAGACAAGGAGAGCAGTAAGGTGGGTCTAAAAATTAATCTGCAGAAAACAATAGTAATATACAACAAACACGGAAGAGAAGAGCGCTTCGAGATAGGTAATAGTGCACTTCAAGTTGTAAAAAGACTAAGTCTACTTAGGGCAGGTAATAACCGCGGAGCCGAACGATGAGATTGAAGTAGCTAGAAGAATAAGAATGGGGTGAAGCACATTTGGCAAGCACTCTCAAGTTATGACAGGTAGATTGCCACTATCCCTCAAGAGGAAGGTATATAACAGCTGTATCTTGCCAGTACTTGGCTACGGAGCAGAAACCTGGAGACTAACAAAGAGGGTTCAGCTTGAATTGAGGACGACGCATGAGCAATGAAAAGAAAATGGTAGGTGTAACCTTAAGAGACATAAAGAGAGCAGAGTGAATTAGCGAACAAATGGGGATTAAGGATATCATAGTTGAAATCAAAAAGAGGAAATGGACATGGGATGAGCATGCAGCGCGTAGAGAGGATAACCGCTGGTCATTAAGGGTAACTAACTGGATTCCCAGAGAAGGCAAGCGGGTTAGGGGGAGACAGAATGTTAGGTGGGCAGATGAGATTAGGAAGTTTGCGGGTATAAATTGGCAGCAGCAAGCACAGGACCGAGTTAACTGGCGGAACATAGGAGAGGCCTTTGTCCTGCATTGGACGTAGTCAGGCGTAAGATGATGATGATGATGACATACAAATTAAACATACACTGAAACATTTTAATAAAAACTACAAATGGAAACACAAATGAACAGCAGGGCTGCTTCGCATTCCTACATTGTTCCCTTTAGGGGGAGATGGTGTAACATATTTATTTTATATATGTGTTTCTATCTGTCTCAATTAATTGCTTTATATTTTATTCATTCCCTCTCGCATTGTGTCGTTTGCTCTGTCTCTTATCTTTCATGTATCTATTCTATGTATTTTTTTCTATCTTTATGTCTGCCTTTTTATTGCTTGTTCTGTCTATCTCTCTATGTCTCTGTCTGTCTGTCTCTTTCACGTGCTTCGCGTGCTCTACATCGCTGAACAGAATTTCCATTTAACGCTCACACCTGCTGTACTCAGTAGTCGGGCTTTCCCAACATCTGCGGCGCATGCATGCCCACCTGATGGGTGTTGCATGAGGGAGCACAAGTTACCGATAGCTTGAACCGTTTTACTGTTGAAATTGCTCGGAGAGAGCGAGACATGGACAAGCCAGACCGCATAACACGAACGCTTAGTTAGGGGTGATAAGTACTTAGGGTCTCTTGTGCAGCTTCCTCGTCAAGCAGGATACCATATTTTGGAAGTGAAATTGTACGCATCAATGAAGACTCACTTAAGAATGGTGCACTGAATGTCCGGAGCCATACCCACGCCTTGGAATCAGACATTTGCTTAGTTGACAGCGACTGTTGGCTTATACTTTCCCGTTTTCATTAGCGATATGAATGAGCAGGTGTATAAATATGAGTGTAAGGTGAAAAAAAAATGCCATATGAAGGGTTATATAAAAGTTATTATCACAGCAACAGAAAGGAGGCCGTAAAAGAAGCGTGTCCTATACAGGCTCTTGAACGAGGTATACATTGTTTGTTCTTATTTATCAAGAATTCTCATTTTTAAAATATATTATTGTGTTCTCTACAGCCTCCTTGCTGGCTAATGTAACCAGGTGGCTAAAAATCACCCCGCGTACATATGTCGAAAAGTCCCAGAATTTTGGTTTGTCGTAGACATTTTTGTTTGTTAAGAGTGTACTACACTTTCATAATGTGGGAGAATATGGCCGTTGCTTCGCTCAATCTACATATTTACTGTTTACTTTCATTAGTGTCTTTTATTTATATTTAGGGCTCAGTGTTATTACCGGGTAATTCTCAAATATATACGATTGACGTTTGCGAATCATCCTATCTTCAAAAGCTTCCCTATCATCCTTCTATAGGACTCACTGCCAATTCGTTTGAAGGGAATCTACTACCTCAACACTCCAGCTGTCTTCAGGATTGTACACGCACTCGTCAAGCCATTTCTTTCTGCGAAAATGCTCAAAAGGGTAAGACATCACTCGCAGACATATGCGAGATAGTTGATGATATCTCCTTTCCTTTAAAGGTTTTGGTAATGCAACGCGGTAGCTGGAGTATAACCAAAATTCAGTATTTCGCGTAGAAGCGAACAAGCGCACGAATTGGCTTTTTTCAAATGCCCGAAATTGATTTATATAGCGTGATGTGTGGCAAAGAAAACATTATGCGAAGGGGAAGACAGTAGGGGAGTTCAAGCAAGGGTAACTTCAAAATTTAAAGAATCGATCTGGGCGGACCACGCATTGTGTCGGATAGGCCGTGAAACGATTGTATGCATACCAAATGTCTGAGAAGTGCGGCCAGGAACTGTGAAAAGCTACAATGAGCAATGTAATCAAGCAATTCACAAGCATAAAAATTGAGGTATCTTTACCCGTCGGCTTCAAGAGTTGAACGCGATAGCGATATCCTGTCTCTAGTGCCTAGTTCAATCATTTCTTGCATATTTTTTATTGTACGATGTTACTCAAGAAGATTCAATTGCTGATTACTACAATGTATACGATGACGTATAAAGTGGCTTGCATAAGAAAAGTTTTCGCGTATGCCGGCATTCTGCGTAACGGATGCAGGAGCAGTTATGCGCGTGAAATGTTCTCAAACTTGCTATGCGCCGATTACGTGGTCTTAAGGGAATACGCGCAGTAACGTGAGAGCATTTTGTGAAGTGTGGCTGCATTTTGTTCACAAGCTCGTTATGAAAACAACACTTCTGACGCCAGGTAGCAATGTACGCCGGTACCACGCAATATTACAGTGATGTTAAATGTATTATGGAGCCTGTAAACAGAACAGCTGGACAAGGGCAGGTCCCCAGTGAAGCTTTACTAGCTTTTATTTCTGTCTCTTCTCTTTCGGTGTGAAAATAAGTGATTGATTGATTGATTGATTGGTTGATTCACACTCTTGTTTGTAAAACCCAGTTATTTTAACTGCATTTCCAAGCAAAGGAACTTCTTTTCAGCATTTCTCTGAGCAGGCGTATGGCTGTGTGGTGGATCATCTTGCCACGCAAACAGCCTGGGTCACTCGAGCCCGGAAATTTTCACTATTACAGCGAAAGCTGTATATGGTTAAGAGAAACTTAGAACTCTCCGGGAGCTCACGAGTGGTCTTTATTGGTTATTCTATCAGTTACGTCATTCCCAGCGTCGTACCCAAGCGCTTGTGCCATTGGCTAAGTTGCGAGTGACGTCGTTCATGTCGTCGCAGCCATGGCACCGAGCACGCACGCATTCCTTTCTCCTGAAGCCTTCCACATGGGTACGCGATGGACAACTCTAAAAGAACACCGAGAGTGGAAACGTGAAACAAATCACATTCGCCGGGCCAATGGTGCCGTCCTGGCGCAAAACATTGGCAGCATATCCACGGAGTGAATGATGGAGAGTGGGGTGAAGCATTCGTCCTTCCATTCGTTCTTGCTTTCATCCATTCATGCGTCCGTCTGCGTGACCGTCCATGCGTTCATCCATCCGTCCGTGCGTGGGTCTATTCGTACGTTCATCCCTGCGTTCGTCCATGCATCCGCCCCTGGGTCTGTTCATGCGTCCATCCATGCATCTGTCTATGTGTCCGTTCGTACATCTATTCAACACCCCAAGTACCACCATCTCGCATCTTTTCATCATATATTCCCCATATAGAAGCACCGCCATCCAGCGGACATTCCAAGGACTAAACGAGAAATAACACACACGCACACTTTCTTACGGCTTGCGCATCGGGTCTACTTACCATTTTTCACCACCTCGAGTTCATTCATGGTATATACAAGTTCATTGTATTCATGGCACTGCGGCTCAACGCTCGCTAAACCTTTCTAAAGCTGAGGAGGTTACACCCAGCGAGTATAACGTAGCAACCTTTTCCTGTCAGATAATACTCAATGTACATGCCAATGGCTGCTAATGGGGATCGCAGCGTGCGTGTTAACTAAAAGCCGAATGCTCCTGTCTCTCATTCCCCATTAGCAGCCATTGGCATATACATTGAGCACTATTTTTTTTATTTTTCAACAACGCACAGAAGAAATCTCTCACCGGTACCACCTTGTATGTCAAAATGTTATACTTGTTACACACTACAACGGTTACGTGGGACGAACGGGTGCCGCTATAAAAAGCTTCGCCCCTAAAACAGCCCTGTCAAGCCGAGTGCCGGCAGCAACTGCATACGGAGAATGCGGCAGCCTTTCAAGCCGGCCTAAATCGCGAACGGGAATGCAAGCGCCAGTCGCGGGCGGATCCTGTAAACCACGTGGCCGAGTTATCTCGCTAAGTCAAACGCTTGAGAGAAAACGAGAAGTTAATGAAAGAGGAAGAGATAAAAAGGGCACTATTTTCTACCTCCTGACGCAGTGGCATGGCTCAGCGTCTTAACTCGCTTGCAGAGGCTTGCAACAATGCCGCGTCGAACAATGAAAGTGTGGTTCTTGAAGAAGGGAAAACTAGCTGCCTACAGGTGACACAGCGCAGCACCTACGCTGAACAAGTGACCTTGTGGCACTTGTTCGGCGTCGCAGCCTGATATTGACTGATCTAGAAGTCTGTACCTCGCACGTGCGGCAGTGTCTACATCAAACAGAGCGCCAGATGTGTCAGTATTTGACTGCGAGAGCATGGCAATTCTTTGAACCGAGGAGTTTAGTCTCACCTCATGAGCCGTTGCCATGATTGTCGTTCCTTGCCTTCCTTTGCGCAGACTTCGATCACCGATCGCCGTCATAATGTACACGTGAGATAGCTGAGGCATATACCACAGAGTGAAGGGTGCTGGCGATTGCGTAAGCCAGTCATCAGTTGCATTATCGGAGCAAGAAATCTGTTTCATTGATTCGGGTGTAATCTTGCGCGGTGCATGGTTTTCTGTGTAAACATGCATTCTCTCAAATAAACTTTCAGTTGCAGCAGCGCTTGTCCTGATCCCTTCTTTTGTGTTTTCAATTTGTGTGCTACCCAGTAACAAGCTGTTCATATAATTGCTATCGCAATGAAAAACACCGGCAGAAGGTGCATGCATCACGTCTACGTCAGCTTTGTTACCACGTCTACGGCTGTACTTGCTATATTGAGTGAGTTGGAGTGAATAGGCAGGAAAAAGTGCAACTAGGATTCATTGTACCTCTGATTTATCGTTTTACCCTTGAGGAAGGAAAAACAAAATTGAGAACGCGAGAGCCTTGCGCGCTAAGACTTTTGCAGACAATAAGACGAATCCTGTAGGTTAAACATGGCGATCATTAGAGATTACATGGGGCACGACATTGTAATGTTTTAATTTCTTGCAAAAACATGGGGAAAACGTTGACTGAAATCTTGCTCCTATTCGTATAGTATATGTTTCATATATGATGCACTAAGCGCTAGCGCTGCATCCTATATATCGTATATTGCAAAACATAGCTTGCAAATACTTTGGTCCAGCATTATAAACATGAATTAGTCAGATGATGATTAAGAAAGTGATAATGAATATCCACCCTATTCTCTTTTTTTTCAGTTACAATTCCTTGCAGGCGGTATCTCGGAACTTCGTGACGTTGTGCCTCCAGAACTAATACCTAAGGAATTCGGTGGAACGCAAGAAGACTTTGATTTCCACAAACAAGAAAATTTCTTCCACAGCAAGGCCGGATACTTTGAAGAGATGCTCAAGTGCGGCTACCCAATAAAGTGAACGGAATGCCAAGTCGGGCCGACGAGACTTTTTTAAATGGTCACCATTTTAGTTATCACACCCCCAGTCAAATTTCAGCAAGAAGTCACAAAATAATCGGAATTTTTGTTCTGTAATTGCTTGCTAAGACAGTGCAGGAAAATGTTTTCCTCTTAAACCACGTGTTTGAGCACACAAAAATACTTTTTGTGTGCTTAAGCGTTACAAAAAACAATAGAAAAACGTGGACTGAAACAAATAGCATTTTACTTTATGATATATGCTTCCCATATAATTCACTGAACACGAGTGCTGTATCCTATATAGCAAGAACCCCCCGTCGTTTCTTGCTCAAATACGTCTTTGGGTGTTTATTTATCAGTATTCGTGCGAATTCGCGAAGACGGCATATGTAAATAAAAGTTTTCCCTTTTTTGCGTATGTGAAGACGCCTGCCAGATCACAAATGCTGCGCGTCGCTTGTCTGCAGAGACGTAATGAAACACAAACATCAGCACCGCGTCTCATGCTTACCCTTCGTTTGAACCAATCAATTCTGTGCTGGAAGTCAACTGTAGTAACCACTAGTAAATGTGATGGTGGTACGGGGAATGTCAGCCAACTGGAGAATATTAGAGAAGCCAAAAAAAAAGGTCTCTTTACCAAGTTCACTATTCCGTGGCAGAAGCGCAGAATCGCACCAGGCATCAAAACGTGTTAATTACGCAACGACTGTGAGTTTTAAAGGTCCACCCATTCTAGAGCACTCTGACATATTTAGTTATCATCAGCTGCAAGAGCTTTAAATAAATCAGCAGTTGCGTGGGTTGGCGCGTTTCCTTACGAACGCGCTGTGGGCTCTTGGCTGATTCGTGAAAAGAAGAATTAAGGCATAGTTGGCACAATAACAACTGCATACTCACAACTGGCATTCTAGGACAGTATAAAATCGGCAATGTTTTGGGCACAGTCGTTAGTTTCTTTACGGCACGCTGGAGGCATGCAACTAAGCCTCGTAATGGGAAGCAAGAGTTAAACAGAAAGAAAATTGAAAGAAATACAGAAGCGATTAAAAATAAAAGAGCAAAAAAAATTGCCCGCAGCTTCCCTCGGGAGAACACTGAGGAGGATGCGGAAAATTGGTTAACGGGTGTTAAATTGCGACTTGCTTGGGCCGATGGCTAAATTGGTTAACGTGGTTGTGAAATGGGGTGTTAAATGAGTGAACACGTACGGCACGTATGCGAAAGGGCGGTGTTTTATTTATTGCAACGAACTTTGAGGACGATGGCTTAGGGACGTCGATCATTCTGTTTGTGGATTCGTTGGCATTCATTTCACGGTGACTTCAGACGTCGACGCGCCGTACAAACCAACGGACGAGCGGCAACTGAGCGAGCGAGCGCCGACCTTGAGTATATATACAGCGCGACGGCGCATGCGCTGTCAGCTGTTGAATGTTCTTGAAGGAGAAGCGCGCGCGCGGCACAGATGGCGACGGCGCGACGGCGCATGCGCTGTCAGCTGTCGAATGTTCTCGAAGGAGAAGCGCGCGCGGCACAGATGGTGGGCGACGGCGACGGCGCATGCGCGCGCGTCAGCTGTCGAATGTTCGAGAAGCGGTGCGGACGGCGCGGACGGCGCACTACAAGGCGCGAGTATAAGATGCTTCCGCATCTAAAAACAGAAGCAACTGAAGAATCCAAACAGAAAGAAAGAAGTCGAAAGAAAAAAGCTAGGCTTTATTGGTCAATATTTCTGAGTTGGTATCAACCCTATTTTCAAAGAAACAAACAAACGAGTCGAAGACAAAGGAGGCCGCCCATCTGCGCGAATCCTTCTGGCTTGGCATACTTACTGCGAAGCTGCATTATTATTATTATTATTATTATTATTATTATTATTATTATTGTGAGTTTTTTTTTATTGAAGGAAAGCTTCGGCATCTCAATCGTGCACGTATTTTTCTATATGCACTTCCTCATCGCCCCTTCACGCTCACGGTCAGCACAAGTGGACACAACATGGATAACGGTAAGTTATTCAGCCATTTTGCTGTGGCTGTGTTATAACTTGAAGTGCGCACACAAGTGCTTCCTCGTGCTTTGCGCTTTATTTTTTCAGGTGCTACAGGTTAGAATCTACGATACTTTTAGAATCTTGCTCGTCAAACAAATCATTCTAAATTTTAGCGCATTGCCACTGGGCAACGGAACTCCAGCCGCACAGTGTCCTCACATGAGAATAGCTGCTGCACTCGTGTGTTGTTTCTGCCATCAGATTTCATTAACAACGCTTGAGAAGATCTTTGTGATCATAAGGTAATACCGAACATCTGGAACGCTAAATAAATGTATAAAAAAACGAACGCATCCACTGTTTACAAGTTTGTTGTTCTTGTTGTTGTTGTGCAGCTGATAGTTCGACGACTGCTTAGGAGAGGCAGTTTGACGTTTCGCGAGGATAAATTACATCAGAATATACCATGAACACGCAGTGACATCTGTGGTATACATGTAAAACCTTCTTCTGTGCTTGCATGAGGACATCAATGTGAAACGGAAGGATTAAGTGCAATTCAATGTCACTTATGAATTTTCATGTAGGTATCCTCACGTGAGGCCGCTAAGCACTGGATGGTTAAGTTGTGGACCAAAATAAACGCAGCAAAATTTTTAATATTCAATTTAGAGTCAAGTGCGTTTGGTGACTTGGGAGCGAGCAATGCCAAACGACTGATCCGGTTATTCGATGCAACGTACATGCTGCGCGGATATTTAGTGTTTTTTTGTCGTTTAAAAAAGTCCGCAGAAACCCTTGGTGCGCGGATTACGGCATCGTAACAGACCACGACTCTACAGACATCGGCTTACGAGTGCATAGGTACGGTTGACGGCCTCATGCAGCAACGAAGCGCAGCATTCTCTCATAAGTGATGTATTGAGGGCCTGCCATTCTACACTCTAAAAAAAGAGCGAGTAAAAAGGGTGTCTTTTTGTCCCACAACAATAATCGTCATCTATATTGCGTTCCATCCTTGCGCTATAGCCCCGCGCTCGGAAAATTCTGGTCACGATGGACATGCCCATTATCAGGGTTATATTGCATTCTCGATAGGAAAGTGGCCAGCACCGAGTTTTCAAGAAAGGAAGCGCACGCAAGCCTGATGACGATTATTGTTGTGGGACAAAAAGACACCCTTTTTACTCGATATTTTTAGAGTGTATTTTTGCAAGTAGTATACAGTCATTAATAAAATGCCCTGTAGATCGAGAGAGCATCGACCGAATAGAGGAAAATAAGCATCGTATATTTCTGCACAGCGGCAGCTTTTTGTTCGTCTAATGGCACCTTAGAGAAGTAGCTTTCAAGGTCCTGAAAATTTGACTGCTGTGGCCATTCTTTGTCACCGCTGAAGTGAAATTTCCACAGTGAAAAGCAGTCATCTGGAGTATGGCAATCGGTGTGTGAAACAGTATAGCCAACGTCACCTTTATGTCTAGATAGATATGTGGTATTGATTGATTGAATTAACGCTGAACTAATCCGAGTAAATGAATGAAAAACGTAAAACGCTTCCGATAAATACGCCTCATGGCTGCACCGTGCCAGAGAAAGCGCCACCACCTGGACAAGCACACGATTGCTCCGGCGCAAATTCGGGCTCCTTAAGGACCTCTTCCAGGCTTCCGGTGAGGGAGGTGGCTGCAAGAGCTCCTCGGGTGGATAATTGATGGGGCCAGCTTATGATACCTGGTCTTGTGCTGCCTGTGCTAGGCCACAGTTAATACACTTGTGTAGCTTTTCACTTTTTACTATTGCGGCCAGCCTACTCGAGCTGAGTATACAATGATTCTGAGCCGTTCGCAGTGTAGTCGCTTGGGCCTGGGTTAATGCTTCATCTGGAGCTGGATAAAGCCTTCTTTGTTCTCGGTGCTAACATAGCCCCCGTCGAACTTAGTTTCCCTCGTTTCCCCTCCCCTTTCTGAAAAGTAAAGTTTATTCCTCCTCCTCCTTCCTCCGGCGCCATCGTCGTTACATCACAAGGGAGGAACAACATGACGTAAGTCGCTCAACACGACACGTATCTCGACTGCCGTAACAATCGGGATAAGGTACAGCAAAAAGTAACGTGCGTGTCGCACACCGAGTTGATGAATCAGACCTTACCAAACTCTATTTGTTCAAGGGAACTCCACATGTCTGACTCAAACAGTGACGTCATAGAATGTATTCTAAACGGAGCAGTAGGAACTAGAGTGTACTAGAATGGGGGAGTGGGTCCACTGAAGGCTCCACGCTGAGGCGTTTTTTTCGGAAAATCCAGGTGGCGCTACCATCGCCTTCACCTGAAGACTTAGCCGTGGTTTGCCATGGTTACAAGTCCCCTTTGCCACGCGGTTCGCGACGGGTGGGTAGTCTGATAGTTCGCGCGGTTCGCGTGCTGCTCGCGCGTCTGGCGCAGTCTCGCAGCGTTGTTGCTTCGTTCGTGCGTGCGTGGCCGTGAACGGCGTCGCACCGTGCTTCCGCGCCAGTTCAACAAAATCTAAATGTTTATATTGCGAAACGCCCTGCTCGTATAGGTAGTCACGCACGCAAGTACCGTGATTTCCACGGTAATTGTTTACAATCAAGAGCGTAAGTTGAATTTGGCTTTTGCGAAAACGTACGCATCGAAAGTGTAATATGAGCATTAACTGCGATGCTTTTAAAAATGTCAATATAACTGGGATATATAAGTAAGTTTGCGTTTGGTGCAAATTTAGACTCACGGCAGCAAATTGAATATGATGCAAGACTAAGTTACCAGCTGTTATCACGAGAATTAAAGCTAAAGTATGCGAACCCTTCTGCAAATTTGCAGCTATTCGTTAGGGACGCGTGATATTATTGAAAAACTGAACCAGTCCTGTTGCGATTACGTGAGGGTGTTGGCAAAGGAAGTTTAGTCACATCGGACGGCAACTGTGCTATTCGTAGGAAATGACTTATAGGGCGGACGCACGTCCGTCGCGGTGGTTTTATGATGAGTTTTTGTTCGGCATCTAGTGCTGGTATACGTTGTAGGTATTAATGAAATATGTTATATTTTACCTTTTCTCTTCGTGCCTGCGGTACGTGTCCATGCAAACATTTGTTCGAAACATGAACGTGTTTTCACCTATAGATAGGAAGTCTGAAAGACACCAATAAAGAAGTGATATGCGCAAAATATTTTATTTTAAATTGACTGCGCAAGCTTTTCGCATAAATATAAAAAACAAAATAAATATCATCGAAAGACTTCGACACCGTCGCTCAAGGAACGTCAGGCTCTATGTTGTCCTGCTAAGCTTTAAGTGTTTTGCTCTCGCTCGTTTCGAAGCGTTTTCCCTGTTCATTCCCTTCACTAAGAAGTGAAGGCGAGTGAGCACGTAGAACGAAACGAGCTTTGTGCTCACTGCATCTTTGTGGTCTGGACAGCCGACCGCTTTCGAGTTCAGAAAATTAGTTTTCACCAATGAAAGGATGTCAGAGATGCTATCTGTGTGCAACATGGAAACACTGAAACATTCAGTAAACAAGTTTTCAAGTGAGGCAATGAAATCATACAGCTGTCGTGAGGGGTACAGAAGTCCACCCCAGTCGCATTGCTCCGTGAATTGCGAAGGGAGCTGTTCAGCAACCGCGACAGCTTTCTCAAACAGAAGCACTTCTTTGCATTGTACGCATGCCAACTTCAATACACACTTTCTGGCCACGTACCCTGCTGTGTAGTAAATGAGTCTCGAGTCACTCTTCTCCAAAGTCACATCGATGTGGTCAGCAAACTTTTCTGGCATCGTGGCAATCGTGCTTTCGACCTCGCCAAGTTTTCCCTGTGATATAAGATCATCAATTTTTTTGTGCGTGACCTTTAGACCCTGTCTGTCATGCACAGTGACAAGAGCGTTTATCATGTCAGGGTTTGCGTTTGCGCTGTCCACACTGTGCGCCAAGTTATAAAAGGACAAGCAGTTGACGGTTATTAGAAACTCATCCGGAGAGGGGTGCGCGTTGCAGCCACTTGACTGGCGAACGATGCCGAAGAAATGTTCCACGGGATCGGTGCTAAGTCGAGATGTCATGAGATATTTGAATCCAACGCTCTCTGTCAGGTACTTCAGCAATGAAAGGGTATTTGCTATAGTGACCCTAAAACCTATGGCAGTGGACTCGCTGAGAAAGTGCCGCTTGTTGTCACTGAATGATTCCCAGTCATTCAGGAAGTCCAGAAAATTGGACAGGAATGCCGCGTCTGTAGAAGCTGGTCTCAGCGCTTCGGCCCCGAAACCTGGAAGTCATCACGGTGATCAGTCGTTGGATCTTCCTGCAAAATAAACAAAAAGAATGTATGTCAGAAGAGCGCTCATCATGCGTTTGAGATGTTTACGATTACACTTAATTCATTTGGAACGTAGGCGCAACTCACGAGAAGAACAGCTGAGTTGCCTCGATGCTGCCACACCTTCTCTCGATGTCCTCCTTGTAGAAGGCCAGGCCCCGTAGGACATATGGACCGAATAGTTGGAAGGCGAAAGGGGTTCTCATCTTCTCAAATGAGTTTGGTTCCAGATGCGTCTCGGTCAAATTGGGCATAACTTTCAGTGTCCTAACACTTCTGTCTAGAAGGTACGCCTCCCGAACCGGATGCACAGACACCTAGAAATATAGGTTGAGGTAATGCAATGTATGCAAAAAACACAATCTTTGTAAAATGTCAACCATGAATCTATACGTACCAATCCGTCTGGTGTTGCAAAGCCTTTCTGGAGAAGACCATTCCTGAGGCATTTTAGCAGATGCGGGAAATCGGAGATAAAGTGCAATTTCCTCATCTCGTCGACAGGATGCTGTATGGCGCCATTTATTTTCTTCGATGACGCCGACACCCCCGCTAGCTTCCACATTTTTCGATTCCAGGGGGCTCCGTCACAAGTGATGTGGTCGACGAACAAGCCCGCCTGTTCCACGAGGATGATAGCTTCCATGAGAATTTTCAATAAAATGTCTCCTCTCACATTTCCTTTTGTCGCAAAAACGCCCACAATTTGGCTCCATTTTCCAGCGAAAGGCACAAACATGATGACCATGCCGTGATCACATTGCTGGTACTTGTCTTCGGGCTTCGTAAATTCTCCAAGGTCCACGAAGCCTTGAATCTGGCCAGACGCCGTCACATTGAAATGTTCTGACAATTTCATTTCGTCCACCAATAGTCCGCCGTGTCTTTCGAGGTCTGACATGCTCGCGGTTTTTTTCTTTAGAGTGTTCATTACTGCTTGATTAAAACCGAAGGCCGACTCGTATGACCTCAAGTATCTTTTCAAAGTAGTGTTGCTGGGCATCATGAGAATTTCGTTCTTTCTGATGTGCTGATAAAGCCGGGGACTCTTTAGTTTCATGAGTAAACACTCGAGGATCCACTCCTGATTGTAGCGCATGCCCTGCTTGCTGGTTTGTTTGGCAGCTTGAAAGCAAGCGCGAACACTTGCCTGCTGCTTTCGCGGTAGTGACGATATTTTATCCTCTAGTATTTTATCCGCGACATTCGCATTGTTTGCCCTCATCTCTTCGAGACGACCAGCAATGTCCAACAGCCTTGTCGCCATCCGCTTGTTTCTCTGACTCAGGACCCGCAGTTTGGTGGAGACTGAGTTTCTTCGCTCTTTTCGTTTTAGGTAGCTTTTTCTGGTGAGTATTACTTTCCTCACGTACTTGCATGAAATGCATGAAGAACCTGGAAGTATACGAGAAAAAAATTATGAAGAGCTTCCAGTTTTTTACCATGCATGTTTGAAACGCAATTTATGCACTTTCACTTTCTGTAGGCAAACTATTCTTTCGTAAATGTTAATGAGTACTACAAAAATTAGGGGCCACACAAATGTTCTAGCATTAAACAGGTTACTGATTGATTAATTGTACAATTACAAGTGACGTCTCAATAAACGTTTGCCGCACTCACCTTGTTGTTTAACCGCTCCTTTGCACGTGACACTGAAGACAAGGCCGTCGGAATGAGAGATTTGCTGCTCCAGTTTCTTCGTAAGAACGTCATAGGTGAAGTCCTTCGCCCTACCTGCTCCTCTGCAAGGGTGAAGAGATTCTGCGCAGTCCAGGACTTGTTTGGCATCTTCAAGGTTATAGGCGACCTTTTCGGAGATCAGCGTCTTCCGAACATATGTCCGACAAATCACTTCACTCCGGTCGGTACCGTAATTCATGAGCCACAGTCTTTTCGATGCTTACGAGTTCACGACTTAGGGAGGCCGAAACATAAGCAATTCCGTCATAATGACGAAACTTGTGCATTGCCCAGTGGTCGTTTGGCCGGACAACGTCTTCAAGTTCAAATGCGTTGTCGCTTTGCCTCGCACTTTCGCAATCTTCAAATCTCAGTTGCGGCTCAACTGATTGCAGCGCAGTTCTTTTTGACGGCTGGTCTTCACAGGTTGGTGGTGAAGCCGCTCTCTTCTTCGTTGACTGCTCCGGTGTGGGCTGCTCGTCAGGACACTTCAGGAGATGAGGTATAATTATGGGTACAGCATCACTGCGAAGTTCCGGCTTTCCCCGCTCTATATATACTTCTCGGCCTTCGATAATATGTACATATTGCCTTAGTATGTATTTTTGCTCGAAGTGCAGCTCGCAAATGGCATCGGTGACTTGCAAGGGCCGATCAGCGCGGTTGAGATTCTGGTCCCATAGCCGGCGTCTTTCTTCGTCTTGAGGTACTCCAAAGAGTGAGAGCTTGGGCTGGTTTTTAACTCTGCTGTATCCGGTTTGGCAGCCTACGACACAACAGTAATTTCTACGCCTAGACGTGCTCATCCTCTAATCTTTTGAAGCAGCTTGGAACGCTCCGTTATGCAACCAGCAGACACATATCTGCGCACGCAAACGTGCCGTCTGCCGCGTATTCTTTGTCCCAGACGGCTTTGCTCAAAGGGAAATACAAACCTACGCGTTCACGAAAAAAAGCATACATTTTATTTCATGTCACTTGTTTTTGTCTCTAATAATGTGTAAAAAAGAACCAGGAGACAAATTGTGAAAACAGCGCACGAACGACGGTGCATCGAACAGACGACGGCGCGTCGAGCAGACGACAACATCGAGCGCTCAGCGTCCCCGCCAGCGCGTCGTGCGGCCCGAACCGCCGCACGACTCGCACGCTCCCGCCGAAACTGACGTCACTTCAGGAGAAGGCTACTGCAGCGCCACCAAATTTTCCGCCGTTTTTTGCTTCACCCGCACCGCTTGCCGCCGGCCACAGTGGACCCACTCCCCCATTCTAGTACACTCTAGTAGGAACTCTGCTGCCGGAAGTCACTGGGTTGCACGTGCACTTCTGAGCACTTCGTCATGTTGCACGGTATGGAGCTGCATTTAGCTTACAATTGAGCAGTACAAAAATTGCCAAACAAAAAATGACATTTTGTTTCTCTCTTTTTTGTACATCGTACGTCCTGCGTGTTTTCTCTTCGCAGCCGTGCATTTTGGCGCTGTTTATTTTCATTGGCATAACCAACTAGCCTTGTCGACTAATTTAAGAAGCGTGGGACCCATCATCTTCTCTTTTAAGAGTTGAACGCGATGGCGATGTTATGTTCCTCCCGTGCGTACTTCAGACACTTTATGAAAGCTTTCCGAACTTTCTATGCACCCACTATTCGTAGCCTTAAGAGCGCATCATCGTGTTTGGGTGACTGGCTTTAAGCTGTAAAGTCATTATGATTCCCCATGTTTTGACACTACATATCAAGAAACGCTCCGACCATGCATCATTTATTTTATGTTGTATTGTGTTTCACTGCATTTCCGAGCAGAAGAAGTTATTTTCACTTTATTCACCACCAGACGCGTGGCCGTGTAGAGCACCTGCTTGCCACACAAAAGAGCTGGGTCCCGATCCCCATTCAGAACTAGAGTTTTCTATTGTTTATGTAATTTGCATCTTTCTCAAATTTCGGTCCACGCAAAGAATGATAATTTTTCACTCTTAACTAACGACGCCCACATCGGAATTTCTGCAAAACCAGCTCTTTAGCGCTGTCGCGTTAATACGCTCTTAGGTATATTGTTTGGGTGATGGCCTGAGAATATATTTAAAGGTAAACAGTGAGTTGTGCTGTTGTCCTTCATACCACAGGCGTAAACTTCAGGTGCGGGCTCGTATCACACCTCACACTTCACCGTCAGGCAGCTTCATGCTTGGAGAAGGGGGGGGGGGGACAGGAAGTTTTCATATTACGGCGGAGTTGAATGAAAACCCTACGCCTATGGCTCTTACCATAGTATCGTCACTGCAAAGTCCGTCTTGCTATACGCTACCAGAGAGAGCTACAAAAAATGTGGCTAGCGTATACATTACGCTAAAGTCGCACAGCCGACCCCAGTTTCGCAATTGTCATAATATCTGGGCGTCGTCCTGCTACTCTTTTTGTAGTTTACTGCAGTGTTTTCGGTCTGATTCGCAATGAAACGTAGCCATATTTACTGATGACAATGCTCCCACTCCTTTCACAGTAGCAAGTGTGTGTGCGTAACTGAAAAAAAATGCTAATGGACCTAGGCTATTTATGGACTGGAGCCCTAAGGAAACCCTCAAGCGTAGGTTTCTTTTCACACACGTATTCATTTACCGCAAGGCAATCATACATAGCGAATCTCAACGTGTGCGTGCCTAAAAGAAATCGCGCCCACTCATATTGACACAGAATAGTTAATATCGACTATCGGAAAGGCAGAATATTTTTTTTCTGGGCACGCGTTGCTGGCGCGATATGTTCTGCAATAACTCGATGAGAAAAAAATCACATGAAACGTAAAGAATTATTTATAAAATCCAATATATTTTTATACGTCATAGCGGATTCTTAGAAGACGCTGGTTCGCGCAGCGCGAGTTCAACAAAAGGAAACAAATGCGAATGATACTGAAAAGAATGCCTTATATGTAGAAGCATCAAGCATATACACTATGAATATCTTCGAGCAACGCAATGATAAGGTGCAATACTCATATCAAAATAACAAGCACTATACACTCTACGCATTACTGTCCAGCCAAGTCATCGCACTCAGACAGTCAAAGTGTGATTTAAGGAGTACTGAGGGAACCCCCACCAAGATTAGAGATGACTCCACACCTCCGTCAAAGATGTTACGTAAATTGGGAGTCCCTTGAACCATAGAATATCTCCAAGATGTATTTACGACAGCGGCAACAGAGCTGACCAGTTTCAGCTCAGAGAGCGAACAGTGAGAGATCTTCGTACTCTTCGTCAGGCACACACACGCATGAGTCAGGAGCCTGGCAGTATGCATCTATTGCAATATGTGACTAAGGCGACAACACGAGGGCTACAGGACATACGAGGAGCGTTTTTTTCCGAAATCGGTGCAATTTAGAACCTAAACTAGCTGAAATAAGGCCGTATTGGCGCATAGATACTCCGAACTTTATACTAAAACAGTGATAATAAACTACCAATTAATAATATTGAAATATTATGCCTCTTTTAGAGAAAATTTGGGAGTAACTATGGGCCAATAGATCTTCAGTATGGGCCAATAAATCTAGGTGGCCAATGCCATCTAGATTTCAGGCCTGCTTACTGCCGCCGTGACGTCACCCATCTAGACTGAGCGAGTGCGCACGGGGGGCTGTGAACCCACTGCCTCCGTCTTCCGTGGTAGATAAAAGGTTCGCGGCTACTTTACATGTATACAACAGCTTCAAACAACACTTTGTGTCTGGATTGGCGCTGGCATGTATTGGGCTTTAAACTCTTATGTGATTTATTTTTGTACGCATTAATTATTCCATCTAGACGCAAGAAAACACTGGTGCTATCGAATACGCGACCGACTGATAAGATAAGGGAAACGTTTGGTGGCCCAACACACAAGTGAAATAGGTTGGGCAAATGTTATTAACTTTCATTTACAAACACACGCACAGTCAAGAAGATGAACACAAAGTGTTCCTGCTAATTGGCTAAGCTACTGAAGTGTTCTCTGCTGAGTGAGTGCGTTTGTTGTGTTGTGCACATTTATAGATCGGCGTACCTGGTAGTCATCCTCAAGTATTTCGGCTTAAAATGAAGCTCCCACATATAAAAAACATTTAAGAAAGCGTTTTACCACAGTCTTTCTGCTACGCATGCGCCTGAGTGAGAAGCTACAAAACAGGAAAAATCATTTAGGTATGTACGTACAGGCATCCAAATTCAGTTGAAGAGCAGCAGCAGATACTTCAAGGACAATAAATTGAAGGTGCTAGACAGATGGGCGCATAATTTTAAATCGCCAAAAATTATCGCAGCAGCGTTAAGAAATACAAGGTATACATAACACATGCGCGACATCACGCACGAGCCTTCATTCCCTTATCTAAACAAAAGGACCGAGGCACGATGTGCTATGCGCATCGTGCCTCTACAATAAGCACGACGTGCAATGCGAAAATAGCGAAATGTTGCCAACCCTGAAAGAGTACCGCCTGTTCTGGGAATACATCGCCACGTGCAATAATTACTTCATTTTCATGTGTTTGTGGTGCGAGCAACGGAACCTCAAACGCGGCTGGTTTAACGGAGCGTGAAGCTGCGTCACCTTCATTTCGCCGTCAATTCCAGCCAAGCAGACAGCGTTGGGCAATTGCGCTCGTCAAAAACGCGAAATCTATATGACCATTCTAGCGGCGTCTCGGGACGATACGTTATCGTGGG
>WOVY01012497.1:0-290000 GCA_013436015.1 Rhipicephalus annulatus
GGTGCGACTCGAGCTACAGGCAGAGCGTGTGTTTATTTACCGCTATCGAGCGAAGACGCGTGGCAACAGCTGCGTGTGTAAGCCGACGTGTTCCGGCGAAAGAAGTTGAAGTTTGAAGAGTGGCCAATTGAAGACGGGAGGTTTCCTGGAAGAGAAACTTCGAGGGGCTGCGGAACGACAACAACGCTGGGACTTTGAGTGAGTGATTTCTCGGAAGAATATCATCCAGACTTTTGTTTCCAAGAACTTTGGACTGGTTAGGTTTTCTATCTCTTTAGTCCTTTAAGTGTCTTGGTTGTCAATGCATGCGACTGCATTGTAGTGCGTATCGTTGTCTGTTTTCCGTTGTTTTGAGTGTGGCTGATTGTACCGTGTAGTACGTTTGTTTGATTGGTGACGTATTGTATGTAACTAGTGTGGAAAGTGGCATTTTTGTGAATTGTTTTCGATCTGCCATTATTGAGAATATAATTTGTTTGTTTATCAACTCTCGGCTCTGACTTGTTCTTTGGGGCCAAGCCGGCGTCCGCTGGCGCGCCAAAAAGGACCACTTCTAAATTGTCCACGCTTTCGTGGTGCGGTTCGGGGGGCCGATACTTCGGGCTCTTGGAATTAGCCCAGCGATCGCCTCCCTAATTAACGGGACCGGTGTGACAATTAATCTGGCGTCCGCGAGACAGGACCTTTTGGTGCACAGTGTGTCCAAAGTAGTGAGAAAGAGCCTCGAGTTGTTGATAGTGCTATCGGAACGATTTGTGTGTTGTTCAGTGTTCTCGTTAACGAGTGCAGGGGAGTGTTCCGATAGACTGATTTAGGCAGATACTTTTTGCACGCGGCAAGGTTTTATTTGCGAGTTGCGAGACACAATGAATCTCGAAAAGTTAGTTGCGCTGGTGAGAAGATGGGTCTTTCCGGCGCCGAACTACGGAAATGGGTAAGCCAGAAGGAGAAAGAGGCAGCTGAGAGAGCCAAGGAAGAAAAAGGCAGCTGAGTTGGAACGAGAGAGAGTGGCGGTCGAAAGAGCCAAAGCAGAAAAAGCAGCTGAGTTGAAGAGAGAGAGAAGTTGGCAGCCGAAAGGGTGAAAGAAGAAAGAGAGGGCAAAGGAGCGACAGCTGAAGGAAGAAAGAGAGCAGCAATTGAAGTTGGAGCTGGAGAGAGAGAAGTTTGGCAGCCGAAAGGGGCGAGAGAAGAAAGAGAAGCGAGGGAGCTACAGCTGAAAGAAGAAAGAGAAGCGAGGGAGCGACAGCTGAAAGAAGAAAGAGAAGCGGAGATGGGCTGAAAGGGAACGGCAGCGGCAGCACGAGATGGAACTCGAGCGGCTCGTTTGCAACAGCGAAGTGAAACTCCCGTCCAAGCTAGAGTGGAAAGCAGCGAACGGGAAGATCACGGCTTCCGCTTGAAACCAAGCAAGCTGCTCGTAGCGTTTGATGAAAGGAAGGACGACCTAGACGCGTACCTCCACAGATTTGAGACGATTGCAAAGAGCCAGAATTGGCCGGAACAGCAATGGGCAACTGCTTTGAGTACTTGCTTGAGTGGTGAAGCACTCAGTGTGTACGGTAGGCTGACGCCTACCGATGCAGCCAACTATGCAAAGGTGAAAGCTGCTTTGCTGAAGCGATTTAGGTTTACTGTAGAAGGATTCCGGGACAGATTTCGGACAGGAAAGCCAGCTGATGGTGAGACGGCTACGAAGTATGCCGCCCGACTTTGCCATTATTTCGACAGATGGATTGAACTTTCAGGGACAGCGCAGGAGTACGATGAGCTTAGAGAGCTGCTAATTAGAGAACAATTTCTTACTAGTTGCCACCCAAGCCTGTCACTGTACTTAAAAGAGAGGAAGGCTGACTCACTTGAAGACAAGCTTGAATTGGCTGATCAATTCTTGGAAGCGCAAGGTGGCACTAATTTGGCCAAGGTCAAGAAGGATTGTCCCGATGATTCGAAGAAATTGGCTCCCGAAGAAAAGAAGCGTGCACCAGAGAGCATTCAGCGATGTTTTCTGTGTAACCGAGTGGGTCATCGCGCGAAAAACTGTCGAACGATCTTTACGAGCCCTACGGTAGTGAAATGTTTTAAGTGTGGTCAGACTGGGCACAAAGCAGATGCATGTCGAAACGGAGCGAGTCAAACTCACCAGGTATCCTGTGTGCAAGTGGCACCGAAATCCGATAATAATGCCGTCACCGACGGATTCGTAGAATTGAAAAATGGGGAGAAAATTCCTATTGTTGGTGCTGTAATGTCAAAACAGCCAACCGTTGTTACGAAAGGAATGCCAACGCTGCCTGGAAAAGTTGCGGACAAAAAGATTACGGTGTTAAGAGATACCGGTAGCTCCACGGTTATCGTGCGGAGAAATTTGGTACGGGAAAGTGCGTTGACAGGCAGAACGAAACCGGTTTGCCTAATTGACCGTACGGTTCGGATGCTTCCCGAAGCAGAAATTGAGGTTGAAACCCCGTACTTCAGCGGGAAGGTTACTGCTTTATGCATGACGACCCCCCTGTATGACCTTGTCATCGGAAACATCGACGGGGCGCGAGGGCCAAGTGATCCAGAATGTTTGGGAGAAGACCCGAAGATAGAGCCCTCGCCAACACAGCGGCCGCGAGATACAGTGGAGGAGCATCCCGTGACGGATCTCACTAGAGCCCAAGGTGAAGCTGCGGCGCAAGAGACAGTGAAGGAGAAGACGATCGTGTCGAATAAGTTCACGGGCCGAGCAACTGGACTTACGTCGGCACGACCTCAACCGACCGACAGTGTAAAGGAGACGGAGTTGGCCAGCCGGGCAAAATGTAGAGGCATGATCAAGCGGGTAAATAAACAGACAGGACCCGTCGAATGTAATGACGCGTTAATGGTGTCGGAAGAGACAACGATGGCTGAGATGACGCCTCAGATATCGTCGTTGGAAAGGGCTCGCCGAAAGAGAACGTGAAAACACAAGAAAAGATCGAGCGAGCACCGCAAAAAGGGGCGCAAGCGCTGCTCGAAGTACTCAGGATAAGTGCTGAGGTCGAATCTGAAGGTGTTGGGCAGTGCTGAGTGCCATATGTTGTGTTAATGTTGTGTTATCCTGCGTCACAAGTGTCGAAGTGTTGCACTGTGATGTGATGTATAGTATTGTACAATTGTTGTAATGACAGAACTTTGTACATTTGTATTATTGGGAATGTGTGGTGGAGTGTTGTACTCATGCGCTTGTGGTTGTGTTTTCACGTGTTGTGTAATTGAATTACAATGTCCAATCGTATTGAGTGATATATTGTGAATGTGAAGTGTCATGAGCGACGGATTTTGTTACAGTCTGTGAGAATGTGTCGTGACTGTTCGCGCTCGTTTGTGTGGTTTTGAATATTATGAGATAATATTCTTAAAGTGGGGGGCAGTGTCACAGAACGAGCGCTAAAAAAGAGCGCGCCGCCAAATTCTTGCGACAACGGGCGGGAGAAACGCCGCGAGGTCAAAAGAAAAAAAAAGAGAAAGCAAACGTCCAAGGCTCCCCGGGCGCGCGCTCTCCCCGCGGAAGCGTGGCGTCGCAGACGAACCTCCTCACCCCGCATCGGCGGCCCAGCAAGCCCGCGATTTTTCTAGAACGAACGGGGCGGGGTCTTACCGAGTTGAATCATCCTCCGGGGAGGGCAGTCGAACCGTCTCGCACCTCTCCCCAGCTTTCGCTGCGTATCGCGCCGACGAAATGACGAGAAACATCTGGAATGTCGCGCGCAAGGTATTTAACCGAGCAGCCGAGATGAGAGATCAGGAGAAGACGGAGTTAGCGCCAGAGCGCGTAGGGATTCCGCCGTGGAGTCGGCGAAGGTTTTGTCGGTAGCGACAAAGCAGGAGAAGAAGATGATTTCCACCTGATGGGTGACGACTCGAGCTACAGGCAAGAGTGTGTGTTTACCGCTATTGAGCGAAGACGCGTGGCAACAGCTGCGTGTGTGAAGCCGACGTGTTCCGGCGAAGAAGTTGAAGTTTGAAGAGTGGCCAATTGAAGACGGGAGGTTTCCTGGAAGAGAAACTTCGAGGGCTGCGGAACGACAACAACGCTGGACTTTGAGTGAGTGATTCTCGGAAGAATATCATCCAGACTTTTGTTCCAAGAACTTTGGACTGGATAGGTTTTCTATCTCTTTAGTCTTTAAGTGTCTTGGTTGTTCAATGCATGCGACTGCATTGTAGTGCGTATCGTTGTCTGTTTCCGTTGTTTTGAGTGTGGCTGATTGTACCGTGTAGTACGTTGTTTGATTGGTGACGTATTGTATGTAACTAGTGTGGAAAGTGCATTTTTGTGAATTGTTTTCGATCTGCCATTATTGAGAATATAATTTGTTTGTTTATCAACTCTCGGCTCTGACTTGTTCTTTGGGCCACAGCCGGCGTCCGCTGGCGCGCCAAAAAGGACCACTTCTAAATTGTCCACGCTTTCGTGGTGCGGTTCGGGGGGCCGATACTTCGGCTCTTGGAATTAGCCCAGCGATCGCCTCCCTAATTAACGGGACCGGTGTGACAATTAATCTGGCGTCCGCGAGACAGGACCTTTTGGTGCACAGTGTGTCCAAAGTAGTGAGAAAGAGCCTCGAGTTGTTGATAGTGCTATCGGAACGATTTTGTGTGTTGTTCAGTGTTCTCATTAACGAGTGCAGGGGAGTGTTCCGATAGACTGATTTAGGCAGATACTTTTTGCACGCGGCAAGGTTTTATTTGCGAGTTGCGAGACACAATGAATCTCGAAAAGTTAGTTGCGCTTGGTGAGAAGATGGGTCTTTCCGGCGCCGAACTACGGAAATGGGTAAGCCAGAAGGAGAAAGAGGCAGCTGAGAGAGCCAAGGAAGAAAAAGCAGCTGAGTTGGAACGAGAGAGAGTGGCGGTCGAAAGAGCCAAAGCAGAAAAAGCAGCTGAGTTGAAGAGAGAGAGAAGTTGGCAGCCGAAAGGGTGAAAGAAGAAAGAGAGGCAAAGGAGCGACAGCTGAAGGAAGAAAGAGAGCAGCAATTGAAGTTGCAGCTGGAGAGAGAGAAGTTGGCAGCCGAAAGGGCGAGAGAAGAAAGAGAAGCGAGGGAGCTACAGCTGAAAGAAGAAAGAGAAGCGAGGGAGCGACAGCTGAAAGAAGAAAGAGAAGCGGAGATGGCTGAAAGGGAACGGCAGCGGCAGCACGAGATGGAACTCGAGCGGCTCCGTTTGCAACAGCGAAGTGAAACTCCCGTCCAAGCTAGAGTGGAAAGCAGCGAACGGGAAGATCACGGCTTCCGCTTGAAACCAAGCAAGCTGCTCGTAGCGTTTGATGAAAGGAAGGACGACCTAGACGCGTACCTCCACAGATTTGAGACGATTGCAAAGAGCCAGAATTGGCCGGAACAGCAATGGGCAACTGCTTTGAGTACTTGCTTGAGTGGTGAAGCACTCAGTGTGTACGGTAGGCTGACGCCTACCGATGCAGCCAACTATGCAAAGGTGAAAGCTGCTTTGCTGAAGCGATTTAGGTTTACTGTAGAAGGATTCCGGGACAGATTTCGGACAGGAAAGCCAGCTGATGGTGAGACGGCTACGAAGTATGCCGCCCGACTTTGCCATTATTTCGACAGATGGATTGAACTTTCAGGGACAGCGCAGGAGTACGATGAGCTTAGAGAGCTGCTAATTAGAGAACAATTTCTTACTAGTTGCCACCCAAGCCTGTCACTGTACTTAAAAGAGAGGAAGGCTGACTCACTTGAAGACAAGCTTGAATTGGCTGATCAATTCTTGGAAGCGCAAGGTGGCACTAATTTGGCCAAGGTCAAGAAGGATTGTCCCGATGATTCGAAGAAATTGGCTCCCGAAGAAAAGAAGCGTGCACCAGAGAGCATTCAGCGATGTTTTCTGTGTAACCGAGTGGGTCATCGCGCGAAAAAACTGTCGAACGATCTTTACGAGCCCTACGGTAGTGAAATGTTTTAAGTGTGGTCAGACTGGGCACAAAGCAGATGCATGTCGAAACGGAGCGAGTCAAACTCACCAGGTATCCTGTGTGCAAGTGGCACCGAAATCCGATAATAATGCCGTCACCGACGGATTCGTAGAATTGAAAAATGGGGAGAAAATTCCTATTGTTGGTGCTGTAATGTCAAAACAGCCAACCGTTGTTACGAAAGGAATGCCAACGCTGCCTGGAAAAGTTGCGGACAAAAAGATTACGGTGTTAAGAGATACCGGTAGCTCCACGGTTATCGTGCGGAGAAATTTGGTACGGGAAAGTGCGTTGACAGGCAGAACGAAACCGGTTTGCCTAATTGACCGTACGGTTCGGATGCTTCCCGAAGCAGAAATTGAGGTTGAAACCCCGTACTTCAGCGGGAAGGTTACTGCTTTATGCATGACGACCCCCCTGTATGACCTTGTCATCGGAAACATCGACGGGGCGCGAGGGACCAAGTGATCCAGAATGTTTGGGAGAAGACCCGAAGATAGAGCCCTCGCCAACACAGCGGCCGCGAGATACAGTGGAGGAGCATCCCGTGACGGATCTCACTAGAGCCCAAGGTGAAGCTGCGGCGCAAGAGACAGTGAAGGAGAAGACGATCGTGTCGAATAAGTTCACGGGCCGAGCAACTGGACTTACGTCGGCACGACCTCAACCGACCGACAGTGTAAAGGAGACGGAGTTGGCCAGCCGGGCAAAATGTAGAGGCATGATCAAGCGGGTAAATAAACAGACAGGACCCGTCGAATGTAATGACGCGTTAATGGTGTCGGAAGAGACAACGATGGCTGAGATGACGCCTCAGATATCGTCGTTGGAAAGGGCTCGCCGAAAGAGAACGTGAAAACACAAGAAAAGATCGAGCGAGCACCGCAAAAAGGGGCGCAAGCGCTGCTCGAAGTACTCAGGATAAGTGCTGAGGTCGAATCTGAAGGTGTTGGGCAGTGCTGAGTGCCATATGTTGTGTTAATGTTGTGTTATCCTGCGTCACAAGTGTCGAAGTGTTGCACTGTGATGTGATGTATAGTATTGTACAATTGTTGTAATGACAGAACTTTGTACATTTGTATTATTGGGAATGTGTGGTGGAGTGTTGTACTCATGCGCTTGTGGTTGTGTTTTCACGTGTTGTGTAATTGAATTACAATGTCCAATCGTATTGAGTGATATATTGTGAATGTGAAGTGTCATGAGCGACGGATTTTGTTACAGTCTGTGAGAATGTGTCGTGACTGTTCGCGCTCGTTTGTGTGGTTTTGAATATTATGAGATAATATTCTTAAAGTGGGGGGCAGTGTCACAGAACGAGCGCTAAAAAAGAGCGCGCCGCCAAATTCTTGCGACAACGGGCGGGAGAAACGCCGCGAGGTCAAAAGAAAAAAAAAGAGAAAGCAAACGTCCAAGGCTCCCCGGGCGCGCGCTCTCCCCGCGGAAGCGTGGCGTCGCAGACGAACCTCCTCACCCCGCATCGGCGGCCCAGCAAGCCCGCGATTTTTCTAGAACGAACGGGGCGGGGTCATACCGAGTTGAATCATCCTCCTGGGAGGGCAGTCGAACCGTCTCGCACCTCTCCCCAGCTTTCGCTGCGTATCGCGCCGACGAAATGACGAGAAACATCTGGAATGTCGCGCGCAAGGTATTTAACCGAGCAGCCGAGTTGAGAGATCAGGAGAAGACGGAGTTAGCGCCAGAGCGCGTAGGGATTCCGCCGTGGAGTCGGCGAAGGTTTTGTCGGTAGCGACAAAGCAGGAGAAGGAGATGATTTCCACCTGAGGGGTGACGACTCGAGCTACAGGCAAGAGTGTGTGTTTACCGCTATTGAGCGAAGACGCGTGGCAACAGCTGTGTGTGTGAAGCCGACGTGTTCCGGCGAAGAAGTTGAAGTTTGAAGAGTGGCCATTTGAAGACGGGAGGTTTCCTGGAAGAGAAACTTCGAGGGCTGCGGAACGACAACAACGCTGGACTTTGAGTGAGTGATTCTCGGAAGAGTATCATCCAGACTTTTGTTCCAAGAACTTTGGACTGGATAGGTTTTCTATCTCTTTAGTCTTTAAGTGTCTTGGTTGTTCAATGCATGCGACTGCATTGTAGTGCGTATCGTTGTCTGTTTCCGTTGTTTTGAGTGTGGCTGATTGTACCGTGTAGTACGTTGTTTGATTGGTGACGTATTGTATGTAACTAGTGTGGAGTGTGCATTTTTGTGAATTGTTTTCGATCTGCCATTATTGAGAATATAATTTGTTTGTTTATCAACTCTCGGCTCTGACTTGTTCTTTGGGCCGCAGCCGGCGTCCGCTGGCGCGCCAAAAAGGACCACTTCTAAATTGTCCACGCTTTCGTGGTGTGGTTCGGGGGGCCGATACTTCGGCTCTTGGAATTAGCCCGGCGATCGCCTCCCTAATTAACGGGACCGGTGTGACAACAGTGTCACCATGCGTTGAAAGATAGCTGCGCAGTCAGAAAAAAAAATCGTTTCTCTGCCGGCGTCGAACTTCTGATCAGTTTTGATATCGCTATTGAATCCTGACGCGAAATCATACCAGAAAAGCCCTACATATGGTATGTAAGAAATACGTTATTTCGCAGACAGACAGACAGACAAACAGACAGACAGACAGACAGACAGACAGACAGACGGATGAACGGACGGACGGAAGGACAGACGGGTACGAACGGAGAGTGTGCACGCAAGATCAGGTGCGCATTACGAGTCCGAGCCTCCTGTCAATGTTCTGTCGTGCGCCATCAATCATGCGTCATTTCGGCGTATGCGGTAGGGTATTGCCTGCTTCTGTGGCATGGATCCCTCGGTACGCGTACATTTAGAGAGTAGGTGCTGGCACTATTCATGTATCTTTACCGCGATACGCTTCTTAGCACTGCTAGAACTGCTATCAAAGACGACGCACACACACACACACACACGCACGCACACGCACACACGCACGCACACACGCGCACACACGCACACACACACAAGCACGCACGCACGCACGTACACAAGCACACACACACGCGCGCGCACACACACACGCACGCACGCACAGAGAGAGAACGCCAAGCATTGTCATGGGCGACAGGCTCAAGCGCCACCATCTTAGACTGATAATGTTGCAGTGTTATATCCGCATTGAATAAAGAAACAGTGCAACAGTAAACTCGCACGGCACAACAGTTCAGCATTTTTTGTTGCAATAATGAGTAGCTGCTTATGAACGACTTAAAACGGCTGTAAACTTCGTATGCACGAGTAAGCAACAATTATTTATTTGGAGACGAGTTTGGAGCAACCAGTCTCAGCTTCGGTTTCAAGAACGCCGATCTAGGCAGAAGCAGTTACGGAGGCAAAGTAAATATAGCTCACCACGTGTACACGCAAAACTGCCACGTTGGCGCTGCGTGCGAGAGTATGCGAGAGCGGGCGCCTCATGCACTGACAGCAAGCACAGACAGCGCACGCGAAGCCGCAGTCACGGAGGAGGAAAGCCGCTAAACAACAACCAGCCAACACAAAGTCGTGAAGTAGGTTTTTTTACATTGTCTCAGAGCTGATGCCGGCGTAGCGAAAGACACCACATCTCGCTCAGTCACGAGGCGTGCACTAATAAATTGATTCTAAATATGTTAAACAGGCTATATTTGCCCATGATATGATCGTAGGTGTGGATGTCTTCAGATACACCTAGCTCGCTCATTGTCTCGCCATTGAAATGTCGTGTCAGTGGTCCTTTAACTGAGGGTCCCGTTTGCGTCATTTATACTCTGGGACTCTCACTTGTATACAAGTATTATGTAATGTATGCATATGTATACCCAATGAATTAAAAGTGAAACTGAAACCTGAGCGCAGCACCACCCGTTCACCACGTGCATCGTGGTCCTCGGCTCGTCGTGGTTCATGGTACTCGTGTTCCGCTGCTTCGCAGTGCACACACACAGCAGCAATCCTCTGAAGCAGCGGCCCTTCAAGCTGAAGGACACACTGCGGCACCCCATCCAGAGCCTCGTCACCGTGAGTGTCTCGCGCAGTGATGAGTGCGCCAAGACAAAGCATTGCTTATAGGCTTGCTTAGACACAGCCACACCTGATAGAAAGCAACGATTGATCCAGCACGGTCAGGGTTGGGAGAAAACGGCAGCGGTTTTAGTTCACGAAGCACGCCAGCTTCCATATTCTCGGACAATGACTCTAGAAGTGGCTTCATTTTAATGGTGAGTTCCCAGGTTTGACGTGAAAAAACCATATTACCAATATAAGAAGCTCTGATCTGCCCCCCCCCCGTGTTCAGGCTCGCACATTTGGTTTTCCCTGGCACACATCTGGATATAACTGCGCGGTGTTCTTGTATTTCGCACCGATCAAAATTCAACCCCCCCCTGTCCTTATCATTCATACTAATCATCCGATAAGCGATCACAGTGGCCGCAACCTCATTTTCTTGTGACTAGTGCATTAAAGATCTGTATCTACACAACGTCATTATGTACTGAAGTTTTGATAGCTGGTGTTACAGAAACGGGGTGGACAGGTAAGTACTGCACTTGTTTGGTTGTCCATGAGCACTTACCGAATTGTACATTGCTCTGGATATTATTGTTAATAATTTTTACATTGATCTGGAAGTTAATGTTATCGAAAAAAGTGTTTGCGATAGAATAGACACAGGTAGTCGTCCGAGAATATAGCATGCATGCCAGGTGAAACCAGAATGCGTGGTCATGCTGTACATGCTTTGCCGCGCGTTGCCCTTGGTGAAAGCGGCTTCAACACTGCATGGTTCTGCTGACATAAAAGTGTTAGCGAAATAAACTCTGTTTCAATTAAAGGTATATTTTTAGACCCATTCAACGTTTGCTGATTTTATTTTCTAGGGTTCGGGACCCTTAAAGGCAAACTTCGGCGTTTTTACGACTATGTCAAGGACACGACGTTTTTATGTTCCTGAGACACCCTAGTCACGAACTCAATAGCTGGAATGCTCAGGAAATTGGCAATAGTTTTTAATAAGCGAAAAATGCACAATGCCATAACCAAAACCCAACCGATTGCACTGTCTACGTATGACGTACACTTTGGTAAGAACGGGAAGTCGTATGCTAGTTCCGCCGACGCGAAGTATGAAAACCGTGAAAGGCAGACCAGCGAAGCACCGGCCGAACACACTAGAGGAAGGAAGAAAGCTTACCCGTGATAAACACCGCCGCCGTCGCGTCGTGGACAGCACAGAAGTGCTGTAGCGGCCAAAGTAGCGGTGCCATCGGCTACGTCACTTCCGTTGACACGCTAAGCACGACGTCACACAGACAGTGTTGCCAATAATTCTGGTAAGTGAGGTGAGCTGTTCGAAGCGAATATTTAAAGATCATTTGCCAACAATCAGTGCATCTCTCAAGCCTGTAATTTGGAAAAAATGACAGAAATGTGCAAAGTAACGAACCCAGCGAATTTTATTTCGATCCATTGAACTAGAAAAAAAAACGCTGCAGTTGGCCTTTAAGCCTCGACCACCATGTTGCAGGTCACGCAGAACGCGAGTGTACAGAAATGATACATGATATAAGAGAATGAGTGAAATCTCGAGAGCCTATTTGTTCCCTGTTCTTGCTATGACGTGATGTCAACACACGAGTAGCTCTCAAATGTTATCCGGGAGCCCGAGAACACCCATCATGGACTTAGGCACAATGTACGCCGCCATAAGCACGCATATTAAACGAAGTATGAAGATAAGAACTTTAGTTTTCTCGGAGAAGCCAGGATGTGTGCTACACCGGGAACTTTTATGATCGTAAGGTGTATTGCTGTACACCTAGTTTTACAACAGGAAATGAAGCTTTATCGGTTGAATTAAAGAATAAAGAATTATTGTAACTGGTCCCTTTACATCCCGCGTCTACAAAAAGTAGCGCACATTTATTTGTTATTTTTATGCGAATAACGTGCTCGAAGTCTCCGTAATTTGAGGATACATCCTCGCAAGTTACGCCACGACGAATATAAATTCACAGTATGCTTCTCCATCTCACGCATAAGTATAAAAGGAAAAAAGTGTACATTGAAAGGCTCGTTTTTCTTTCTTAGACTCAATAATAATGAGATATTACTGACAATCGTGCCAAAAAAAGTATAGGGGATGTTATCAGAAGTAATTGTAATGTAAATGCGAAGAAAGAAAAGTGAACGAAAAGATGACTTGCCGTGGTCAGGAACCTAAGCAGCGACCTTCGAATAACAAAGAGAATCAGCCCTTAAATATACACTTACTTCCTTCGTTCATAACGAGGGTCTCGTTCTGGCAGACTTGGTGCCCTCAGATAGTATACAAGGGATTATTGGTCAGCTGCCAGCTCATAGTAAATTCACGTGCTATGTGACACCAAACAGGCAGATAAAAAGTGCTGCACGCTCATTACAATGGCTACTGGTGACGCTGACCAATGCTCCCACGTTTAATGGATATATATGTACTCCATAATGTGGACGGCGGGATAGCCGACATGGTAGCTTGCATCGAACGCGTTATTCGAAGCTCGCAGGGTCGATCTCTCACCAAGGAAAGTTATCTTTTGTACACTTTTCTTTCTTCACATTTAGGTTGGAGTGGTGTAAAATGCTACAAAAATTTTTAAATAGTGAATATCTTTATTTCGTCTCTTACAATCAAACGTCCATGCAGATACATTTCTTTGGGTACAAGGTATTTGCTACATGTCATCCAATGTTGCGAAACATGGTTTTAAAAATAAACAAAAAATGCTCGAGATGTCCTAATAAACTTCTTTGTACGTAATTGGTAAAGTTCTTTGTATGTATGTGTGCTCCAGATGCCCCATTCTTCCCCAACCTGCAAGGCAAAACGAGGCGTTGCGTGGGGCAAAACGAGACAGTGTGAAAAAAAAATCATTACTTCAGTTTTTGCAGTACAAGGACTTGAAATTCACTCAGTGGACCCGTGCGCAGTCCTAATGAACTCCATGCATTGAATATAGACAGATTGCGGTGCTGTGTTGCTCCGAAACTCCTTACAGATCATACACCGCAAGTCATTGTGCTAATGTTGTCTTCTGTTGAACGCTTTCATCTTAATGAATTATACAACAATTGGAGGCTATATCTGTTTTCACGTATCTTCTATGTATTTATGCCGTGTTGATGCAGAACTGCTCAGGTATTTTATGGCTTTCAACTTCGTCCGCTGGGCTCTGTGAGGCAATGAATTCAAAACTGTGCTAGATTCAGATCTTCTAGCGCTTGTTTTTCAATTAGGGTATTGGATAAACGTGCCTAAAACTCAATCTCAGACGAGTTTGAGAACAACTTCACTTGGATATTCTACATTTTTTTATGCGTCTCTTGTGAGCATGCTTAGGGATATGGAAAAACCTAGATGTAGTGCGAACAGAGGGTGTCATGTCCTAAATGAGAATCAGTACTTTTTCACGTCATTTTCCTCCAAAGAAGCTCTATATAATATTCTCTTGAGTGTACCAACCCTCCTAAACAAAGAAACATAATATAAAGGGAGTGTAAGTACATGGTTGAATGAATGAGACACTCGCTAAGGCAATTAGATGCCTTTTTGTCGCGTTTTGCCCCTCTCATGACAAAATTTTAAATATTCCACTTTGTCCCCGGGCACCAATCGAACTAAACTTTTGGTGTTATGTAGCTCATAGTCCGAAGTAATAAAATAAATATTTACGTTGCTATGCTGACGCAGGAGTAGCTTCTTGCTTGGATCCTAAACTTGGCCGAGCAGAATTTCGCCTCCTTTCGACGCCATGCACACACTAACCCCAGTCGAGCAATTTTTCTTGTTCAAACGCTGTGAGCAGTCACCAACTTTACACAAGAAAAAGTAGAAAGGACCAGCACTTATTACTGGGAAATATGAATAAAGAAAAGTAGTTTTTGTATTAGCGACAGAGGTCAACAAAGTCAAAATGTCACGCTTTTCCCCGTGTTTCATTTTATCCTACCCTGTCCTACATTAAGATTACCTCATACAACATCCCCAATCAATCAATCAATCAATCAATCAATCAATTAATCAATCAATCAATCAATCAGTCAATCGATCAATCAATGTTTCTTTATTAGCATCAGAAGTGTACAGTGTGAGTAAGTATGTAGGAGGAGGTCCCAAGGTAGTAAACCGCAGGCGGGACCTCCTATGTTATTACAATGAAAAAGCTAAAATATGAATAACGAAAGAGCAAGTCACGAAACATTTCGAATGTCCTTTGCATGATTGACTGTTGATCTCATTAATATTGTGTCTAGCATAAGTATAGAGTGTGAGTAATTTCTTATATCCGCCGCTTGTGTCCATTTTCGCTCAACGATGAAATCAGGCTTGTAGAAGCTACTGAATTATCGCGAAAACACGCGCATCGTAGCTTTGTATGCCTTTGTGGGCTGCAATAACCGTCTCGCGTGAACACACTGGGGTTTTGTTGGGTTGTGACGGACGTGCTGGTGATGCACATTTTGATGTGAAGGGGAGGATTCAACTGCGAAGCTATGTGCGTGAGTCCATCGCATATAGTAAGGCAGGTACAGACAAAGGCCCCAAGCTCAAGTAGAGCAACATAACACTACTGCAGACTATAGTAAATCCTCTGATCTTGGCTAGAAGACTTGCGCTCTTGTGTAACGGAATCGCAGGAGTACATGTATCCAGAATGTATGCTTTATTTATCTCCTTATTTTTGTTTACAGAAATTACGATGATTGCCCTGCCATTACCACGAAGCAGCATCACCATCGCGGGCCCATGGAGCTTGACGTGTGGCCCCTTGGTTTGCAGAGCCAACGTTGTTGTACCATGGGCTGACTCATGTTTGCCTATAATTTATTGGTAATACGCCAATTATTTAACGCATTTGGTTTTTGATAAAATCTTACGTGACATACTTGACCTTGTCATCCTTGCTGATATGATTACTCTGAGTAAATAAAAAAGGATCGTTAACACTGCTGCTTGGCCTAGTTGGTTCATGATCAGTCTAAGTAAAAAAACATTAGAAAGGTACGTCTCTCAGCATAGATGAAACAAGAACATAAGGTTTAACACGCGGCCCCCACAATCGTGTGCAGATATTCGCTGCAAGCAAAGCTACAGGAGTGTTGATGCACATGCATATTAACGCGATACGTTAGAGAGCTCGTGTCGCAGAAATTCCGCCATTGGTGTCGACGCCGTTGGTTGTGAGGGAAAAACCGAAAAAGAAGCAAATAAAATAAAGAATAAAGTTTGGTACCATTGAGGATTGAACCCGGGCTGTCCACATGGCAGGTATACGTGCCTTACCACAGGGCCACGTTGTTACTTGCAGTTGGAACGGGGAAAAACACTACATGAATGCCATGTAGTGGAAGGAGTCTAGCACATTTTGTTCTACAGGTGTCACGACGAAAACGAATCCATTCGGCGATTTGGAGGCGCATTTGGGAGGCCATCGAAATACGTCAAAAAAGGCCGGGATAGTGCAGTCATCGCCGCTAAAAACACACAGGAACTTTCAAACAGCTCTAAAAATGAACAACTATGTTGATCAATCTAGTGAAAAACATATCATGCCTTTCCATGCAGAGGCGTTTCCATGCAGAGTAAGGGACTGTCACTTCATATGACAGTCCGTTACTGCGTTGCAACAGAGATCCACGAAGCAGAGAAAATGCCGGGTGTAATTGCAGAATGCTGTTGCGACTGCGAGTAAACTTCACCCGAAAGCTGAGTATCGTTCCATCATGGCGGTACCCAAGCGATTATGGATTTCAATGCATCGGCCCTATGGTGAGCTTTTCCTCTTGAGTCTCTATGATAATGGCACGGGCAGTTTGCGATTTGAGCCGATGACAGCCACCGCCATGGAGGAAAGAAAGCTTATTCCTTCCTCCATAGCCACCGCCGACGCCTGTACCGCCATGTTGAATCTGCAGCCAGCTGGTCAAGTCACGTGGTTTGATCTAGTGCAGCTAAGGCTGCAAAGTGGAAATCGAATCCGGTTTTGCGTGGCGGGAAAATCAGTTTCGTAGCGATTCTCGCGGGCCGGCTGCGCGGCGTGGTTTTCCGACCGCTCGGGCGGCGGAACGAGCCAGTTTCCGTAGTTTCTCCGCTTTGGCTCTCTTCGAGGCCAAGTCTGAATGCGCCTTAAAGACGAAGTTTAAGGATCCCCAAATTTTTTAACCACCCTTTTGTGCCTTACACGTCACGCACTGGGTTAACTTCGTGGCAAAACGGCTTCGTGCGAGTGGCAGGTTCCCCATGTTAGCCGCTTGACGTAAAGCTAGCGTCTGGTTTACTTCCTCCTGCATATTTTAAACAGCGTCTGAGCTTTGTGTCGACGTGTAGTTCAATGCAACGTACTATGTTACTAACCGCGAATTCCCGCAGTTCCAGCGTGACATTATTTGGGGCCCGTGTATTATATAAAAAAATTGCCCGCAGCTTACCTCGGGGGAACACTGAGGAGGATGCGGAAGCATGTAATTGGTTAACGGGTGTTAAATTGCGACTTACTTGGGTCGATGGCTAAATTGGTTAACGTGGTTGTGAAATGGGGTGTTAAATGAGTGAACACGTACGGCACGTATGCGAAAGGGCGGTGTTTTATTTATTGCGACGAACCAACGGACGAGCGGCAACTGAGCGAGCGAGCGCCGACCTTGAGTATATATACAGCGCGACGGTGCATGTGCTGTCAGCTGTCGAATGTTCTCGAAGGAGAAGCACGCGTGCGGCACAGATGGCGACGGCGCGACGGCGCATGCGCTGTCAGCTGTCGAATGTTCTCGAAGGAGAAGCGCGCGCGGCACAGATGGTGGGCGAAGGCGCGACGGCGCATGCGCGCGCGTCAGCTGTCGAATGTTTGAGAAGCGGTGCGGACGGCGCGAACGGCGCACTACAAGGCGCGAGTATAAGATGCTTCCGCATCTAATATGTTGAACGATTTTGAGTACTTCGTACTCAACTATGGGAGAGCACTGAGACGTCCCGCTAAAACAGTTTAGTGGCTGGTAACAGAGTTAGACACATGATTAGAAAAAATTTATTGCCACAAACGTCAATAACACTCAACAGAACATTTCCGTCTTAGACATACTCTAACGATGATGACAAGACAGACGTCATTTACATGAACATGGATATGAGATGACGTTGAAAAAACATGTACATTCGATGGTTCACACAAACACAACCACAAAATACTTCAAAGTAAACAAGAGACAAATAAAACATAAATATGTACATTTTGCATATTTACATGTTGGCATGCCATTTCTGTCGGCACATCGACAGATCAGCCTACCAATACCAGGCTGGCCGAAAGACAAGTTTCACTCGTCCGTCATAGACCGACACAAAAGGGCAAGACCAGTGCCGAAGAAATTCCTCTTCACCGAGGAAGAAGAGCTCCTCCGACAAAACAGACAGCAGCTCCGAGTACAATCGTTCTAGGATCGGGTAGAGCGCGCGGCGGCGGCGGCCCGCTGCAACCGCCTCGCAGCGGTTGCGCCAGAGGCAGAAAGCGCCGGCAACAATGAGAAGACAAGCGAAGCGGCCTCGCGAACAACGCCCAGAAGAAACGAAGCGATTTACTCTGAGGCAGTGAATTCCAGCATGTACGGCTCTCCAAAAAACGCGAGCAATGATACAATGCCTCAGAAAATGCTGATTTGTTTCCCGAAGGGAGCAGTTCGGACAAGTTGCTGACTGGACTATTCTCCACCTTTCGAGGCGGTCGAGAGTGGGAAGTACACCCCATCCCAGGCGCCACATGAAGTCCCGAAGGTGTCCAGGCAGAAAAGAAGCCGTTAAGGAGCTCCAAGACACCCGTCTAGAGCGAGCACGGCGGGCTGGCGGGACCAACGGAAGCAACAAAGCAGCAGTTGTCTCAACTATGTGGTTGTTCAAAACATCTATGCCAGGACAGCTCGACTTGACATGGCGAAAAAATGCAACAGTTGTTGCATAAAACGCAGGAAGTGTTATTGACTGTGGCCCCCTGTTAAGTTGCACATTAGGCATCAAATGGCGAAGGTGAGTACCCAGAAAGTAATATGCAAGCGTTCGTGCGGGAGATTCCTCCCCTTGCACTAGGCGCAAAAGGAAACGCAGTGCCAGCAGCCGACAGCGTATGGACACTGAAGGGAAAGCAAAGCCTCCTTGAGCACGCTGCTGTCCCAGTGCCGCGCGAGAGACCAACTCAGTGCCGCCTGACCAAAAAAAGGAACACAAAGCAAACTGCAGTGATCGCACGATACGTAAAAATGGTTGCACGACGTGAGAAAGGTACCAAATGCGACCGCAAAATACAGTCTGCGCAAGGTACCTCCGCTCAAGAAGCGGGAAGTCGAAATCCCGGGCATCCTGAATTTTCAGTCTTACTTCCTCGAGAGCGTTTAACCAAACAGATTCGCAAATGCCGTAGTGGTTGTATGAAATACCTAAAATACGAAGGGACGCGGCCGGCTGAATGGGAACACTGGCGCTAAGCCGGGAGTTTGGAGAGCCAATGAAGAAATACCGGGATTTGGAGATGTTCAACGCTGCACCTGAAATGTCGCCATACTGGGAAAATACATGCAGGCTGCGTGAAAGGCTATCTTCATCTGAAAGGTACAAGGTTATATCATCAGCGAAAGCTGTGACTTTCACGACACCGCTACCAGGAAGCGGAAGACCCCGGACACGTGAATCCGCATCAAGAGCACGCAAGTATGGCTCAAGGCTGAGGACAAATAGCACAGGAGACAATGGACATCCCTGACGGACCCCACGTGTTATAGAAAAGGCAGCACTTTCCCAACCATCCAGAACTAGTGTGCTTTTCAGACCAGTGTACGTATTTTTAATCATTTCCACAAACGAATGAGAAAAGCCGAAGGCTGTGAGCACATTAAAGATATACGTGTGCTATAGTCGGTCAAACGCTTTTTCCTGGTCCAAAGACACAAGGATACCACGCGCAGATCGCGACAAAGTATAAGCTATGATATCCCGTGTGGTATATGACAAGCTGTGTATTTCTCGTCCAAGCACTGATGAAGTCTGGTGATAACCTATTAGGGTGTTCAACAGACCCCTCAAACGTTGAACGGCTACCGCCGCGAATATCTTATAGTCAACGTTGAGGAGCGTGATAGGTCTCCAATCTTCAGGATTAACAGAGGAAGCATCACCCTTTGGAATAAGCACAATGCGTCCATCTCGAAAACTTGATGGAAAGACACCGTCCTCGTAGCATCGCCGGATTACCGCGGTAAATGTAGCACCAATCTCATCCCAAAATGTCAAGTAAAACTCAACAGGTAAACCGTCTGGCCCTGGGGCCGTTCCACGTTTCATAGATTTCAGTGCCGCCTTTACCTCATCAGCCGACGGAGGGATGTGCAGGCAATCTGCAGCTTCTTGAGGAATACGGGGCAAACTTTTAAGCATTGGCGGTGTTTCACCACAGTTAGTCCTCATGGCCGAACACGACATTGCTTCAAAATGCGCCAAGAAAACAGATCGATCACGCGTAGGAAGCCGCTGCGCAGGTGGTATTTGTGCTGTCATAGAGACAGGTGGCTCTGATTGCCCAAAAAAGGAATGTCTCGCGTAGCGCAGCACCTCGGGATGTGCACATGGGTTGTGTCTACAGCGCCATGCTGCTGCCGCCAGAGACGAAGCAGCAGTCAAGCGCTGAAAGCGTTCACGCAGTTCACGCTGCCACGCTCGCATCAGAGGAGAAGGCGTCTCGGCGCGCAAAGCAATGCGCCACTTCAACGCGGTATCAGCAAGCTCTTCAGAAACGCGTCGACGAAGCGAACGCCCCTCTACTGCGCAGCGCAGGCGCCACTGTGTTTTAAGCGCATCCCAATCTTCAGGACCAGACGCCGTGAGCGACACACGTATTGCGCGTGACAAATCTGATCTTGAGCGCGCGTCCTGCAGGACGCGAACATCAAGACGCCATGGCTTTTCCGAAAAAGAAAATGGAACTTCGAGCTTCAAGACAATAGGCCGATGATCAGATACGTACACAGGAGAATGTGGGAAGGACGGAACGCATAAATCAGAGACAAACGCCTCTAACGCTCGTGGGATATAAGCCCGGTCGAGCCTGCTGGAGGATCGTCCACGTCGCCATGTCCAAACAAAGGTATTTCCGTGCACTACATTGTGCGCGTCTAGTAATGAAAAGTGGTGGACAAGGCGGCGAAGCTCGCGTGAATTCCAAGCAGACCGGCCCCAGCCAGGACCTTGTACATCGGTTCGCGTATTTAGAACGCAGTTGAAGTCGCCAATCAAAATGACATCACGACCGTCAAGAAAAAACACATCCAGGTCTCTAAAAAAGTCATTAGACTGTCCAGCTTGCGCTGGCCCATACACACACAGTATCCTTAATCTGAAAGAAAAGTAGCTACAGTCTAAAGCCAAAACCCTGCCCACACCATCGTAAAAAGCATGATGATCCCTTAATAGAGCTCGGTTAAAAATAATAATACCTACTCCCGTAAAACGAGATGTAGAAAAAGAGAAATAACAATCTAGGTTGAACCTTCGTTTAAAAGCAAGCACGTCGGATAGCGAGAAAAAATTTGTTTCCTGGAGGCACAAAACATCACAATTTGCAGCGCGGGCGACACTAATCACTTCAGCCTGCTTTGCCGGACTGCGAAAACCCTGAACGTTCAATGAAATAATATGCAGTGTAGTAGCCATAATAAAAAGTAAAGACTAACCTGGACGCATAGTTCTAGACGGTGTCCTGGAAAGTGTCCAGGGGACACTTGCTCGACCAAATTACAACGCACTGTTCGACCCTCCAGAAGAGGGTCGAGGTTTTTTGGACCGTTGGGATTTACCACGGCCATCACTGCGTTCATCGGAGCAAGAGCTGGAAGTGTGCCCTCGCTTTGTTTCACGTGGAGCTCCCATTTCAACGTCAAAATCGGCAAGGCTAGACAGTCCGATGCTACTATCCAGTCCCAGGCTGAAGCCGTCTTCTGAAGACGTGTCCTGAGGAGGTAGGGACTGAGCCGCCGGCAAGCTTGGATCCACATTCTTGATGCTGGCAGCACTGTCCGCGTCTCGGCAGTCCGGTGTAGGCACCCTTTGTGAGGGCGATTTTTTACGTGTACGACGCGAGGTTGAAATGGTCGGAGCGGCCGCAACAGAAGAGGCTGTGGTGTTTTCGCCACTGTTTTCCAAAATAACAGGGGTCGTAGGGTCAACTCCAACAGCAGCAGCCTGATAACTGGGGTCATTTGTGCACTGAACATCAAGTGGCGTCAAAGAAGAGACGCCGACGCCGTTTTCAGGGCAGTGCGTTGCGTCTTTCGAAGCGCACGGTTCCTGCACCAGCGGGGAGGCCGACGCGCCAAGCGTCGCATCGACAATCGCGCTTTCGTTGTGCGCTTCGTTTGAAGGAACTTGTAGGGGTGAGGCCAGCACAGCGTCGGTGACCTCCTCTGCGTCCCCCGAGTCGGTAGTTGGTTCCGTTGCCGGTGTCAGTGGTGGAAAGGCACCAGCGGCAGCGTCTGAGTAAGAGCGGCGGACAGGGCAAACCACAGTTGGGTGGCCGTCCCCGCAGCGTCGACATGGGCGGTCACATCCTTCACTAACGTGACCGTGCACACCACAGCGACCACAATACGGTGTTGTGCACTGGGCTCGTAGATGGTCCCCTGAGCGGCATCTTCGACATACACGCTGGAGACCACGGTAGTCAAACGTAGCACGGTGACCGGAGATGCGCAGGTAGTTCGGCACAGGATTAGCGGCGTTCATCTCCATTCGAACATACCGCGTTCCAGTGAGTACGCCGCGTCGCCCGCTCATCAAACCACTGGTGACAGTGAGCACCTTGCCATATGGGGATAACGCTTGGACGAGAGCTTCGTTTGAGACGAACGATGGCAGGAACAGGCAGGCGACGTTGGTCACTTGTGGGCCAACGAGAACGACTTGAACACGCTCGCCGCCAATCACCAGGCAGCCAGCATTGACGATTAGAGACATGGAGGCCATGCTCTTAACGGTGACTTGGAAGTTTCGAGCTCCCTGATGCTGCACGCAGTATACCTCTGAGAGGCCGACTATTGAGGCCGTCGCATCAACGACGGTCTCGGCACTAGTCCCCGTAGGGACAACAACGTCGAAGACAAGCGCCTTCGAAGGCGTCCAAGACGCGACGGGCACCATGACTCGTACTGACGGACGCCCCTGACGTAGAACGATCAGGGACGTCCTTACACAGGCTTGGTTCAGTGTGCACCGACGCTCGCGTAGGTTTTAAATAGCTAACTTTACCGTACAAGCTCATGTTTGTGTTACTGGTTTCCGTACCAATACTTTACCTTCCTGGTGCATTTAATGTGAAACTTTGACCGTTTTAACTCGGACACATGTATGCTTTTGAAGTGCAACAAATAACCTTATACTTGATGAACGCGTGAATATTGCAGTAGCAGAGAACGAGTGATTATTGTATCAGACGTAATGAATTAGCTCAACTAAGGCGGTGCGGACGGCGCGGACGGCGCGGACGGCGCACTACAAGGCGCGAGTATAAGATGCTTCCGCATCTAAAAGACAAGACAAACTCGCACGATCAGCAGCCAAACAGCGTTCGAATGCGCTAAGGCTGTAAAATCGAAGCTTAACTATGGCTGTATTGTTTTAAAACACCGAGCTGCTGTGTGGCGCTAATTCTACGCACGTGTCAGCGGTGAATAGAATAGTGGGGTCTTTTTTGGTTTATGCGAGTTTCTTTGGCTGTCCAAAATGAGGTCAGTTAGAGCGTATGTCACTGTCTATAAAGGGCAACATGTTTCTTTTTCAACAGGCCATCAAGGGCAAGATTAATTCTGTTGAATACTGAGGGTGGGGAATAACTAAGTCGTTGTGCCTGCTTTCTCGTTCCTTTCACGTACCAGAAAAGCTTTTGAAACACCTACAACCCAAGAAAAAAAATGGCAGCATATCCACGGAGTGAATGATGGAGAGTGGGGCGAAGCATTCGTCCGTCCATGCGTCCGTCTGTGTGACCGTCAATGCGTCTGTTTGTGCGCCCGTCCCTGCGTTCTTTCATGCATCCGCCCCTGCGTCCGTTCATGCGTCCATCCATGCATCTGTTTGTGTGTCCGTTCGTTCATCTATTCAACACTCCAAGTCCCACCATCTCGCATCTTTTTATCATATATTCCCCATATAGAAGCACCGCCATCCAGCGGACATTCCAAGGACTAAACGAGAGGTGGCACACGCACACTTTCTTACGGCCTGCGCTTTGGGTCCACTTCCCACCTTTAACCACCTCGAGTTCATGGTATATTCTAGTTCACTGTATTCATGGCACTGCGACCAAACGCTCGCTAAACCTTTCGAAAACCAAGGAGGTTACGCCCAGCGAGTATAACGTAGCAACCTTTCCCTGTCAGATAGGGCTCAATTTACTTGCCAATGGCTGCTAATGAGAAATGAGAGACAGGAGAATTCGGCTTTTACATTCTTACGGCTTGCGCTTCGTATCTACTTCTCATTTTTAACCACCTTGAGTTCATTCATGGTATATACAAGTTCATTGTATTGATGGCACTGCGGCTCAACGCTCGCTAAACCTTTCTAAAGCTAAGGAGGTTACACCCAGCGAGTATAATGTAGCATCCCTTTCTTGTCCGATAGTGCTCAATGTACATGATAATGGCTGCTAATGGGGATCGCAGCGTGCGCGTTGACTAAAAGCCGAATGCTCATGTCTCTCACTCCCCATTAGCAGCCATTGGCATGTACATTGAGCACTATTTTTTATTGTTAAACAACGCACAGAAGAAATCTCTCACTGGCACCACCTTGGAGGTCAAGTGTTATACCTATTTCGGGTATGTGCCACTGGTGGTTACATACGAGGGACGCCCAAGCCACGCCATAAGGAGCGTCTTAGCGTCTCACGTCCTCGTTATTATTTTTAAATAGCACTCTTCGGGACGGCTTTAAGCTCTCCCATAGTAAGTACTCTGTACTCTAAACCGTTACCCACGTTTTCTAAACACACGTCCTCGTTAGCGTCTCACGGCGTCCCTGGGCTGGCGGACGCCCGTCATGGCAAGCCAGCCCCCGAAGAAGGCGCTAGCCTTCGACGTAGTCGTCCCCGAGGGGACTAGTCCCGAAGACGTCGTTGACGCGACGTCTTCAATAGTAGGAATCGAAGAAGTATACTGCGTTTAGCACTTTGGAAGCCGGAACTACCAAGTTACCGTCAACAGTGAGGCCGCACTGGCCCAAATCGTAGACGCGTCGCACCTTATCATCCGAGGAGAGCGCGTCGCCATCGTACCCCTGGGACCCCAAGTGACCCAAGTGACTGTCCTGTTCCTGCCGTGCCGCGTACCCAGCGAAGTCCTCGCACAAGCACTCTCTCCGTACGGGAAGGTGCTGCACATCACCAGAGGACTCATGGGATCGCGCCCGACCGTGACCACTGGGACGCGATACGTCCGCATGGAAATGAAGGCTTCGTCACCGGTGCCCAACTACCTCAAGGTCGCGGGCCATCGAGTGACCTGTGACTATAAAGGCATCCAGCGAGTGTGTCGTCGGTGTGGAGACGTGGGCACTTCCGCATGAACTGCACAGCTCCGTTTTGTGGAATGTGCGGCGTTTATGGCCACGACGGGAAAGGCTGCTCGCTGCCGTGTCGCCGTTGTGGGGACCCGCATGCCACCGTGGCCTGCACCATCAGGCCATCGTATTCCGAGGCGGCATCAAGGGATTTCTCTCCACTTCAACCAGGAACGCCATCTAAGAACAAGTGCGACGATTCGTCGGCGCGAGCCGTGGTGGCCGACCACGACCAGGGTGTTCCAATCGCGGTGCTGCCCCAGACGCCCACTGCGTTCCCAACGATTCCGGGCCTGGTAATCCCTCCAGGTACTGAAAACCTAAGTTCCCCGCGTCCCGTGGCCATTTCTGAGGAATCGCAGGCCAAGCCCTCGTCGGACGAAGCGCCACGTGAGGACGGCGTCTCAGATGGGAATATTGCATCTGAGGCTCCTCGCGTTGCTGCGCTGTCGACAACAAGTTCAGGTGTCATCGAGGAGTCTACATCTCAAGACGACGACGCCTGCATCTACGAGGACTCCAACAGCACCGCGAGTGAGGCGCCCCTACAAATTGACGAAGACACCAGCCCCAGTGACATAAGCCAGGACAGTGGAGACGTCTTTGTACCATCCTCGCTCAAACACCCGGACACCAAACGCCCCCGGATAACTACTCGTGACTTAGAAGCCCCCACCAGAGACAGAAGTCCCCTGCGGACTTTGACGCGATCCCGGAAGCCCCGAGCCTCCGGTGGATCGCCTGGCCGGAAAAAAATGACTCAGCCACTTGCGGGGCATTGGCTCCCGCACCTGATAAAGGTACCCCTGCATTTGCGTGATCCTATACTAGGTTTTCATTTTCCCCTTGGCTCTTACTCTAAAAGTAATTACTTTTAACGTTCAAGGTTTCCGAAATCCACAAAAACAGGCTGAGGTATTGGCTTTTGCACGTTCAGTGCACTGTGATTTGCTGTTCGTGCAAGAAACAAATTTTTTCAAGCTTTCTGATGTGCTCGCTTTCAAGCGCGCGTTCAATTTTGATTGTTTCTTTTCGTACGCCAGCACGCATTCGACTGGCGTCGGAGTCGTTATTTTTAACCGAGGTCTTTTACGTGACCATCATGTTTCCTTCGATGCCTTCGGACGCGTGCTGGCGTTCGACTGCACCTTTTTTTCGTTAAGAATAAGATTTGTTGCCGTGTATTCCCCTTGCGGCACGCGAGAACTCAAACGCGTTCTTCCAATCTGTTGATGCGTTCCTTTTAAATTCCCGACATGTGGCACTTTTAGGGGATTTCAATTGTGTCTTAGGCTCACACGCAGACGTTCGAGGTCCGGGTCGTGGCCGGTCAAACTGGAATGCCAGAGAACTCGAACGTCTAGTGCAGCAATTGGCATTGAGTGACATTCATCAAATTGTGCATGGCAGTAATTATGCCTATACTTGGCGTCGAGCAGCGTCGAGCAGCCGAATTGATCGCGTGTATGCATCCCCCAGTCTCATTACCTACGTTCATGACACCGGGGTAATGTCATTGCCACCGACACCGGTGTACATTAGCGACCATCGGCCAGTTATGTTATCTCTCCGCCTGCCAGCGGGGACGCCAACGGTTGACAGACCATGGCGTCTCGATTGCCGCGTGCTCCAGGACTCTCAGGCTACGGAGAAATTATCCCGAGCGTTACGCGCATCGCTTATTGGGGCCGATGTAGCTGATTGAGATCGCCTCAAGGAACAGTGGCGGCATCATTGCAGTGCGTCGGGCAGAGGACTTTGCACCTGTATATCGAAAGATGCGTCATTGTTAATCCAGAAGATACGCATTGCCAATCGAGATCCCAGTCCTTCCACTGTAATGCGGGCATGGCAAGAGGAGCTCGTTGAACGGTACCAGCGTATTATGCGCGCTTCTTCACTCTCGGCTGCAGCTTGGCGCTGTAGACGTGCACCCTGTGCGCACCCTGATGTGCTAAGGTATGCACGCAGAGCTCTGCTTCGTCGACCAGGCTCGCCTGCCCACTCGCTGAACTCTGTCACCCCAGCTGCTGCGGGTACGCGCGACTTTCAGGAATTCACTCAACACTTTGAGTCAATAGCTAAAGCTGGTGCTAATGTCTGTTACCCAGGATCCGTTTCTTCGCATCCTCTACTAACAGATTTACCTCATGATTCCAACATGTCAAATGACGTCCTCCTATCACCGCCATCCGATGACGAAATCAAAGGCGCATTAGACGCAATGAAAAAGGGATCGGCCCCAGGGCCTGATGGACTCCCTGCAGAGTTTTATGTACAGTTCTGGCCTATCATTGGTCCAACTATGTCACGCGTCATTCGCAAGTGTTTCCAAGATATTACACTTCCAACTTCTTTCCACAAAGGCCGTATAACACTAGTTCCCAAGAAAGACCCAATGTCCACGCGACCAGAAGATTGGCGCCCTATTACCCTGCTCAATGTAGATTACAAGCTCTTGGCTAACATTTTGGTGCGCCGAATCAGTTCATTTCTTGCAACATTAATCGCTCCCCACCAGGTCTGTTCTGTTCCGGGACGAAAAATACACACCCATACGTGGTTAACGCGTGACATCATTCAATACACCATTAGTCGATGTGCGCAAGGACTGTTGGTTTCATTAGATCAAGAGAAAGCTTTTGATTTCATAGAACATGGCTACATACTAAATGTTTTACATGCATATGGATTCCCGGATAAGTTCATTGACCTTATCAACGCGATGTACACTAATTTAGAAAGTACCCTTTACTTAGATTTCCGTGAGAGTCACGCATTTAGAGTCACGCGTGGGGTCCGTCAAGGGTGTTCCCTCTCCCCAGTGTTATTTATCCTTGCATTAGAGCCCTTCTTAAGGGCCGTTGAACATCACCCGCAGATTCGTGGCTTACCTCTACCCGGTAACACTCAAGTAAAAGTCGCTGCATATGCAGATGATATCACTCTATATGTACATAATGAACAGTCGCTGCAGCATGCTCTTGATACATTCCATGATTTCGGTATTATCTCCGGTGCAAGGTTAAACTTTTCTAAAAGCCAGTATTTTTCCATTGGCAACCCCAGCCGTCGTATCAACATCACGTCGCCTTTACAGTGGTCTCCTGAGATTTGAATACTCGGAGTTACTTTCACTGTATTTGGTATACAGGATAGCATCTGGTCATCCGTTGTACAAACTCTTCTAAATGATATCAAAGCAGCCAGGTACTTCGAATTCCCCCTCTTGGAACGCCGATGCTTAACTTAAACGGTGTACCTAGGAAAATTTTGGTACCTTTGCCATTCTGTTAAACCACCGCTCCACGTCTGCAGGAAAGTGCAAAGCTGCATCAGTTCATTTTTTGGTCTGGTGGCACAGAATTGTTATCGCGTCCAGCGTTAGCTCAACCGCGAGATCAAGGCGGTTTTGCATTCCCCGACGTTTCCGTCACGGCTTCTACATTGTGCCTCCGCACTCTATTGCGAATACTAAGCAATGATGACATGCCCGCTCAGACACTGGCTCGTTACCATCTGGGGCCATCACTACGTGTCTTCTTGCCGGATAGCCAAATAAACAAAGGTCCCTAATCAACTGAATTACCATCTTTGTATCGAGCCCTTCTGGCATTTCGCCGACGTTTGGAAGCTACGTGCCCAGAGATAGAGGTGGCCGATTCTAAAGTGGTGGACACAAGGGCCACCCTTCTACGGCCCTTGGTGCCCCAATATCGTCAATCTGTATTGAACCGCGCTTGGAAACCAATAACTGCCGCAGTGTTGCCAGAGCATCTCAGAGACTTTGTCTGGAGGTTGGGCTGGGGCTTGCTCCCCACGCGAGATCGGTTGCAGCGATGGCAGGTAGTTCGCACTTCCACTTGCCCCAACTGCGTCATGGTAGAGACCAATCGACATGCGACGTTTGAATGTGTGGTTTCCCGCCTTTTTTGGCGTGCGGTTAATGCTGGTTTTCGGGGACAGGGTGTGCGAACTTTCGTGTCCAACGGCCGATTTCCGCGTAGCCGCTTCTCCGCTCTCTTAATAGTTGCGGGGCTGTTCAGCCTTTGGAGAAACCGATGTGAGGCCGTAGCTGCCAATTGCCGCCGGCGTGCCTTGTGGCCGATACTGGGGAGAATGAGACGAGAGATCCTCGCGTTCCTCTCCGAAGAGCTTTTCTTCCTCGGGGAGCAAGAGTTTCTGCGGCATTGGTCGTGCCCTTTCGTCAAGGTGGAACACGAAAGGATACAACTCATTTTTCGACCGACTTGGTGCTAAGCAGCGCCCATTGACTTGTTATATATGATTTCATTTGGTACAAATTGTGTTTCATTTGGATCTATTGTATCGTTATACCCTTGTATCGTGATATCACATTGAATTTTTGTGTACATGTATACCAACATAATCATGTATATTAGAGCAAACGTCTTCCCTGTAACATAGTGATGTTAGTCTTGAAATATAGATGTGCAGAAGTGTATGTGCCCTGTTACTGGAATTGTATGAAGCCTTTGTGTTCTGTACAGGCTGTAAATAAACTTTTTCTAAACAAGGAGCTTCGCCCCTAAAATGAAGCATGAACCATTTGATTGGCTACATATGTTCGCCACAAACGTTTACAGACGCAAATAAACTCGATTTGTTTGAATTAACTTCAAGGACTCGTGACACTGCGGAAACTGTTCAACAATGGTATTGAAGATGTCGTTCCATATTCAAGTCGTCTCCAGCAGGTGCCGTTAAACATTTCTAAGTGAAACACCAGTCGAGGCTGTCTCTAAACCACGACATGATTATTACTGATGCCATAGCGGGGGCCTCCGAAAATTTGTATCACCAAGGGTTCTTTAGCATCCACCCTGATCGCACGTGTCTCGGGTATTTTGCTTCTATCGAGTAGTAATTACAGTGACACTTCAGGCGCACTTTGGTGTCAGCATCGCTATAGGACATTTCATATAATGTCCGGGCGAATAACGTCGCCTCACGCGTATGTTTTATGTGCGCGAGAAGGCACGAAGCATGGACGTTATATTCTGGAGTTCTGAAGGCACGTATCGGGATTTGCCGGAGTTTTATTGGTTGCAGAGGTACCAGGACATATATGTACGCAGTGCTAACAAGCAAATAATTAATAGAGAAAAGAAGACTCGAAAGTAGCTGAAATTTCATTTCTCTGGTTATGGAAAGTATTGTTATTGAAAATAAATGTCTCTGAAACGCGAAGAGACTTAAAAAAGGTTATGATTTTGTAGATTGAGAATATGCGTATATGGGAACGAAAGCACATATTTACTTTTTAACGCTGTCTCCAGGGTAGTGTATACGTTCAGTTGAATGCACGTCTACCAGTGGATGACTAACTTTCCTACTATAGTCCTCCAGAGTGCGTTTGACTACAACACTCAAATACTCAAAGTAACACAAGAGCACGCATATCACTAAACGAAAAACAAACTATTTAACAACGGGATCACTAAAATAACCTAATTTGTTGGAATAACTCAAAGAAGCCTGCAAAACGCGACAAGCCAATAGAAAATGCTACCACTGAGCGAACAAGAAATGCTCATATCCACTTACGAGTTGAACTGGCAACGCTGGATGGATCGTGCAAAGTCCAACTCACTTGCACACTTTTCTATCGAACCAGGTGAAACTAGCTAGTGCGAAAGAACGTTTGAAGGTAGTATTGCGTGTTTCGCGCATTTATTACTCGGGAGGAGAGTAATACGAAGTTCTGTCTGGCTTTCGCTTGCGCTTACGGTAGAGACAAATCAAAAAGAATATAGCGCACTGCAGTGTTAACGGAACGTGTCCAGTTACCTGTGCTCTTTTTAATCTGTTCATATACCGTAAGTACATCGCAAAAGCCAACATGAACCCACTAGCCCTAGCCCCCTTCGCCACATTACTGAAGTTCTGTACGCCACAATCAGTGCTACTGTTAGGTTGGCTCCGCCGTGGTGGTCTAGTGGCTAAAATACTTGGCTGCTGACCCGCAGGTCGCGGGGTCGAATCCTTGCCGCGGTGGCTGCATTTTCGATGAAGGCGATAATGCTTAGGCCTGTGTGCTCAGATTTGGGTGCACGTTAAAGAACCCCAGTGGGGCCGAAATTTCCGGAGCCCTCCACTACGGCGTCTCTCATAATTATATGCTGGTTTTGGGACGTTAAACCCCACATATCAATTACTGTTGGGTTGTAAATTGGCACTTACGTAAGGAAATAAACACTTCGATGTCACCGACTTTCATAACAGCCGTACGAAGCAGAAAGGCAAGAAGGCTATGAACATGTTGGATAAGCGAATTACGTGTTATCCTCAGCTGGTGGCTTCAGAAAGTGGGATAATGTGGCTTTAGCTATGGCCGAGAAGCTTGGCAACGATGGCAGCGAAGCTCAATTAAGTCTCTGACCATGGTGCACGCCGTGTAACTGTCGAGCATTTAGAGACAGGCTGAAGGCAAGTGATAAGCATCATGCGCCTCACTACTTTCCATAGTCAGAATATAGCATCACCGCACAGAATCACGCATTTACATTTTGAAGGCGGGACATTCCGACTTAGGAAATGCTAACATTCGCCCCATACAGATAAACCGCAAACTGTTGGCCGTCAGCACCTTCAAGTTTATTTCGCCTCATTCAGCTGTTACCCGTGAATGCGATCACGCACGTGTGCATTCGAATGGGTGACAGCCATCTACAGAACCTTCTAAGATGCGTAATAAAACAATGAAAGGCATAAGAAAGGACAGCTGATGGGGGAGTGCAAAAGGATAGGCGAACATCACCGGTGCCGTTCGTCCCCGATAAAGCGAGCTTGGTATTACTGATCGTAAGATACTAAGTGAAATGATTGCGTATGTACTTAATCGCTTTGACCTAATGTATATATGCATATTTAACGCACTGAGGCGCTACAGAACAATCGTCGAAAGGCTGGCCTCGAAATTAATGTTGTGTGGTGTTTGCTTGTATATTTGCCCGTTGCAGTGCACCGAAATAACTAAAATCCATATTTACACCGTACCGCAGTTCACGTTGATGAGCTTCGTATACATTTTTGAAACGTCGGCTGGCGAAATCAGCTTTCCAGGTCCTTGATCTTTAGGAAACCTTGCCTAGAATAAATAAAAAAAATGGCAGCATATCCACGGGGTGAATGATGGAGAGTGGGGCGAAGCATTCGTCCGTCCATCAGTTCTTGCTTCCGTCCGTCAATGGTCCGTCTGTGTGACCGTCCATGCGTCCATCCGACCCTCCGTGCGTGCGTCTGTTCGTGCGTCCGCACGTCCATCCGTGCATCCATCCCTGCGTTCGTCCATGCATCTGCCCCTGCATCCGTCCATGCGTCCATCCGTCCGTGCAGCCATCCGTGCGTCCATCCATGCATCTGTCTGTGTGTCCGTTCGTCCATCTATATAGTCAACTCTCCAAGTATCACCATCTCGCATATTTTCATCATATATATCCTGCAGATAGAAGCACCGCCATCCAGCGGACATTCCAAGGACTAAACGCGAGGTGGCACACGCACACTTTCTTACGGCTTGCGCTTCGTGTCTACTTCCCACCTTTCACCACCTCGAGTTCGTGGTATATACCAGTTCACTGTATTCATGGCAATGCGGCCCAACGCTCCCTAAACCTTTCTAAAACCCCGGAGGTTACGCCCAGCGAATATAACGTAGAAACCCTTTCTTGTCAAATAGTGCTCAATGTGCATGCCAATGGCTGCGGATTGGGAATGAGAGACAGGAGAATTCGGCTTTTAGCTAACGCGCACGCTGCGAATTTTTCATTGTGCAACAACGCACAGGAGAAATCTCCCACCGGCACCACCTTGCAGGTCAAAGCGTAAGACTGGTTACGCACTATGTCGAGGGACGAACGAGTGCCGCTTTAAGGAGCTTCGCCCCTAAAAGAAACTTGTAGGGTGCTTGAGTTCCGCTATGAAGTTTGAAATGTAACAGCGTTATCGGAACCTGTTAATGCATCGCCTTCCCAATAACTAGCCTGGCTTCGCTTCATGGACAACACAAACCTGTCGCAAGGAAAGGAATGTGCGCGTTATGCGGGGCGTCTTGAGCTATCCTAAAATGTCTCCGAAAATACAGTTGTGAAGTGTGCACTGCGCCATAATTGAAGCAAAACTCTGCTTGCCCTATTTGTAACATCCGTTATGTTTGTCCCCGTGCGCTTGCGCAAAAACTTCAGTATGATGACATAATTCTGCCTTTTGAGAATCGGTGAAGGGCCGACTGGCATGGTCGCTGGACAAAAATCATGACACTAGAGTGGCCATGCCATTAGTCACTACGCGTCTGTCAGTAGTCACGCGCACCTGACCAGGGGCGTAATTTTTCCATTTTGTTGCAGGTAATAGAGGTAATGACGCTTGAACCCATTGTAATGTTGTGGAATTTGCTTGTTTTTGACGCTTTAATTGGGTGATACTACAATGAAGCTTTAAGGAGACTCTCCTCACAGCATGAAATTGAAATAGTTTTTTTTCCAAAGCACTTTCAAGCTCTTGCGTGGTTCTGTGGTGGAAAGATTGCTTGACGCACAGAGGGCCTAGGTTATACTCCCACTGCAACTGAAAATATTTATTTCCATTTGTCTCGAGTCTTCGCTCACGGACGACTCCAGTCTTTCACTCACAAGCAACGACACCGTCAACGACGCCAGCATTTTTGCGATCGGCTTTTTAACGCGAGTATACAGGGCTACGAGGGGATATGTCGCACAATAGTTTATGAGGAAAGTGTTGGCTGCTGAGACTTCACCGTTTTATTTTCTACTTTAAATCTTTTTATCTTATTTATATACTGTTATTGTCGCGCTTTCACGAAATTCACCGGTTGCGTGTATAGGCTGCATATGAAAACTTAAGCATTGAGGTCCACCTGCAAATCGTCTCTACTACATCGTTCGGCTCTTTCTGCGGATTCGAGCAAGCGGGACGCATATTCGCGAAAATATTCTCGCACAAGTCTAACCTTAATATTACCATCATGAACGGTTCCTTGAATGCTTATCACAAGCCTACGCAATCTTGAGTTTAGACTATATGTATGTATATATATCTATATATACAACAAGCAAATGTGTTCTGTGTTGAACGTCGCTCTCGGATCAATACATCACATTTTGGTGGGTCAGCTTAAATCGCTGGATTTAGCTGTAAAAATGCCGAAGGCACTTTTGGAAAGAAAAATGAATTTGATAAATGGCGCATATAATTTTTGATCGTGTTAACCAATAGAAATTGTGATTGCGGATGGTGTGTAAGCTCAGATACACGAGAGATCGGACGTGGATGTGAAAAAAAAAGAGCGGAAGTTTTATAGCTCATGTAACTCGTTTATAAACAAATGCAACGGAAGAAGTTTGCGAAGCGCAGTTTAATGATTTGGAATACGTCGTAATAAACTATAGGAGAGCACTTAGAGCAGTAGGCCGTCCCTAAAGCTCGCCTCACCGGGTACGCGCGATCATATCGGATGTGCAGCACACCGGCTCCGACAATTTTTGTTTGGAGCCCCCAATTACCTTATCGAACCTCCGAGAACGTCTTACCACCGTCACCGTAATGTAATTCGCTTCATCTGGATACCACATTTTGACAGATGGACCTCTTCTACGTCTCCTACGGGCGATTTACGTCCCGACCACGCCAGCAGCATAGCTAGGCTTTGTGACCATGGCAACTCCCTGTAGAACGGACGGCCGGCTTCACACCGCAGCCGCAACTGTGGCGGACACCCAAACTGGATATGATCCTCATAGCATGGTGTGGACCAGCGTCCCGTCTTCGGACAGTTTACAGAAGCTGCCCGAATCCGTCAAGAGCACCGCACTTGCTGCCGTGGTCACTCGCCGAGAGCAGGCGAGCAATGCACTTACGGCGGCCTCCGCCGACGCGGTGTCCCTGGCCGCAGCTGCCAACACGGACGCAAGCACCTGCTCCCCAACACTTTCGTTGCCTGCAACGCGCTCCGCGGGTCCACAGCAGGGGCATCGAAAACCTTAGTGGCGGCTTCAACCCCTGCCGAAGCCGAAATCAACGGACTTCGTCGTCGTGCTCAAACCCGAGACTCAGCTGTCCCTCGCCGACGTGTTTCCCGGGTACGAGGCCGAAAGCGCGCTCATCGCCCACCTCGGAGTGACTGCGACACGGTTAATCACTGTTGTGATGGTGCGGGAACGAAATCTGGTCCTAGTATACACCTGAAATCCGCACATAGCGGGCAAACTTATCGGTGCGGTTCCCTCACCGGCCGAACTAGTGCCTTTGTTTGGGTACTTGCGCGCGGACACTCAGGGCTCCTGTTATGGTGTAGTGACAGTGCAAAGCTCCTGACACCGAATATGCTCTTCGTGAGAGCCTTTATTTGCCCGAAGGCGACATTCTACACGTGCAGCGACTGGGCACCTCGAATAAGGTGCGCCTCACCTTTTCCGGCAAGGTGAAGTCGAAGTACGTTGCTTATGACGCCCTGCTTATCCCAGTGCAGCCGTACAAAAAAAACTGTTCCAGCCTGCGGTCAGTGCGGCTCCGTTGGACATCGTCCCGACGCCTGCCCCAGCCCAAAACCAGACTTTTGTGCATCTGCGGAAAGGCGGTGCCACTCACGGATGGTGCCCGTGCTTCTCATGAGTGTACGCCGCGATGGGCTCTCTGTGCTGGGTCCCACATCACCAGGGACCGGTGCTGTAAAGAACGCTACAGGGCGCCGCCATTCAAGCCGCCCTCTTCTTTATCGGTAGGTCAAGCCGCCCGCAAGAAGAGAAGACGTTGGCGCAGATTGCTCAGCCTGCTGCCATCAACCCCGCCCCAGCCCCACTTCCTGGCGTGGTGGCTCTGGGGGCTCCACGACAAGGCATAACTATGAACGGACCTCCAGCCAGGAGGTCTACAGTGGGGCAGCTCTTGCCCGCCCCACCCAAACCGAAACCGTCGTTGCATAGACTCAAAGCTGCAGCCGAGAAAGACCCATCGTGGGCCGACCGCGTCCGACTAAAATCTCAGGTGAGCGGCTCGGGTGGGGAAGCCTCTCTGCCTACACTCTCGGGGATCTCCCAACCTAAGCCGCCAACCCCTTCCACTACCACGCGGGACCAAATTGAATTCCGCAGGTTGCAGGCCTAAGTTGCCTCTTTAACGCAGGTGGTGGAGGCGCTTGCAAACCACTCGTCCTCACCTAATCCAACACATATTGGGCCGGGACCAGATGCGATGGATAGTACCCCGTCCAAGCGCATGGACACAGCGGTGCACCTCGCCCCACTTGAGGCGCGCCTCGACAGCTTAGTGACCCAGATGACGTCCATAGTAACTACGATCGAGGATCGATTGGCTGTCACTAGTCATCGTAGAAAGCTGCTAGTCATTGTAGGCGACTTTAATGCCCCTTGTCCTCACTGGGGTTACTGTAAGGAGGATCGGCGTGGAAGAAAGTTGGCGGAACTTATTTCCACCCTGGGCCTCACTATCGTTACGGACCCTGCACACCCGACCCGCATTGTTAACTCGGTAATTGAGACACATGTCCTGATCTCACACTTACCAAGCATATCAAGTATGCAGAATGGTTAAACACTGAGGAAACCCTCGGAAGATACCACTGCATTCTTCTACAATTCAGACATGTCCCCTTACCCGTTCCACCACCAAACAAAACTTCCGAACTGGGACAAGTTCCTTTCGGAGTAAACGACTGTGGCGTCCATAGCTCAACCAGGCTATGCCTCTTGGTCTCACCACCTTGTGACGTCACGTCACCAAAAAGAGCCGACGATTCAGCTCTCAGAAGCCACTCCGGCGGTGGATAACCATCTCCGGCGGCTCTGGGAGGCTCCGCACAGCCTAGTCCGCCGATAGCGCCGACAAAGCATAATCGTCAGCTCAAAGTCCGCATAGCATCGCTCACTCGTGAAGCAGCCGAGTACGCAGCGCAGCTCTCTGGCTCCAATTGGGTTGAGTGCTGCAACGATGCCACCAAGCATATGTCAAACCGCAACACGTGGCATTTCTTCAGGGCCCTCATTGACCTTAGCCAAACGCGCATATCACGCCTACGCGGGTGACGCGGATAAATTGGCACACGCCCATCGGGGGAAATATTTTTGTGGCCGGCAGGACCCCATCGAACCAGCGTTCTCATATGCCAGCTTAGAGAACGCAGACTTGGATTGTTGCTTTGACTCCATAATCTGAAGGTGGCCCTGTCCAAAATGAAGCGAGTAACGGCGCCGGGTAGAGATCGAGTGAAGGTTAGGCTTCTAGCCAACCTCCCAGACCCGGCATATCAATAGCTCCTCGACTACTTCAATCAAATTTGGGAGGGGCATGAACCACTGCCAATTGATTGGAAAACGGCTTTGGTAACGTTTATTCCCAAACCAGGCAAGTCTATAAACATCGAAAATATACGACCCATTTCCTTAACCTCGTGTGTGGGGAAGCTTATGGAAACGATGGTTAGGGATCGGCTCTCCGATTACTTGGAGGCTCGGCACACTTTTGCCGACAGTATGTACAGATTTCGACCAGATTGCTTTGCTCAGGACATACTCCTTCAACTCCATCGTGACGTCATTGATCCGATCGATCATCCCAGCAATGATAAGACAGTCTTCGCCTTGGATATCAAAAGGGCTTTTGATAACGTCACTCACGAAACCATTCTTACACATCTGTCCCAAACAGACTGTGGAAATAATGCTTTCAGGTACATCTCTCAGTTCCTGACGGAATGGCAGACGTACCTCTGCATCCAAGACAGGGAGCATGGCCCATATTCTCTGGGTATGACAGAAAAGACACGACAGAAATCGTGATTTAGTTGTGCACCGGGCCAATTCCGGAACGCGAAGAAATCCGCATCTTGGGGCTTGTTATACACAAGAGCAGAAAAGCTGACACAACCCTGCGCAAGCTACGTACGGTCGGAGATCAGGTAGGCCGCATGGTTTGTCGGATCTCGAACAAGTGAGGGGGTCTCAGAAGCCGCAACACTCTTTGCTTCGCCAACGTTTTCGTGACCAGTCGGTTTTTGTAATCGACACCCTATACCTACGTTTCCGCCAATGTGATGTGAACACACTCGAATGCACTCTCCGCAAGTTACACAAGCGCGCCCTAGACCTCCCGATCTCGACGTCTAACCAATGCCTTGCAAATTTGGGTATGACCAACACGTACGAGGAACACAAAGAGGCCAATCTCAACAACCAGTACCAGCGGCTTAGCAAGTTGCACGCTGGGAGATGTCTCTTACACCGCCTCCATATATCCTACACCTATCAGGCAGAAGAGCGGGCCACGATCCCCGAGAGCTGGCGTAGTGCGTTGGTTATTCAGCCTCTGCCCCAAAACACGGCTAGGGATACTCACGAAGGCAGGCGAAGTGCGCGGGTTACAGCCTTGCAATGACGCTATGGCCCCGTTTTGGAGTATTCTACACGGACGCGTCTGGCCCTCACCACAGGGTGTGGTACACGGCAGCCGTAGTCCATCAAAACGTTCCCGTTCAAGGACTCACTTTTCGAGACCGAGACATTACTCAGGCGGAGGAAGTCGCCATAGCTCTCGTCGCAGCGGACCCCGCATCTAAGATCATATTTACCGATTCGCGGAGTGCGTGTCAAAATCTTACAAAAGGTCGCATCACCAGTCGCGCCACTCGAATCCTGAAGGGGTGTTATTATCTAGACCACACAAACACACGTTTAGTGATCTGGATGCCACCTCACGCAGGACTAGTTGGTAACGAAGCTGCCGACGCCTCAGCCCATGCACTTGATTACCGGGAACCTGCTCGTCTTTCAGTGCCTGATGATTCAGAACCCAATCCGGTCACCTCCTTTCGCGAAATTACAGCCATGTGCAGATCGAACAGGCTCCAATATCCGCCCCCGGCGACGGGCCTAAATAAGGGGGACGAGCGTGGGGTGTTACGCTTTTACACTAACACAATATTGTGCCCGGCAATGCTTGGGGATTTCAATCCGGCTTTTTCAGGGGAATGCCCACACTGTGATCATCCGCTTGCGGATACTTTCCACATGATGTGGGCATGCCGATCAACCCTGCGGTCCCCCCCCCAATCACTTCCCCTTCACCCCTTACCCGAGAGAGCTTGGAGGCTGCCCTGATCGGCTGCTCGGCCTTGGAGGGTCCAAGAGCCCTCGCGGCCAGGGTACGTGCCGCAGCGGAAGCCACAGGGGCATTGGACTAGGGACTCCTCTAAGAGTTTATATCTCTCGTACTTGTCACCACCACCACCAACCGAGCAGTGCTTATAGAGCCCGCCATGTTAGAACTTGAAAGAGAACATTTATTTCGTGACCATTACTGCAGCCCCAACTAGATGTCCAGGTTTTACTGAGATAATCCTTCTGGACGCGCTACGAACGAGGCGAAAAAAGATCACCTAAACATCGTTGCATCGGCGGATGAAACTTTTAGTAGTGTCTGAAATAACTTGCGCAGAAAAGTAATATCAAAGTGTTCCGTGTTATAGAATGCTAATAACATTATCTACCTTACATTAGGAAGAATTTTTTTATTGTCAATCAACCTACCTGGTCGTTATCTGCATAACTGATAATCATCCTTACGATCGGCCACAGTACCTACCATACTGAATTTTCGCCTCACGAAAGTTTGCAGCGCCATGTACAATTTCCTACGTGAGAATAAACGAATGTACTGTTAAAGTTATTTAAACCTAGCTTATATGCCTCCCCAACATTGCTTTGTTTTTTTTTCTTTTTCCTATTTATTATAATGAAGTATTAAATCAACTCTACTTCTGGACATTTAGAATATAAAATATTTCGTTTATTTAATAATTTAACAAGGCCCCACCCTTTAGTACTGGCTTTAGTAACCCTTTAGTAACTGGCTGTGCCAGTTCATGAAAGATAAACGAAGCAACGGAAAGACCGAGTGGGCTGCTATGTAATGTACTGGCTAGAACAGCAACTGCATAGGTCTACCGAAAAGCAAGGCATGGCAAACGAATGATAAGGTGGTACGAATGGAGCCCGCTTTCGCCATCATGTTCCACTATTGACGGTGAAGCCTAAATTAGCCCGGTAACACTTTTGGACATGGTCAGAAAATGCTGCCGATTCGTAGTCGCGGCTCCCGATAACACGTAAGCAAAATATTTTTTTCTTCACAGCACGTGACCTACAATTTAAAAAATATTCTCAAAGTTAGCTAAAATCGCTTTCTCTTTTTTTCATATACGATACTGCATACTAAAAAATGATTGCTTATTATGTGGGGTTTAATGTCCTAAAACCACCGTATGATTATGAGAGACGCCGTAGTGGATGGCTCCGGAAGTTTCGACCACCTGGGGTTCTAATGTGCACCCAAATCTGAGCACACGGGCGTACGCCATTTCCGCCTCCATCGAAAATGCAGCCGCCGCAGCTGGGATTCAATCTAGCAACTTGTGGGTCAGCAGCCGAGTTCCTTAGCCACTAGACCACCTCGGCGGGGCTGCATACTCAAAAATCGTCGCGTCGCAGGCCCAATGGGCTGATTTGAGCATGGCGTGCTCGGGAGAGACTGGCGTTACCTCGGGAAAGCCGTGACCTGGCCACGCGTGCTAAAAAGCCACGAATTGCACTGGAAAGCCACGCGTTCGAAGAAAAAAAAATCCCTCCATCGTGTATACAAATCGGTATAATGCTAGTCTGAAAACTGTCTTCCCAGAAACAATGCTTATTGTGAAAGGAATATGCGAGAACTTGTACAATGTTCATTGGTTTTTGGAAGCTGTAGCACCATTTGACGTCGAAGCACCCATGTTTGCACCCAGTGGCACATCTCCATAGCGACGACTAACGACCGTGATCATATTTAACCACACTAGTATTAAACTTTTTAACCTATACCTGGGCACAGCTTATTGTAGATCGCGCGCAAAGATGAAACCAACAAGCACAAAATAAGCACATGGTACTGTGCACTCCTTCAAAGAGTCGTCAATTAAAGAAAAAATGGCAGCATATCCACGGAGTGAATGATGGAGAGTGGGGCTAAGCATTCGTTCGTCCATGCGTCCGTCTGTGTGACCGTCCATGCGTCTGTTAGTGCGCCCGTCTCTGCGTTCGTTCATGCATCCGCCCCTGCGTCCGTTCATGCGTCCATCCATGCATCTGTCTCTGTGTCCGTTCGTCCATCTATTCAACACTCCAAGTCCCACCATCTCGCATCTTTTTATCATATATTCCATATATAGAAGCACCGCTATTCAGTGGACATTCCAAGCACTAAACAAGAGGTGGCACACGCACACTTTCTTACGGCTTGCGCTTCGGGTCTACTTCTCACCTTCAACCACCTTGAGTTCATGGTATATACTAGTTCACTGTATTCATGGCACTGCGGCCCAATGCTCGCAAAACCTTTCTAAAACCAAGGAGGTTACGCCCAGCGAGTATAACGTAGCAACCTTTTCCTGTCAGATAGTGCTCAATGTACAAGCCAGTGGCTGCTAATGTGAAATGAGGGACAGGAGGATTCAGCTTTTAATTTCTTACGGCTTGCGCTTCGTATCTGCTTCCCCCCTTTAACCACCTCGAATTCATTCATGGTATACACTAGTTCATTGTATTCATGGCCCTGCGGCTCAACGCTCGCTAAACCTTTCTAAAACTAAGGAGGTTACACCCAGCGAGTATATTGTAGCAACCCTTTCTTGGCCGATAGTGCTCAATGTACATGCCAATGGCTGCTAATGGGGATCGCAGCGTGCGCATTGACTAAAAGCCGAATGCTCCTGTCTCTCATTCCCCATTAGCAGCCATTGGCATGTACATTGAGCACTATTTTTTATTGTTAAACAACGCACAGAAGAAATCTCTCACCGGCACCACCTTGGAGGTCAAATGTTATACCTCTTTCACGTATGTGCCACTAATGGTTACGTACTACGAGGAACGCACGAGCCAAGCCATAAGGAGCTTCGCCCCTAAAACATCTCTTCTTCAGCCGGCTGCGTCTCTTCGCATTTTAGGAATTCTATACAACCACTACGGCATTTGTAACTCCGTTTGGTCAAACGCCCTCGATGAAGTAAAACAATAAATTCAGAACGCCCGGGAATTCGACTTCCCGCTTCTTGAGCGGAGGTATTTTGCGCAGACTGTGTTCTGCGGTCGCATTTGGTACCTTTCTCACGTGGAACAGCCGCCTTTACGCATCGTGAGGTCATTGCAGTCTGCCTTGTGTTCCTTCTTTTGGTCTGGCGGCACTGAGTTGATTTCTCGTGTGGCGTTAGGACAGCAGCGTTCCCAGGGAGGTTTTGCTTTCCCTTCGGTATCAATATGCTGCCGGCTATTGGCCCTGCGCTTCCTGTTGCGCCTCGTACAAGGAGAGGAATCCCCCGCGCGAACTCTGGCATATTATTTTCTACGCACTCACCTTCGGTATTTATTGCCTAATGTGCGCCTTAATCAGGGCCCACAATCATTAGTACTTCTTTCGTTTTATGCAACAGCTGTCGCGTTTTTTCGTCATATTCAGTCGACTTGCCCTGATTTAGATGTGTTAGACAATTCTATCGTTGACACAACAGCCGCGTTGTTGCTCCCGTTAGTTCCTCTAGCACGCCGCACCCGCTCTAGTCGTGTGTCTTGGAGCACGCTGACGGCATCATTTCTACCTGGCTACCTCCGGGACTTCATGTGGCGGCTTGGGTGGGGCGTCCTTCCTACCCTTGACCACCTTGAAAGGTGGAAAATGGTCCAGTCATCAACATGTCCGAACTGCTCCCTACGGGAAACAAATCAGCATGTGTTAAGGCAATGTGTCGTTGCTCGTGTTTTCTGGAGGGCTGTGCATGCAGGATTTCGCGGCCTCGGAGTAAACCGCTTTGTTTCTTCTGGACGTTGTTCTCGAGGCCGCTTTGCCTGCCTTCTTATTGTTGCTGGTGCCTACTGTCTTTGGCGTAACCGTTGTGAAGCTGTTGCAGCAGGTCGTCACCGCCGTGCTCTCTTCCCAATTTCGGAGCGACTGCACAAAGAAATAATATCTGTGTTGTCGGAGGAACTCTTCTTTCTGGGCGAGGAGGAATTCCTTCGACACTAGTCCTGCCGTTTTGTGTTCATCTGTGAGAGACGTGTAAGGCTTGTTTTCAGGTCTGCCTGGTATTGGTAGGTTAATCTTTGTTTGATACTCATACAAATACCTTGTAAATACTATGTAAATCTCTGACATATTGATCTCTACATTTTATTTGTGTGTTCTTCGTTTACCATGTATTGTGCATATGTAGACATTGTTTTTGTAACAATTCCTGTTTAGTTGGGTAAGTTGTGTATGTTGTGTTCCGTTTACATATGTACACATATCTTTTTGTAACAACTTTTGGTGTGTCTGTGGATGTTGTGTTCTGTCGCTATGTTCTGTTGGATTGTAATTGATGTTCACTGTCTGTGAGAATAAATTTCTCTAAACAAAAAAAACGAGATGGCGGGCGCTCCTGATCGATGTGGTAACCCATATATACGGCTGTGCTCTTGCATACAATACAAGCACAGGGCTCAGTACACCACCCTGGGAAATGCCACAATCGAAATATATTGCAGGGAGGTGTGCCCGTCTTCCATGGTCACACATACTCACACAGCCAAAAGGTATCATATGCAAAGATAGCTGCGTATCCATTTAAACATTTGACCACCCACCCTGACGTCTCCTGGAGCGAAAGGACAGCTTCATGAGTACCGTCGTCATGGACCCCTTTGACGTCTATCGAGAAAAGAAGAAGCACGAGGACGTTTACGCGCTTTCTCATGTTCTACGTAGCTGACTATAGGCCGAAGACACTATGGATTGGTGATCGACCATGTTGAAAGCCGGCCATTGCATCCGGGTAAAAGTCGTTGTCCAAGCACTACTCCAGCATCCCAATTTCATCATCTTCATTCTTTTGCCCACGCTAGTATAGACGGTCTCAAGGTTGCAAGCGTTGCACCCCAAAATGCTTCCGGCCACCTCATTCACCAGCTCCTAACGTCGGAACTGAAAGCATGTTAGAAGGTTTTTTTCAAGAGTAAAGAGAGTCTTTCTTTTCTTTTTCACATAAGAGGAACGTGCGTATAGTGCAACAGCGTCTCTTATAATTTTTATGTAGCTCAAAAGAACATTTATTTGAATATATTTTGCCAAATGAGGGAAAGAAACTATGGAAAATCAGCGGGCTATATTCTAATGCTCTTATTGTCCACCGAGGAGAGACGCAGCTTTGGTCGGAGCGAATAGACGCGCGTCGTGTCGGCTCCGGTTTCAACGAATGTTTTGCAGCGGAAGTCATCTAAAAGCGCACAAGACTGTGGTACCCGCATATTCAGCTTGTCATCGGGAATGGCCCGGCACCAAGTTTCAGGTGGGGACTTTATTTTAGATGCGGAGCATCTAATACTCGAGGCTTGTAGTGCGGCGCCGTCCGCAAGCTTCCTCCTCCTTCTTCCACCATCTGTGCATCCCTTCCTCCTCTACACACCGCGCGCGCTTCACTCCTCCACCATCTGTGCACCCTTCCTCCTCTACACACCGCGTTCGACAGCTGACGCGCGCATGCACCGTCACCCACCATCTGTGCCGCGCGCGCTTCTCCCCTTCGAGAACATTCTACAATTCTCCTGATTCTCCAGTAGACGCGCATGCGCCGTCGCGGTTCGAGAACATTCAACAGCTGACAGTGCATGCGCCGTCGCGCTGTATATATACTCAAGGTCGGCGCTCGCTCGCTCAGTTGCCGCTCGTCGGTTGGTTTGTACGGCGCGTCGACGTCCAAGGTCGCGGTGAAATGAATTCCAACGAATCCACAAACACAATGATCGACGTCCCTTCGACGAGCGCCGCCCTTTCGCATACGTGTGTACGTGTTCACTCATTTAACACCCCCTCCTACAACCACGTTAACCAATTTAGCCATCGACCCAAGTAAGTCGCAATTTAACACCCCATTTCACAACCACGTTAACCAATTTAGCCATCGACCCAAGTAAGTCGCACTTTAACACCCCGTTAACCAATTATATGCTCCGCATCCTCCTCAGTGTTCCCCCGAGGGAAGCTGCGGGCAATTTTTTTTTACACCTTTACCGACGCATTTTATTCAACCACGCTGGCGGGAGAGCTACGCCTAACGTCTGCCAAGCCATCAGTAGCGCCGCTGCCAGAGACGCTGCTGCCTATATAGGCCGGCCTAGCTCTGCGGACACTAAGAAACGCCGGTCGGCGCGTTTGACGCGTCCGACTTTCTGAGAACAAATGGAGGTCGCTGTGGAGGGAGAACCCATTCCCCGTGAAGAATTCGAAGAAAGTACGGCATGGAGCACCGTAGGATCAAAGAAGTCGACCCGCGGGCAATCACTAGGACCCGGTGCGGATTCTCAACGAGGGAATAACAGCAAGAAAGTGTGAGTGACGCCTGCGTAAAGTGCAGAGATTAAGTCGGATGCCTCCACCGCCCCGAGGCGACTACAGGATCATCATCCGACCTAGAGGCGGCCTTCGACTTGCCGATCATAAAGCCGCCCGACTGGCGACTAGCATTTACCACGCCGCTGAAATTCCAAGAGAACCCCAAGATGATGACACAATACGTCTATTTAAAGAAAATGATGAGGACACACTTATGTTTATTTAAAGAAAATGATATGATGGTTTCCAAATCTATAAGATCAGTACTGGATAAAGGCATTGACTAGCGCAGTGTTTTGCTGCCACAGCTCAATCGACAATAGACAGGTATGCCTCGAGTTACTTTAGGTGCTCATTTTAGTGTTTTGATGAGTATATACAGAATCTCTTTGTGGCCTTATGAAGGTCGGGTAAAATGCTTCATGACCCTACAGTGGCGATGTCACATACTACATGGGGGAGTTGCAGGTGGTCCGGCTTGCCCAGAAGTTATAAGCAGTAAGTATAGAGCACCTGTATGAGTAATAGAAACTGCATCCAAGAAAAGAGAGTAGCATGGTCTATCGAAGAATCGAAGTCTCTGATGTGTACACAAAATGTGGTGAACCACACGACGTGGGCTCTCGCCATAAATTGTTCAATGTTGCAGTAATTTTGATTAATGAATGTATATTTGTGTTGTAGTAAGCGCAACTACTCATCAACTCAGCCACATGCAAGCTTTCAGCCAGAAACATGCAATACTCAATCACTTTGTGTTCTCAAAAGGTAGCATGTATCTCGTTACGTGCACTATAAACGTAATGATGGCGATAATCTGGAGTGCCATACAGAGCAAAATACAGAGCAAAATAACAACGACTACTTCTGTGGGGTCTTAGCGTACATTCAGAACAGTGTAAGGCCGAGAATGAAAGTGAATATTGTCTCCAACACAACTAAGAACATCGAAGGACTGCTGAATTAACTACGCATGCGAATGAATAATCAATAATTAGCATAAATGTAAAGTTATCGAAACAAATTTATTTGCGTGTGTGAACATGCACCTGCTGTTGCAGATTGGTCTTGTCTTCAAGAAACACCTAGACATTTGTAGAGACAATCTAAAACAATACAGCAGACCACAAGTCATGGCTTCACAGTGGTACCGTATAGAAGAATCCATCTTTCTACTCTGTTCTGACAGACTCTACAATTTGTGAAGAGTTTTCTGAAAATAACGTTGTGGTATGTCCAAGCACTCACACTGTGTGTACAAAAAAAACCGGAGAAGATTGTGGGTGGGGAGGTGAGCTCAAGTGCAGGATTTAACTGGGCGGGAGACTGTGCAAAAACGAAATGAAGGGTGGTGTGCGAAAAGAGGAGTGCGGATTCTCAACGAGGGAATAACAGCAAGAAAGCGTGAGCAACGCCTGCGTCAAGTAAAAAGATTAAGCCGGATGCCTCCACTGCCCCGAGGCGACTACCAGATCATCATCAGCGCTAGAGGAGGCCTTCGACTTGCCAATCATGAAGCCGCACGACTGGCGACTAGCATTTACCACGCCGCTGAAATTCCGAAAGAAGCCCAAGATGAGGACACAACATGCCCCAATTCCCAGCAAAATACCATCGTTGTGAGCACAACCATCGGGGCGCATGCTGATAGATACCAGAAAATCTCTCGCATTTTGTTCGGCAACGAGACGTACGATACCAGCGCATATGAAGCAGCAACAGACGGTACGTCAAAAGGTGTGATACGTGATATCCCGTTTGAAGATATCGCCCGAGATATTACGGCTAATGTGATTACGACAAAGAACCCCACAGCCATCGCTGCGAAACGTCTCAGCAACACAACGACAGTGATCGTACTGCTCGCTGGTCTTCGCGTGCCAACATACGTTCGATACGGTGGAGCAATGTTGAGGTGCTCCATTTACCACAAGCAGATAGAGACGAGTTATCAATGCGGTCACCTGAGGCACCACGCAGATGTATGCCCAAACCCGAAAGACCACGTCTGTCGTAGCTCTGGTACGACCAGCTCCCCGCAAGATCACCAATGCAAGCCCGCTTGTCAACTATGCGGCGGCGACCACCAGACGACCGAAAAGGCGTGCAGTGCAAGTTACAAGACGCGGTACCTGGTGAAACGCTGGCGATGGGAGCGACAACAACAACAATATGAAGACTACCCGACGAAGCCAACACCTTTCGACAACAGCCTCGAGCAGCGGGACTCTACTCCTACCCGGAAGCCCGAAAAGAAAGCCTGGTCGAGATATCGGTCGCGGTCTCGGTCACGGCCTCGCTCCCGGCCCCGCGGACTGGACACTATGGCGACTGTAAAGCAACCTTCCTCGTCGGCATTCAGTGTGATACAGCCGGCGATATTCCTACCCCTTGAGTCTCATCACAGCTAGAAATCACACCTACACAATTTGGCAATGGGATTGTAGAAGCTACGCGAATAAGCAAGCAAATCTTCACCAATACCTAACGGGGAAAGTTAAGCCCGATATCATTTTATTGCAGGAGACACATTGTCTCGCTAAATTGGCAGGCTATCGCTCGATCGGACATGCCAACGGGGAGACGACTGTCCTTACCACCCTAGTTAGAAGAAACCTTATATTCATGCAACACGACACGGAAATTAACAGTATAGACAATATATTTATAGAACTCGTTCTGCAACGCAACACACACGAAAGTCTTTTTATACTAAACATATACAGCAACCCTAAACAAAAGAAGCACATATTTCTCCCACTCTTTAAACGCACCCTCAACATCGCTGGCCGAAATCTCATCTTAATACCGAGGGACATCAACGCACCACACACTGCCTGGGGATACTCTTATGTGTTTCCTAAAAGTAGGGCCCTCAGGTGTGACTCGCAGCAGAAAGGATTAACTCTCATCACCAACCCTTGCACACCCACACTGGCGGGCACTAGCTCCCGTAAAGACACGATGCCTGATCTGACGTTCACGAGAAACACATCAGCAGCCACCTGTAAAAATACCCTAGAGGACCTGGGCAGCGACCGTTACATCATGGAGGTTTCATGTTCAAGGTGGCCCACGTAAACACATGGGAAAACAGTTAAAGTTGGTAGACTGGACCCAGTTTCGCAAATCACGTGAGAACCAGGTCTAACCCATCAGCGACATAGAAGACTGGATACACATGCTTAAACAGGATATTAATAATACCATTCGAATGTAATTCCCGAGGCACACCTCGAAGAGATCGATAGCCGGCTCCTCCACATGTGGGAGGCGAAGCGATCGCTCCAAAAGAGGTGGAAGATACATAAACACAACAGAAACCTCAGGAAACGCATAGCACTCCTCAACACAGAGATAGAGATGTATGCAACACCGCTAAGCCGGCAACACTGGTATAAAACCTGCGATGTGATGGACAGGCAAATGAGAGACAGGATTGATTGATTGATTGAAACTTTATTTTTGTCCTGAGAAGACGCAGGGGAGACCCCGCGCCACGTGGCTAATCCCACGTTGGGACCGTCAAGCCGAGCTTGCGGCCCGTTCACGGGCACTCGGGACGGCCAGGGTTTGATCCTTAAGTTCGGGGCTGCGCAAGAGCGCAGCCCACCTGTCCATGCTGAGGGTGAGGCCGATGGCTTCACATTGCTACAACACATGATTGAATGTGGCTAACAGTCCACAAGTGGGGCAATCCGCACTTGGATATTGTTCAGGGTAGATGGCATGAAGAACCACAGGGTTAGGATACGCACTGGCTTGCAATAGTCTTAGGGTGACTACCTGCGCCCTGCACAAGGCCGGGTGTGGGAGAGAGAATACCCTTCTTGACAGATAGAAGTGCTTTGTTATTTCGTTAAACGTAAGTAAGGGTTCCCAGCGAGGCAGAGGTACTGTGGAGGCAGCGCGGTCAGTGAGTCCTCGCGCGGCCTCGTGTGCGCCCTCGTTCGGGTTAGAGGTAGGGCCCTCAATGGACCCCAGGTGAGCGGGAAACCAAGTGAGCGAATGGGGCGTGATACTCTTGACGCTTTGGAGAATGCGGAGGGCCTGAGGGGCTACCATCCCAGTTTCGTAGGCTTTGATAGCCGCCTTGGAGTCGCTTTATATTGACTCTCTGCGACAATCTAGCATAGCCAGCGCGATTGCAACCTGTTCGGCTGTCACGGGCTTCGAATGTGCGTACTGTGGCGGAGCAAGTGAGCCTGGAATTTGAGTCGACGATGGCAAGAGCGAATGCCTCTTGTTGGACATATGGCGCAGCATCCACAAAGCTTGCATCGGTGGGGTTACTATGGACGTGCTCGAGCAGAGCTCTACCCCTGGCCCTACGCCGACCGACGTTGAGCGCAGGGTGCATATTGCGGGGAATGGGTGCGATGCGCAGCTGAGACCCGATGTTTCTGGGAATCTGCATGGAATCGGGGCACTGGTCAATAGATTTGAGGCCCAAATCATCGAGTATCTTGCGGCCCAATTGGGTTCCGGAAAGCCTGAGAAGCTGTGAGCGCTCTTGCGCCTCGATTATCTCTACGACTGTATTGTGAACACCGAGCTTGAAAAGGTTTTCAGTGCCAGTGCTTACAGGCAAGCCGAGCGCGAGCTTGAAAACCTTTCTTATGAGGGAATTGAGATTACTTCTTTCTGCAACATCCCAATTATACATGGCCACCGAGTACGAAAGGTGGCAGAGCACAAACGCATGTATGATGCGGATGAGATTGTCTTCCTTGATTCCGCGGTGTCTGTTGGTGATCCTCCAGATGAGGCCGAGAGCACTTTCCGTCTTGGTAGTGATCTGTCTCAGTGCAGCTCCGTTAGCGCCGTTGGACTCGATATACATTCCCAATATTCGGAGCGAATCCACTCTTGGCACTGGGGACCCGTCACTTCTGAAAAGCCGTATTTCACTTTGAGACGCAGGTTTCCAGTCACGGTGGCCGCCGCCTCGGGATCTTTTCTTGTAGAGCAGAAGTTCAGATTTCGATGAAGAGCACTTGAGACCGGTGGGACGGAGGAAACGTTCGGTCACGTCGATTGCGTGCTGCATGGCTTCCTCAACTTGACCATTGCTCCCGCCGGTGCACCAGATGGTTATATCATCTGCGTAGATGGTATGATTGATTCCTTAAATCTACGCGAGTTCCTTGGAGAGCCCGATTATCACAATGTTAAATAGTATTGGTGAAATAACGGAGCCCTGAGGCGTGCCGCGTGAACCGAGGTTGATCTCTCGTGAGAAGTACCCTTCGATCTTGAGCTTGGTAGTTCTCTGGTAAAGAAAGGATCTCACGAAGTCATAGACCCTCTTTCTTAGCCCTAGACTGGCAATAGACTGGAGAATGAATTCGTAAGAAACGTTGTCGAAAGCCTTCTCCAGGTCTAATCCAAGGATGGCTCTGGTATCTCCTGTGCTCCGGTCGATGATCTGATGCTTTATCAGCTTCATGGCATCCTGTGTCGAGAGACCACCTCTGAAACCATTCATATTGTGGGTGTACATGTCATTGGTCTCGAGGTGCACCTTGAGTCGGTTCAGAAGGGCGTGCTCTGCGACCTTACCGACGCAGGAAGTTAAGGAAATCGGTCTTAGATTATCTATTCCTGGTGCTTTACCAGGTTTCGGGATTAGAACTTTGTAGGCCGTCTTCCATTGTGCGGGAACCACCCCACTTTGCCACACCTCATTAATCTTTTCCGTAAGAAATTCGATGGAGTCATCATCAAAGTTCTTGAGCATCTTATTGGTTATGCAATCAGGGCCAGGGGCGGATTTGGCGTTTAGGGAAAAGAGAGCCTGCTGTATCTCGGCCACAGTATAGTCCTGGTCCAACTCCGGCACGTCGCACCCCGCGTAGTCCGGGAACTGTGTGGGTGCAGAGCTATCCGCGACTCGCAGATACCTGTCTATAAGCTTGTTGACAACCAATTCGTCCGGGGTACAGTCAGTAGGAAGATGAACGGCTCGCGCGAGGGATCGCCTCTGACAGGAACTGGTGCTGCCCTGATCGAGAAGGTGTTTGAGAAGACCCCAGCTCTTCCCAGATCTGAGCTGACCCTCGATGCTCTCACAGAGCTCATGCCATTGTTGTTTACACAAGGTTTTGCAGTGCTCCTCGATCGCCCTGTTAACCTCGGAAACATTCTTGCGGAGCCTCCTGTTATGCTTCTGTCCCTTCTACCTCGTGAGTAGGGCTTGCTTGGCATCTAGTAGGTGTGCCAACCTGCTGTCCATGTTTTCAACATCGAGGTCCGTGACGACCTCTTTGGTCGCTGCCGTGGCGTCATCTCTGATTCCTTTGTACCATCCTTCAATGTCTGTCCCCAGCCGTCGGTGCTCTCTCAGCTCTGACTTCGCGATGAGAGACAGGAGAACTCGGGTTTTACTTTCTTACGGCTTGCGCTTCGTATCTACTTCCCACCTTTAACCACCTCGAGTTCATGGTATATACTAGTTCATTGTATTCAAGGAATCGCGGCCCAACGCTCGCTAAACCTTTCTAAAACCAAGGAGGTTACGCCCAGCGAGTATAACGTAGCAACCTTTTCTTGTGAGATAGTGCTCAATGTACATGCCAATAGCTGCTAATAGGGATCGCAGTGAGCACGTTAACTAAAAGCGGAATGCTCCTGTTTTTCATTCCTCCTTAGCAGCCATTGGCATGTACATTGAGCGCAATCTTTTATTGTTCAACAACGCACAGAAGAAATCTCCCACCGGCACCACCTTGGAGGTCAGAATGTTATAATCGTCACACAATACAGCGGCTATGAGGGACGAACAAGAGCCGCTATAAGAAGCTTCGCCCCTAAAAGTGGTTAACGATTTAGAGTGCTAGGTGTTATGTGTGTGTTTAGAAAAGTGGGTAATGATTTAGAGTACCAGGTACTTCACTATGGGAGAGCATTAAACCGTCTCGCGGACCTCACACACTAAGTGTTTTGAAAAAAGTGGTTAAAGGGCCACTCACCAGGTTTGACATTTTTGATCTGACAAGCGCAATGCGTACACGAGGCGTTCACGATCACGTCTGCCAAAATTTGCAACGCTACGCGCCACGGAAATGATTCAAATTTCAAGATGAAAGCTGCTCCCCCTTCCCTCTGTCGGCGCACGCGTAGAGAATGAGGACATCACGTAGGTGTAGGAATGGCCCTACGTACACGGCAATGCAGTGACGTTGGTCCTCTACGTAGACGAGTCTGCTCTAACGTTGTCAACAGTATACCACGTGACATGGCAGAAATTATTTAACACAACATGCGTAGTTTATGTATTCGTTGCTTCAAGACATGAATAAAACTTGAAATAAATAATGAGACGCAATAAAAAAGTTGTGCGCGTTTTTTCCCCCGTGAAATGCTACGAGATGCGGGGCTAATGTGCCCGCGTTTTGCATGCGTTCGTGTCCCCACTGTCAGCGCATTGAGCAGACGACCGCCGTGGAACGCTTCTACTCGTTCACGCACTCATCGTGCTTATGTACTCTACCACGTCTAAGCCAGCGTTTCTAAACCATCCCGCAGAAACAGGCAGAAGGCCACAAAATAACGCTGGTCAACAAAGCAACGCTGCTCGCGTGCTCGGGGCTGGGCTTGTTCGGCACGTCATGCGCACGTCACCTCTTGGTCGGATGCCGGAAAGGGTGGGGAAGATATTCTGCTTGTGAAGGTTACGCGGAGGAGCGGCAAGGGTTTCGAGCTTGCCTATTGTCATCCTCGTTGCGCACTGCTTCAAAAAACCTATTTTCAACGCTCGTAAAGAACCGATTCGAAAGATTTTTGTAGCAAAACCTTCCTCATAGGACACCAAACAACTTCCACTGTCTAACTAAAATTCGGTATGAAGCCTGCTGAGTGCCCCTTTAACGATTTTGAGTACTTTGTACTCAACTATGGGAGAGAACTGAGCCGTACCGCTAAACCAAGATATGTCGGTATGGGGGAGGGGGTTAGAAAAAGGGGGTGTCGATTTAGAGCACAGGGTACTCTACTATGGGAGAGCATAAAGCCGTCCCGAGAAGGAAGATCACGCAACTCAAACATCAAACGGCGCACAAGATTTATGGAATCTACGAAGTGAATGCGAACGGGTAGTTGAAACAGTGTGCATCAAACTTTGAATAGTGACCCTCTGTTTTGTTCTGGTTAACAGCATTTCAATATGATCTTGTTACCTTTTTGTTCTGTCGTATGCTTTGATTCATGGGTGGTTAAATGTTGGTGTCCTACTGTTGCTACGGCCTTTTATTTTGTTTGCTCTGGTTATTAGTTTTTCGATAACCTTTTGTTGTTCACAGATGTTTCGGTTTTGGCATCTTCTGTAGAGGCGAGGTGGCGGTTTATGGGCGGAGGGACCTAAAAAAATGGCAGCATATCCATGGAGTAAATGATGGATAGTGGGGCGACGCATCCGTCCGTCTATTCGTTCTAGCTTCCGTCCATCCATGCGTGCGTCTGTCTGTGTGGCCGTCCGTGCGTCCATCCGCCCATCCGTGCGTGCGTCTGTTCGTGCGTCCGCACGTTCATCTGCGCGTCCGTCTTTGCTTTCGTCCATGCATCCGCTCCTGCGTCCGTCCATGCGTCCATCAGTCCGTGCAGCCATCCGTGCGTCCGTCCATGCATCTGTCTGTGTCCGCTCGTCCACTTACTCAACACTCCAAGTACCACCATCTCGCATCTTTTCATTATATACTCCTCACATAGAAGCACCGCCATCCAAAGGACATTCCAAGGACTGAACAAGAGGAGGCACACGAACACTTTTTTACGGCTTGCGCTTCGTGTCTACTTCCCACCTTTAACCACCTCGAGTTCATGGTATATACTAGTTCATTGTATTCATGGAATTGCGGCCCAACGCTCGCTAAACCTTTCTAAAACCAAGAAGGTTACGCCCAGTGAGTATAACGTAGCAACCTTTTCCTGTCACATATTGCACAATGTACATGCCAATGGATGCTAATGTTAAATGAGAGAGGAGGAGAAAAACTTTATTCATCCCAAGAGGGAAAGGTGCGGTGGTGGAGTGTCAGAGGAACCTACCCAGCGTAGGTCTCCGCTAGCCTCTTGGCCCAATCCAAGATGTGGTCCTGGACCTCGGGCGCCGAGCTGCACATAGCAGCCTCCCACTGCTCCTTACTATTAATGTGTAGAGAATTGGGTGGTGGGTTTCGAGTACACCCCCACATGATACGGTCTAGGTTAGCTCTTTATTGACAGAAATTGCACAAAGGGGAGGGGTATATCGCAGGGTGTATAAGATGGCGAAAAGATGGGGTAGCAAACGTACGGGTCTGTAACTGGCGCCATAGTATTTCATGGTAGCGCGAAGCTCCATGATGTAAGGGGGGTATATAGGGCGCTGTAGGCGGTAGTGATTTGTTATATCGTGAAAGGTCAAAAGACGATCTCTTGCGCTGAAAAAGGCCGCGTGGTCTAAGGCACCATCAGAGGCCTGCGCTCAGCCGGTCATTCCTCGAGCACAGGTATGAGCCGCCTCATTGCCACTCAATCCCGCATGCGCGGGCGTCCATATGAGAGCAACGTCTTGCGTGGGAGGATGTTTCTTAAGAATTGAAAGGGCAGTTGATGAGCAAATTTTAACACTCCCGTGTTTACACCCTCCCCATTAACTTTGGTTTCAAAGCGCTTCGACTTGGCTTGAAACGATCAAAGCTCACTTCAATGCTTCACACAGACGTTCTCTAAACTACTGCAACCTGAGCTAGAGTAGTCTGGTGAACTGAGGGGAAAACATCAGGCACTCACCGCATCGATGTCGCTGACGCCGGCCGATCCCGCAGCTGCCAACCATATGAGAGCAACGTCTTGCGCGGGAGGATGTTTTTTAAGAATTGAAAGGGCAGTTGATGAGATGCGACCTGCGCTGAAGTTGCGTATGGCAGTTTTGGAGTCACTTACAATCATAGTGATATTGGGGATGGATAGACATTGTTGCGACGTTCACCTCCGACGACGTTGCGAAGCGCGCCTCGAAATCTCACCGCTGCAACCACTGTTTCGAAAGACGGTGACGCCAACACGGTCCCGAAGGCGTCACTGCTTCGAACTCCGCCGGGAAGGTCACCAGCCGTTTGGTAGCGTAGGTTTCTCAGCTCGCGACTGCTTCTGCGCAGGGCTGATAGACGAGCGGACGAGACGACGGTGAGTTAAACAAGGTTTATGTACAGCGTATATACAGAGGCGTTACAAATTCGGCACTGGGGCCGACAGAGACGCGAAGAGCCGAGCTCTTCTCTCAAACACATGGGTCGGCTCTCAAAAAGGACTGCTAACACATAGCTCAACTCTCTATCACATAGCTCTCTTCTCTGACAAACAGCTCAACTCTCTATCACATAGCTCTCTTTTCTGACACACATGTCTGCTCTCACATATGACTGCTAACACATAGCTCAACTGCGACACACAAGTCTGCTCTCACATAGGACTGCTGCGACACACATGTCTGCTCTCCAACAGGTCTGCTACTCGCGACGCGCCGCAGGGCTTCTTTTATATGCACCGGGTCCAACACAAATGTCCAACCAGAAGCGCCGCTGTTCGCGAGGTCAGACTCCTCCAATGGGGGTCACCGCTGGGCCGCGTCATTCTTTCTCATCGAATCTGGAGAGGCTGCGCTGCAGGTGGCTGCACCCAAGGACGAGTGACGTCGCTAGGCATTGCGTCAGCCGCCAGACAGGAAGACGCCGGTTGTTTACTCGACGGGCTCGCGGGCTGAGGTGACTCACTGCACGTGCACGCCAGAAAAGCGCCGTCGAGTGTTGACGCCGTTGGGTTGTTCGCGTCAGGCGGGCTGGCCTTGACACAGATTTCCTTTATCCGAGGCACGGACGTTCGCTGCGGACTCGTAGGCATAACAGCACCCCGCCGCCAGACAATGCGCCGGAAAGACGAGCTGCTTCCACGTGGCTCGGATGTCAGGCGTGCTCGTTCGCCAGGTCCCTCCAGGTTCACCTCCAGGGCCATGGGGAGAATGCAGCTCCAGACTCCGTTCCGGGAACACATCCCATTCTTGAGGATGTATCCCAGCTCCACTGGCTTGTGACCACTACTTGTCCACCAGCTTCGCTCGTCTCTTCTGACGATCCTTGGTTTCAGCACTTGTCGATGGTTCTGCAACTTGTCAAGAACGGTTTGACAACAGACAACACACGACACAAGCAAGTGCCCTCGGTCACCCGACAGAACACCAGACAAAGTATAGTACAACATATACCTAGCTACGTGTCTATCGGAATTTCGTTCCCTCTACATCAAGAAGCACAAGTGGGACACAAGACTCTTAAAATGACAACTCAAATTTTCACCCGTACAATAACTTAACGAATTAGAATACAACATAAAGTTGGCTCCTTGAGCTCACTCTGGACGAGAGCGCTCAGCTCAGGTCGTGATGAGGTCAAATTTTTGCCCCGAATCGCCAGCGAGAAACCGAAAGGTGGAGAAGGTACTAACTAAACGCACAGCTCAATGCGTCTGCATTACCGCTTAGCTTTCCTTTTTTTTGTAGCGAACGTCAAAGTTGTGCTGTTGGAGTATCATGCTCCACCTCAGTAACCGGCCACTTTTAGGCGACATGTTATTTAACCAGGTTAGAGGACAGTGGTCCGTTTCAACCACAAGCCTCGAACCGGAGACATAACAAGCTAGCTTTTGAACGGCCCACATGAGGCAAGCGCATTCCTTTTCAGAGGTACTGTACGCCTCTTCCCTGCCGCTGAGTTTTCGACTTAAATACAAAACTGGCCTTTCGTTACCAGCACTGTCCTCCTGGCACAATAGAGCTCCCATGCCGCGATCACTCGCGTCGTATTGAATCACGAATCTCAGAGAAATCGGGTGCCATTAGAACAGGCTTTTCGCTTAGGGCCTGTTTTAGCTGGCAAAACGCATTCTCCTTTTCTGAATCCCATACTACTTTAACCGGCTCGGATTTTCGAAGTGCGTCAGTTAGAGGGCTGGCAATGCTAGAGTAATTTTGCACGTAATGCTGATAGTATACAGCCAGGCCCAAGAATTCCCTTATCTCAGATTTTGTGGTTGGTTGTGAATAGTTCACGACAGCGGCTACCTTAATTTCTGAAGGTCTACGCCGGCCACGCCACACAACGTGCCCCAGGTAAGACACCTCGCCACACCCTAGGTGACATTTAGTAGGTTTCACGGTAAAACCAGCCTCTCTCAACCTGTTCAGCATGACGCGTAAATGCTCGACTTGTTCTTCCCAGTTGTTGGAGAAGATGGCGACATCGTCAAGATACGGCAGAGCGAACTCGGAGAAGCCTTTAAGAACGCGGTCCATTAAGCCTGAAAAACAAAAGGGTGCATTTTTCAACCCAAAGCTCAGCTTAAGTGGACGATACGTTCCAAATGGAGAAACAAATGTGGCATAGCGGCTAGCACACTCTGTAAGGGGGACTTGCCAATACCCTCGCACGAGGTCTAACGTGGAAATATAGCTGGACTGTGAAACAGTTTCCACCCTCTCCTCTAGGTTTGGTATCGGGTAAGTTTGGTCTCGAGTTATTGCGTTAAGACGCCGGTAATTGATGCATGGCCTCGGATCTTTTCCTGGCACCTGAACCAATATTAGAGGGAATGTATAGTCACTCTCGCCCGGTACTATGACCCCCAACTGCAGCATTTTATCTATCTCCTCTTTCATGATCTGCTTTTGCACGGGGGAACAACGATACGGCTTGCTACGGATTGACTCCTCACAAGTTAGCTCGATATCGTGCTCGATCACCGTCGTGTTTCCGGGACGGTCCGAAAACACGTCTTCAAACTCAGAAACAATCCTTTCAGGTCCTCCTTCTGGACTTCACTTAACCTAGGCTCTAGGTTCAACTGCTCCAAGATTACCTCCGATCCCCTTTCGAATACCTCACTAGAACTCAAAATTTCTTCTCCCTCTTCCTCTGGAGCATTCAACAGCAGATTTACGACCGCTTGACGTTGAACGTATGGTTTCATCAAGTTACTGTGGTAAATTTTGTTCAGTCGCCTTCCTAATTTCACTTCATAATTGGTATCAGAAAGCTTCGATATTACTTTGGCGGGCCCTCCCCAGTGAACCTCAAGCTTGTTCTTTTTGGACGGCCGCAGCAGCATTACTTGACTACCAACTTCAAATGTGCGCTTCTTCACCGATTTGTCGTAGTACTCCTTCGACAACACTTGTGCAGCCTTCATGTGGCTTTCCACAAGATCTTTCGTTTTTCCAAGCCTCTGAAGGAGGTCTAAAACATACGCGACTACATTAGGGTCCTCGTCGAATCCCTCCCAGGACTCGCGTAGCATTCGCAAGGGTGTTCTCCAACTCCTGCCATACACAAGCTCTGCAGGGCTAAAACCAGTGCTCTCATGAGGAGCTGATCTCAAAGCGAACATAGCGGGAGGAATACATGCTTCCCAGTCGCATTTGTGCTCGTAGCAGAGAGCTCTCAGTATCCGTTTCAGAACGGAATGCATACGCTCTACTGGATTAAATTGCGGGTGATGGATCGAGCTCTGCACTACTTTTATTCCACATTTATCCATAAAGGTAGAGGTAAGGCAGCTGGTGAAGACAGTACCATTGTCGCATTGTATTTCAGAAGGAAATCCGACGCGTGCAAATATAGATAGCAGTGCATCCACGACATGAAGAGAATTGAGCTCCTTAAATGGTATCGCTTCCGGAAATTTTGTGGCTACACAGAGAGCCATCAGGATGTACCGACAACCTTGCCTTGACTCTGGCAATGGCCCGACTATATCAATTACTAGGCGCCGAAAATGTTCTGTGATAATTGGCACAAGCTTCATGGGTGCTTTCCACTTGTCCGTGGATTTCCCGGCTCTCTGACAAGTGTCGCATGAGCGTACAAAGTCTTCGATATCCTTCCAGCATTTCGGCCAATAAAACTCAAGGGAAACTCTAGCCTTGGTTTTTTTATGCCGAGATGCCCTGCCCATGCGTTTTCATGCGCAAGTTCCAATAGTTGGCGACGATACTTATGTGGCACTAAGAGCTGCTCATACTTGCGACCTTGCGCATTTGTGTTGCTCCGATACAAAAGCCCCGCTTTCTCAAAAAAGAAATATTCTTTTTCTTTTTTCCCAAGTTTACGCTTTCCATTAGCGCTTTATTCGAGAGGTCCTCACGCTGCTCTCGAATGAGCGTTTCTCGATCAACCCTCGACAGCTCACTTCAACTTTCCGCTACAGGCGAGAGCGTTGCAGCCCTCTCGCTCTGATTCAATAGCGCCATCTCGTCTCCCCTTTCTACGAAAACCGCGCCGGTCGCTTCGGCGACGGGCCGCTCGCGTGACTGCTCACATGACTCACGCAGAAAATTTCCTCTCTGAGGTTCCGTCGACCCGCCGACAAGGTCACTTGAGAGTTCACTGCATTGAACAAGATCAAGCCCCTGTGAAAGCTTCCGCGCTTGCGATCGCGTGAGGGCCATGTACGCTAAGTTGGGGAAGAACGATTTACCCTGCTCTTTGAGAAGCTGCTCTGAGTTGTTGGAGAAAAGATACGGAAAACGATCGGGAAGCGCGGCAGACACAGCCGCTTCGGTGCGAAGCCTACCGCACGGGCCTTCAATGACAACCGTGGTGATTGGTAAGCAAGCACTCGGCTCCTCGGCGACTTGCCTGATCCACGCGCATTCTCCTGTAAAGTCATCCGGAGACAACAATGAATGATGGACAACATCCATGGTTGCCGCTGAGTCACGAAGTGCTCGACACGTTTGCCCATTCACACTAATTTCTTGGATATACGGCTCCAACAACCGCATGTTCTTTTCCGATTTTCGGATTGTTGCAAAAGCAAACTTTTGCTTACAGTTTATCGCGATGTGCCCTTCCTTTTTGCAGTTGTAGCAGATTAGTGGCTTCCGTGATTCCAATACCCGTGTGGTATCAGTGCGTTGTTTAGGAACCTCACTCGATTTCTCCGCTTCTGTTTGCCCTTCCCCTACACTGTCCTTCGTAAGAGACGGGTCCTTCTTGAAATTACGGTGCGGCGTGGGTTTCCGTTGATCAGGTTTCTTTGAAAAGCCCTCTTTTCTTTCATCCTTTTTAACGCGCACTGCCCTGCTGTGCAACTTTCGGCGACTATAATACTCCTCAGCTAACTCTGCTGCCTTGTTTAGCTGTACTTCACCAAGTTTGTCCTGCAGCCAAAGTTTGACATCCTCCTCGATGCAGTGGTAGAATTGCTCCAATGCAACGCATTCCACCACTTTATTGCGGTCGTCATAAACACCTTCGCCCTTGAGCCATTCAATTAAATCGGCTTTAAGACGAAACGCGAAGTCAACGTGTGACTCAATCCCCTTTTTAGCATACCGGAACCTTTGCCTGAAAGCCTCGGGTGACAACTTATAACGTCGCAAGAGCACTTCCTTCACCTCATCGTAGCTCTCAAACGCTTCCCTCGACAAGCAAGTTATCGCGTCAGACACTTCGCCGGGAAGAAGAGCTAACAGGTTCCGCGCCCAAAGAGACCGCTCCAAAACGTTTCGCTCACAGACGTGTTCAAACTTGACGAGATACTTCACCATGTCCTCGCCTACTACGAACGGTGACAGTTGGTCCCGAATTCTAAAACCGCTGACCTGAATCGTCGGAGAAGCTACGCTATGCGCCTGCCAACACTGTAGGATTGCCAATTCTAGTCGTTTCAACTCGAGGCGCTCCTGTCTCTCGGCTTCCTCGCGGCGTTCTCGCCTTTCAGCTTCTTCGCATTCGCGAGCTTCTCGCCTTTCAGCTTCCTCGCGGCGTGCTTTGATATCCACCCAGGCCTCATCGACATCCTCAGCCGACACTCCCTCATCCTTCATGATCTCAAGGATCGCTTGCTTTCGTTTCGCACGGCCCAAAGTAATGCCGAATTCCTCACAAATTTCGATGAGTTCCTTCGCTTTAAGGTTCTGCATCGTTCACACTAGCCCCTTGCTGTTTGCCCCTGTTAAGAATCTACTTGCCGTACCCACTATAAGCCTACTAGCAAGACGCGCAAGCAAATTTTAACACTCCCGTGTTTACACCCTCCCCATTAACTTTGGTTTCAAAGCGCTTCGACTTGGCTTGAAACGATCAAAGCTCACTTCAATGCTTCACACAGACGTTCTCTAAACTACTGCAACCTGAGCTAGAGTAGTCTGGTGAACTGAGGGGAAAACATCAGGCACTCACCGCATCGATGTCGCTGACGCCGGCCGATCCCGCAGCTGCCAACCATATGAGAGCAACGTCTTGCGCGGGAGGATGTTTTTTAAGAATTGAAAGGGCAGTTGATGAGATGCGACCTGCGCTGAAGTTGCGTATGGCAGTTTTGGAGTCACTTACAATCATAGTGATATTGGGGATGGATAGACGTTGTTGCGACGTTCACCTCCGACGACGTTGCGAAGCGCGCCTCGAAATCTCACCGCTGCAACCACTGTTTCGAAAGACTGCGACGCCAACACGGTCCCGAAGGCGTCCACTGCTTCGAACTCCGCCGGGAAGGTCACCAGCCGTTTGGTAGCGTAGGTTTCTCAGCTCGCGACTGCTTCTGCGCAGAGCTGATAGGCGAGCGGACAAGATGACGGTGAGTTAAACAAGGCTTATGTACAGCATATATATAGAGGCGTTACAAATTCGGCACTGGGGCCGACAGAGACGTGAAGAGCCGAGCTCTTCTCTCTAACACAAAGGTCTGCTCTCAAAAAGGACTGCTAACACATAGTTCAACTCTCTATCACATAGCTCTCTTCTCTGACACACAGCTCAACTCTCTATCAGATAGCTCCCTTCTCTGACACACATGTCTGCTCTCACATAGGACTGCTAACACATAGCTCAACTGTGACACACATGTCTGCTCTCACATAGGACTGCTGCGATACACATGTCTGCTCTCCAACAGGTCTGCTTTTCGCGACGCGCCGCAGGGCTTCTTTTATATGCACCGGGTCCAACACAAATGTCCAACCAGAAGCGCCGCTGTTCGCGAGGTCAGACTCCTCCAATGGGGGTCGCCGCTGGGCCGCGTCATTCTTTCTCATCGAATCTGGAGAGGCTGCGCTGCAGGTGGCTGCACCCAAGGACGAGTGACGTCGCTAGGCGTTGCGTCAGCCGCCAGACAGGAAGACGCCGGTTGTTTACTCGACGGGCTCGCGGGCTGAGGTGACTCACTGCACGTGCATGCCAGAAAGGCGCCGTCTAGTGTTGACGCTGTTGAGTTGTTCGCGTCAGGCGGGCTGGCCTTGACACAGATTTCTTTTTTCCGAGGCACGGACGTTCGCTGCCGAATCGCAGGCATAACAACCTAAAGCGATGGCAGCCTCCTCTGCCTCCTCCGAAGAGTTGACAGTGACGGATGCCGTTGTGAGCGCCTTGCCGTTATAGTCGACAGCAGAGAGGGCATAGGATGAGGAGTATGGGTATTCTGCCGCATCGACATAGAGCACGTCATTGGCTCCATGCAATTTTTTCTGAAGTGCTCTTGCTCTTTGGATTCGGCGCTTAGTATGATATGTTGGATGCATGTTTTTAGGAAGGGGCGGTATGAGTAATTGTTTGTGTATGTTTTGGGAAATGTTGTATTCAGCTTTGGTGAGTGTGGTGAAGTAAATTCGGGCAGACGATAAAATGTGGCGACCTACGCTAGTGGTCGTGAGCCTTGCATATTGAGCTGTTAAATGGGCTTCATGGATTTCACATAGGGTATTTATGACTCCTGTCTGGTGGAGTAGTGCATTAGAGGTATTGATTGCAATGCCTAGCGCGTATTCGTAAACTCTGCGGAGGAGGGTGTTGACCGATTCCTGCTCTGCTAATTTAAGGTGAAGGTAAGAAAGGGTATGTGTGATTTTACTAATCACAAAAGCTTGTAATACACGAAGTAACTCTGACTCTCGGAGCCCTTCATTTTTCCCTGACATTCTTCCTGTAGTGAAGAGGAATGCCCACTACCCAAGCGACATCGACACGTTTGCGCGAGGCATGAGCTAAGACTGCCTGGTTGCTGCTGCGACGCTGCCCGTATACTCGGCCTGCTCTTGCTGCTTCGGTACCGACGCCGCTACCACTGTTTACCTTGCATTTACAATATATTTTGGTGGAGGCTGCTGCGGTTTACCCCGACCCTGGAATTGCGTAGCCGAAAGCTGCCGTCCGTCATGCCTGACGACGCTGTCTTCACTCCCCCCCGGGCTTCGCCACCCAGGGGCTGTCCCGGTGCCCAGCTCCTGCGTGAACCTGACATCTTCAGCGGCACAGACGAGACAGACGTTAAGGATTGGCTGGAATCCTACGAACGAGCCAGCGCTACCAACAAATGGGATGATGCCATGAAACTGGGTACCGTGATGTTTTATTTAACGGATGTCGCCAAGCTGTGGTACAGAAACCACGAGACGGACATTCCTACTTGGACGACCTTCAAGACCTGCATCACAGCTGTTTTTGGACGCCCAGGGGTGCGCAAACTTCGCGCAGAACAACGCCTACGAAGCCGGTCCCAACAAACTGGTGAGACATTCACCAGCTACATCGAGGACATCCTCGACCTCTGCCGGCATGTTGACCCGACGATGCTGGAAACTAACAAGGTACGACACATTATAAAAGGCATTTCCTACGACGCCTTTCAAATGCTCCTCTCGAAAAACCCGGCCAGTGTCTCGGAGCTCATCGAGCTGTGTCAGAGTTTTGACGAACTGCGACGACAGCGTCTTCTCACGCGACGCCCTAACGTCCCGAATGATACCCTCTCAAGCTTGACAACCACCTCTGACCATCACTCGCTGCTATCGCAGATCAAGGAGTTTGTTCGCGCTGAGGTCGCTCGTCAGCTGTCGCTGCTATCAACAGCCGGCCAACCACCATCACATCTGCCAGCGAACATTCGTGAGGTCATCCAGGAGCAAGTTTGCGCTGCTCTGCCACCTGCCCGTGACACTTCGCCGTTGTCGACCCCTGTGGCCTGTGCCGAGGTGAATGCACCTCTAAGCTATGCTGAGGTTGCCGCAAGGCCACCTCTCCAGACATTTAGGTCACTACCCACAGCTGTGCCCACTCCTCGGTTCACTCAGCCAAGGTCCCTCCAGAGTAGTGGACAATGGCGTACACCCGACAATCGGCCGATATGCTTTGCCTGTGGGTTGCCTGGCCACATAGCGCGATACTGCCGCCGGCGTGTCCCTGCCTATCAGCAGAACTACCACCAGAGCTTCGAACCGGTCTCTTATGTGCCACAGCGCCCTTCGTTCGCAGGCTCTCAGCGTCCCGACCAGATGTCATCGTACGCCGACCACCACCCACCTGTTAACCGTCGCTCGCCATCACCTCGACGCCGCTCGTTATCGCCGATGCGTCGTCGTCCTTCATCGCCGGAGCGGGAAAACTGATTGCCGCAGTTGCAGAGGCAGGAACTGCGACACCCGCGAAAAGACCAAGGCCTCTCTCTTCACCGTCGAATGTACTCGACGTATATGTGGACGGCGTAGCTGCACTCGCTATCGTCGACACTGGTGCCGCAGTTTCAGTGATCAGTGCCAGACTCTGCCGCTTGCTCAAAAAAGTTATGACGCCACAAGCAAGTATATCGCTTCGTACAGCAAGCGCAGAGCACGTCACGCCGGCCGCTGCCTGTACTGCTCGCATTGCGATTGACGTTCTTATCTATGTCGTGGAGTTACTAGTGTTAGATTCCTGCTCCCAAGACCTCATTTTGGGCTGGGACTTTCTCTCCGCTAATAAGGCCGTCATCGACTGTTCGCGCGCTGAGGTGGCATTTGAAGTGTTTAGTGACGCTACATTATACGACGCTGTTGAAACCGGGGACAAACTATTTGTTGCTGAAGACGTTACGATACCGCCGCACTCTTTCCCCTTGCCATGGTTTCTTGCAACGTGCTCACCGAGACAACTGCCCGTTTCACGCCATCTGCCGTTTTCGTTCGTCGCAAATGTTCGCCGCTACCTCATGCCCTTTTGGAACTTCATGACGGTGTCAGCAGAATTCTCATCTCGAATCTGCTGTCATCTCCTGTAACACTACTTCGGGGCGAGTGCGTCGGGCGTGTTTACAGTCTCGACACATCTGCAATTATTGACATGCCAACTGGTTCTTTCGCCAAACGCGAAGTCGCTGGATTAACGTGTGCCTCTTCGCCGCAGAACACTATGCCTGACATACTGAGCAGCTCCATCGCCGACACGTTAACCGTTTCGCAACGTGCTCAGCTTCTACGACTGCTGAACAAGTTCCGTTCTTCCTTTGACTGCCAGCATAGTCCCCTCGGCGACACATCGGCTGTGTGTCACCGTATCGACACGGGCACCAATGCACCACTGCGTCAAAGACCCTATCGCATGTCCGCGACACAGCGCCAGGTTATCAGTGACCAAGTAGCTGACATGCTCAAGCGTGGCGTCATCCAGCCTTCGACTAGTCCCTGGGCATCTCCAGTCGTTCTCGTTAGAAGAAAGATGGGTCATTCGCTTCTGTGTTGACTACCGTCGCCTTAACAAAATAACTCGAAAGGACGTTTACCCCTTACCGAGAATCGACGATGCCCTTGACAGCCTCCAAGGTGCGGAGTTCTTCTCTTCTATTGACTTACGGAGCAGCTACTGGCAAGTCTCTATGGCGCCTGAAGATCAGCCTAAAACGGCCTTTGTCACACCTGATGGCCTTTACGAATTCCGCGTCATGCCTTTCGGTCTTTGCAATGCGCCCGCAACATTCGAGCGGATGATGGACAATCTTTTGCGTGGCCTGAAGTGGAAAACATGCCTGTGCTACTTAGATGACGTGGTTATATTTTCGCCAGATTTTTCCACGCATCTCTGCAGGCTAGATGAAGTACTACAGTGCCTAACTAACGCCGGCCTTCAGCTCAACCTGAAAAAAATGCCGCTTCGGTGCAAGTCCGCTCACGATCCTTGGCAATGTGGTCTCTAAAGACGGTATTCTTCCTGACGCCGCCAAACTTCAGGCAGTTGCAGAGTTCCCTAAAACCTCATCTCTGAAGGATCTGCGAAGCTTCCTTGGCCTCTGCTCATATTTCCGCCGCTTTATTCGGAATTTTGCGATGATCACCGCCCCCTTGACTGAACTTTTACGGAATGACTCGAAAAGTTACACTTGGTCACCCGCCTGTGATGATGTCTTCAAAAAGTTGCACCACCTGTTAACCTCACCGCCAATCTTGCGTCACTTCGACCCAACTGCTCCGATTGAGGTGCACACCGGTGCAAGCGGTGTTGGACTCGGCGCCGTTCTCGCGCAGCGCAAATTGGGATTCCTGGAGTACGTAGTCGCTTACGCAAGCCGTACCCTCACCAAAGCGGAAAAGAATCATTCTGTAACAGAGAAGGAGTGTCTGGCAATTATTTGGGCTCTAGGTAAATTTACACCGTACTTATATGGTAACCCTTTCGACGTAGTCACCGATCACCATGCACTTTGTTGGTTATCCACGTTGAAGGACCCCTCCGGCCGTTTAGCTCGCTGGGCTTTGCGGTTGCAAGAGTTTGACATGCGCGTTGTCTACAGGTCTGGCCGACGTCACACTGATGCCGACGCGCTATCGCGTTCACCTGTATCATCGGAAAGCTCTGCTTGTCTATCTGCCGTGGACGAAACGAACGGTTGCGTTTCCAGCAAACTGCGACATGGCATCTGAGCAATGTAAGGATGACTGGATCAACGCTCTTCGGCGATTCCTATCAGACCCATCAACTTCTCCATCTTCTCGAACATTGCGCCGTCAAGCGGTTCACTTTGAGATCCGCGATAACCTCCTTTACCGCAGGAATTACAAGTCTGACGGCCGAAAGTGGTTCCTGGTCATACCTCGCCATCTTCGTGCGGCAATATGTTCAGCTTTCCACGCTGACCCTCAGTGTGCACATGCGGGCATCGTCAAAACATACGCTCGGCTTTCCTCCCGGTTTTATTGGCGAGGCATGTACACCTTTCTGCGCAAGTACATTCAGTCATGCCCGCAGTGCCAACGACGGAAAGCTCTGCCTCATCACACCTCTGGTCCGATCCAGCCAATCCCCTGCCCAGCCAGGCCTTTCGACCGTATTGGAATCGATCTGTACGGACCTCTTCCATTCACGGCTTCCGGAAACCGTTGGATCGTTGTCGCCATTGACTACTTGACGCGATACGCAGAAACAGCCGCTTTGCCTGCTGCCACAGCACGCGACGTATCATCTTTCCTCCTGCGGAACTTCATTCTCCGTCATGGCGCACCGCGTGAACTTCTCAGCGACAGAGGACGTGTGTTCCTCTCTGAAGTCGTCAACGCACTCCTCGCAAATGCCGTATCATTCACCGGACTACCACCGCCTACCATCCCCAAACGAATGGCTTGACGGAAAGATTCAACCGTACCCTTGGCGACATGATATCTAAGTATGCTGCCTCAGACCACTCCGATTGGGACCTCATTGTGCCTTTTGTGGCATACGCCTACAACACCGCTCCACAGGCGACTATGGGCTTTTCGCCATTTTTCCTGTTATATGACCGAGACCCTTCCACCACACTAGATACTATTTTGCCCTACCACCCCGATTCCTCCGAGTCTACGCCCATCTCTGAAGCTGCCCGCCGCGCCGAGGAATGCCGTAAGCTCGCCCAGTCGTTCACAACCATCGACCAATGGAGACTAAAATCTCGGCGTGACGATAACCACCCGTACCCTAACTTCGTTCCGGACACCCTTGTGTGGCTTTGGGTTCCAGCTGTCCCTACAGGTCTTTCTCCGAAACTTGTTTCAAAATACCAGGGACCCTACCGTGTTGTCTCGCAGACTTCACCTGTTAATTACATCATCGAACCCGTGACGCCATCCACAGACCAGCGCTTTCGGGGTCGTGAAACTGTTCACGTACAGCGAGTGAAACCATATTACGATCAGCTCGTACTCTGTTCTCCAAGAGTAGCCAGGATGGCTCTTTTTCTGACGGGGAGGATATGTAGTGAAGAGGAATGCCCACTACCCAAGCGACATCGACACGTTCGCGCGAGGCACGAGCTAAGACTGCCTGGTTGCTGCTACGACGCTGCCCGTATACTCGGCCTGCTATTGCTGCTTCGGTACCGACCCCGCTACCACTGTTTACCTTGCATTTACATAATATTCCTATCATTCTTAAGATGTTTTTAATGGTATTGCGCAAAGCTTCGAGTGTGTACGTATTAAGTCGGTTGTTTTAGATAAATAAACCTAGCACACGAATGCGTGATACTCTAGGATTGAGGCACCCAGTTATGTGAACTTCGATCATTGGAACGTGTATGTTCCGACGATGAGTTGGTAGAAGGAGTAACTCTGATTTAGTTGGGGTACAATAGAGATTCATCTGAGATGTTAGTGCTGCTATTGTATCTACAGCTGTTTGTAGGGTGTCTTGAATGTGTCCATCTGAGCCTCCTTTCACCCATAAGGTGATATCATTGGCATAGATGCAGAAGTTCAAGTCAGGGATACGTTGAAGAGGGTTGGGTATAGGTAGCATAGCCAGGTTAAAAAGTATTGGAGAGAGCACTGACCCTTGAGGTGTTCCGAAGCTGCCTAGTGTATAGGTGAGGAATGTTCTGGTCCTTATGTTAATGTGGCTGTGTGGTCTGTGAGGAAGTTTTTGATGTAAGAGTAGATTTTAGCGCCCCAAGAAATGCAGTTGAGGCCAGCATATATAGCTGAGTGGGCTACGTTATTGAATGCTCTATGTTTGTCCAGACTAAGGATTGCCTGAGTATCCTCGCTCTGGTTAGGAGTTATGATGTCGTCTTGAAGGTGAAGCATCGCATCTTGCGCGGAAAGTGAGGGCCTAAAAGCAATCATTTCTGGAGGCAGTAGTTCATTATCCTCCGCGTGTCTCTGAAGGCGTGCAAGCACAACGTGCTCCATAGTCTTTCCGAGACACGATGTTAAGGAAATGGGCCTCAGATTTTCTACTAAGGAAGCTTTGTTCGGTTTAGGTATAAATATGACTCTGGCATCTTTCCACGAAGGTGGAAGGGTGCCCGTGTCAAAACAGTCGTTAAAGTACTCAGTCAAACTTTAATAGAAATGCGGTCAAGATTTCTAAGTAATTTGTTGTTAACGCGGTCGGGACCTGAAGCCGATGTGGTACGGAGTGTTGCGAGGGCATGCCTAACTTCCGCATTCATTATCGGCGCATCTAAAGACTCATTAGGTTTCCCTGTGTAAGATGGTATAGAATACTTACGTAATTAAGGTAAATGCAACGTGCGGAGGTTATCGAAGAGCTGTTCTAAATGGTCACTGTGCTTGTGTAACAGTTTAGTGATAGCGTGAGAGTGTCATGCGCGAGAAGTGCTGGGGTCTAGCAGATGCATAAGAAGTTGCCACGTTCGTTTATTACTGAGGTGGTCATGCATTCCTTCACAAAGCTGACCCCATTGTTGTGCCGCCAATTGAGTCTTGTATCGCTCGATTTGTTGGTCTAGCTTCGCGATCATAATGCGGAGTTTCCTGTTGTGGCGCTGGTGTTTCCACCGTCGCAGAAGTGACTGTTTTGCTTCCCACATATGGAGAAGCTTGGAGTCGAGAGTATTTACCGCGGTGTCGGGGGGTAGAGTTTTCGTGTGAATTTCAACATCTTTTTGAAGCTGTTGAGTCCACTCGGTAAGGTCTGCAATATGCGAGGGAGCGGTGCTGTTCCGGGTCTCTCTAAATTTGTCCCATTCTGTGAGCATCAGTGGTTTAGGTGCAATGGATCTGTGTTTTAGTGGTAAAGTAATGCTAATAATGTAATGATCACTGCCAAGATTAGTTGGGGTGTTAGTCCAAACCATTCTGGTGGCATTGTGAGTGAGGGTAAGATGGAGAGATGTATCATTGTTCACACTGTTCCCCAAACGAGTAGGCTCCTCCGGGTCGTTGTGCAGTGTAAAACGATGCGCCTGAATATGGGACCAGAGGGCTCTACCTTTCGGTGTAGATGCGGTGTAACCCCACGCTGGGTAGGAGGCGTTAAAATCCCCCACTATGAGGAGGATGTGTTTGCCTGCCGAGGATGTAGCTCGGGCGAATAGGGAATCGAAGCGATGCCTTTGCTCTTGCGGTCTACTATATACGTTGAGAATGTATAATAATGGTGAGTTAAGTCCCGGCGGCTAAGTCTTAGCAAAACATGACATTTTCTACGGTTCCTGCTTGATCGAGAAGACAGCAAAACCGCCCAACGACAAACCATCAACAAACTAATACATGCTTACAAGGAAACCGACGAGGAGTTTCTTAGGGAGGTAGAGCTCAAATATATGTTTCAGGCACCCAATCAGCAGCATCCAAATTGGCCAGGTCAACACCACTCTAGACGAAGAGTTCACCGAAGCGGATATCCGTGCCACCCTACAAAAATTTGACACCAAATCTGCACCAGGTCCGGACAACATCACGAATAGGATAATACGCAATTTGGACGATGAGTCGATCACGCATATCACCGACTATATTAATAACTGCTTGAACACCGGAATCTTGCCCCCGCAGTGGAAAACGGCCAAGGTGATTCTGATTCCGAAACCAGGCAAACCACTGAGTACTGACAATCTTAGGCCCATCTCCTTAACATCTTGCATAGGCAAATTGATGGAACACGCTTTCCTGGCTAGACTGACAAATTACCTCGAAGACAATGATTTTTTCCCACACACCATGATTGGCTTCCGCAGGTATCTTTCAACGCAGGGTGCCATGTTGCAGCTTAAGCATCACATCATAGATAGTACAGGACGCTCCACTAAGGGCATACTTAGTATTGATCTCAAGAAAGCTTTTGACTCTGTCACGCATAGCAGCATTTAAAATCAGGTCAATACCATAAACTTGGGGCTGCGCACGTAGAACTATATAAGGGCATTTCTTATGGGCAGAATGGCCACTTTCACTGTGGGAGCACTCAGGTCGCCCGAAATAACCATGGGAAGCGCGGGCACCCCGCAGGGTTCCGTGATCTCTCCCCTGTTGTTTAACCTCGCCCTCATTGATCTTCCTTCAAAACTTCAAACCATCCAAGGACTTTATTACACCATTTACACCGACGACATCACCCTCTGCGTGTGCGACGGCAGTGGCGGTTCCATTAAACAGAGATTACTGGAGGGCACTGACCCAGTCGAACGGTATTTACAAGGAACTGGACTATCCTGTTCGGCGGAGAAATCTGAGCTACTGCTATATCGTCCTACACTTAGAGGTTCGTCATCCAAACAACATCCCCAAGCGCAGGCACACGCTGATATAAAACTCACTACAAGCGATGGTCTCGCCATACACACTGTGGACAATATCCGAGTGCTAGGTTTGATCATAGAAAGTAAGGGTACCAACGCAGAGGCAGTTCGCAACATTGAAGCCAAAGTGTCTAACACCATGCGCCTCAATAGGTGCGTGAGTGTGTGAGTGAGAATTTATTAGAAGGCAGAGAGGTCGGCCTGAGCTAGTTCGCTCTAGCCTGCTACTCTAAACAGGGGATAAGGGAAGAGGGAAGGAAAGAGGGATGAAGGGTGATGATGGGGACAAGAAGAGGTGGTGCGTATGTACGGTAGCCACTTAGTATAGTACCCTACAGTCTAGTTTCTAGTCCAGTGCTTTTTATAAAGTCTAGAACAGCCTTTGTAGCAGTTTTTGACACTGTTTGGTCGTTCATATCTGACAATATGTGGCTTTCACTTAATGGTGTTCGTCCAATGCTTGCCAACGTTGCAGTTAGCATTTTTCTTTGTGCCACGTATAATGCAGTCACAAAATATGTGAGCTATCGTTTCGCGCACTTGGCAGCGTTCACAATTTGGGCTGTCCGCTCGGCCGATTAGGTGGGTGTAGTGGCGAGTGAAGGCGACGCCCAGGCGAATTCGGTGCAGTATATTAGCATGTCTTCGGCTGATTTTATCTGGAAGACGAAAAGTCATACTGGGGTCTGTTTCCCGCAGGCGCTTTTTCCGGTGATCTGGTAGCGACCAGTAAGTGGCAGCGCATTCGCGCATGGGTGATCTCAACAATGTGTTGACATCGCCTCGCGAGTAGTGTAATTTGACGTATATAGGAGCGTTGTATATTGCCGCTCTTGCTTCGCTATCGGCTGTTTCGTTGCCAACCAGGCCGCAGTGTCCAGGAATCCATAGGAGTGTAATCAAGTGACCGCCCCTGTGTGTTAGGTCAAATGCTTGGACGATTCCTAACGTTAACTCGTAAAATTGGCCTCTTCTTGAGCAAGAATGAATAGCTTGAAGCGCTGATTTTGAATCAGACAGAATCGTCCATTTACGCGGTGCTTGGTCGTTCACAAATTTTATGGCTTCTTGTATAGCAACAAGTTCTGCAGCTGTCGAAGATGACCTATGATCTAATTTGTACTGTCGGGAAATACCGAGTTGAGGGATCACGAAGGCTGCAGCTTAGGCGGATGAAGTTACGGATCCATCGGTGTAAATGTGCACAGAGTCGCTGTATCGGTCATCTAAATGTGCCAAGGTGAGTTGCTTGAGGGCAATATAAGAAACATGCGACTTATACGAAATTCCACGTATGTGAAGGCACACCAGTGGTTTAGTCAATGTCCATGGTGGCACCGCAGGGATTACGGCAGGTGCAAAGCCTGACGGGATCATGTGCCTATGCGTATCGAGGCATCGCGAATAGGTACAGCCTGGTCGGTCCACTTGTAGCGAAGACAACGGGTGCTGTGTATGTCGGGTCAGCAGACGAAGGTGCACTCGAAGAGGCTTACAGGACGTGTGAACCTGAATAGGGTAGGTGCGCGACTCCTCTATAGTGCCAGAGGTAGATGTGCACCGTGGCAGGCCAAGGCATATTCTCAGTGCTCGTGCCTGAAGGCTCTCTAAAGTACGAAGGCACGTTGCCCGCATGCTGGAAAGCACAGGTGAGCTGTACCTTATATAGCCCACAAACAATGCCTTGTATAACTGCAGAAGACTTTTCTCCGAAGGGCCCCTTCTCAGTCCTGCTATAACACGAAGAACATACACAAAACTGATTAGTTTGTTTCTCAGCACAGTCACATGCTCTGACCAGGACAGGTTGCGATCAATGACGACCCCTATCATTAGGCGCATTACCAATAAACACAAAGGCAGGAAAGAGGCTAGCATCATCCGTTTGATCCAATCATTCGTTCTAAGTCACATCACCTATACGGCGGCGTGCCACCGATGGTTCACCGAGGAAAAGTCAGAACTCAACAGCCTAATTAGGAAAATTTACAAACAAGTGCTAGGTGTGCCTCTAAACATCAGCACCGAACTCCTCCTTCAACTTGCTTTACACCAAACCCTAGAGGAACTTATTGAGGCTCAACAAATCTCCCAATTCGAGCGATTAGCCAAGACTAAGCCAGGCCGCCAGATTCTATGTAATCTCGGTATTTCTTACCACACTCAACACGGAGACAAACTCGACATACCACGCACTATCCGTGCTAAGCTAACAGTACCACCCATACCAAAAAAACATGCACCCTGAACACAACAAGGGCAGACGTGTCAGTAGAGCCAGAGCCATGTCAAAGATGTTTGGGCGCAACCATGAGGCAGTCTTTGTCGACGCAGCACGCTACCAGGAACGTCACAGCTTCGTGGCTGCTGTTGTAGACCACACACAATACAAAAGCAGCGCGTCAATCATCACACGGAACCTAGAAATGGCAGAGGAAGTGGCTATCGCGATGGCCATAGCCCACACTAACGCCTCATGCGTAATCAGCGACTCGCAGACAGCCGTTAGAAACTAGACTAGCGGTAGAATCCCCCCGAGGCATTGCGGATTCTTAATACAAGCAAAATTCACGAGGCGGACAAATACGTGCACATGTTGTGGTTCCCTGCCCACACACCACTAGGTAACGTGGAGGCAAGCCCGAAGGAAGTGGCGCACAACGTGACTCGAGGTCTTACGTTCCGAGTCACGTCAGACAAAGCGGCCACCCAAACGAACCTTTCTGCGCCGATGTGGGAATGGGACGATTGGCTCACTCAATTTAGTGACAATTCAACACTTTCGACTGCAAAGGCGGGAGTACCCTCCGCCTCACCTCAATCTAAATCGCGCCCAGTCCGTTCAATGCCGGCAGCTACGAAACACGCACATGCACGAACCCTGTCATCATGCACCACATATATCCCAACGTCTATAGTTCTAATCTATGCCAGTACTGTACCACCAGAGCCACTCTTGACCATGTCCTATGGTAATGTCGAGCGTTATTCAGAAATTCTGGGGTCGCGGCCTCCACTGAAGACCTTCGGGCGCGTTGGCGGACTGCGCGGCCCAGTTAGGGCTTGGACAAACAACTTTGGGCGATCCAGCAGGCCAATGAAGCTGCCGGGAAACACGGTTTCTCCGTTGGCCCCTAGATGGTAGCCCACCCAAGCAATTTACCGGAAGTTAATAAAGTCTATATCTCTCTCTATACCTGGGCACAGCTTATTGTGGATCACACGTAAAAATGACACCACAAGCACAAAATAAGCACTTAGTACTGTGCACTCCTTCAAAGAGTCGTCAATTAAAGAAAAAAACGGGATGGTGGGCGCTCCTGATCGATGTGGTAACCTATATATATGGCTAGGCTCTTGCATACAATACAAGCACAGGGCTCAGTACACCACCCTGGGAAACACCACAATCGAAATATATTGCACGGAGGTGTGCCCGTCTTCCATGGTCACACATACACACACAGACAAAAGGTATCACATGCAAAAATAGCTGCGTTTCTATTTAAACATTTGACCACCCACCCCGACGTCGCCCGGAGCGAAAAGGACAGCTTCATGAGTACCATCGTCATAGACCTCTTTGACGTCTATCGAGAAAAGAAGAAGCACGAGGACGTTTACGCGCTTTCTCGTGTTCTACATAGCTGACTATAGGCCGAAGACACTATGGATTGGTGATGGACCACGTTGAAAGCCGGCCATTGAATCCCGGTAAAAGTTGTTGTCCAAGCACTATTCCAGACGTCCAAGTTTAATATCTTCATTCTTTTGCCCACGCTAATATAGACGGTTTCAAGGTTGCAAGCGTTGCACCCCAAAAAACTTCTGGCCACCTCACTCACCAGCTCCTAACGTGGGAACTGAAAGCATGTTTTCAAGTTTTTTTTTCAAGGGTAACGATAGTCTTTCTTTTCTTTTTCACATGCGAAGAACATGCGTAAAGTGCAAGGGAGTCTCTCATAATTTTTATGTAGCTCAAAAGAACATTTATTTGAATATATTTCGCAAAATAAAAGAAAAAACTATGAAAAATCAGCGGGCTATATTCTAATGCTTTTATTGTCTACCGAGGAGAGACGCAGCTTTGGTCGGAGCGAGTGGACGCGCGTCGTGTCGGCTTCGGTTTCCACGAATGTTTTGCAGCGGAAGTCATCTAGAAGCGCACAAGACAGTTGTACCCGCGTATTCAGCTTGTCATCAGGAATCGCCCGGCACCAAGTTCCAAGTGGGGACTTGATTTTTGACACCTTTACCGACGCATTTTCGTCAACCACGCTGGCGGGAGAGCTACGCCTAACGTCTGCCAAGCCACCGGTAGCTCCACTGCCAGAGACGCTGCCGCCTAGGCCGACCTAGCTCTGCGGACACCAGTAAACGCAGGTCGGCGCGTTTGACACGTCCGACTTTCTGAGAACAAATGGAGGTCGCTGTGGAGGGAGAACCCATTTCCCGTGAAGAATTTGAAGAAAGTACGGGGTGGAGCACCGTAGGATCAAAGAAGTCGATCCGCGGGCAATCAATAGGACCCGGTGCGGATTCTCAACGAGGGAATAACAGCAAGAAAGCATGAGCAACGCCTGCGTCAAGTAAAAAGATTAAGCCGGATGCCTCCCCTGCCCCGAGGCGACTACAAGATCATCATCAGACCTAGAGGTGGCCTTCGACTTGCCGATCATGGAGCCGCCCGACTGGCGACTAGCATTTACCACGCCGCTGAAATTCCGAAAGAAGCCCAAGATGAGGGCACAATATGCCCAAATTCCCAGCGAAATCTCATCGCTGTGAGCACAACCATCGAGAAGCATGCTGATAGATACCAGAAAATCTCTCGCATTGTGGTCGGCAACGAGACGTACGATACCAGCGCATATGAAGCAGCAATAGACGCTACGTCAAAAGGTGTCATACGTGATATCCCGTTGGAAGATACCGCCCGAGATATTACGGCTAATGTGATTACGACAAAGAACCCCACACCCATCGCTTCGAAAGGCCTCAGCAACACAACGACAGTGATCGTAATGTTCGCTGGTATTCGCGTGCCAACATACGTTCGATACGGTGGAGCAATGTTGAGGTGCTCCCTTTACCACAAGCAGATAGAGACGTGTTATCAATGCGGTCATCTGGGGCACTACGTAGATGTATGCCCAAACCCGAAAGACCGCGTGTGTCGTGGCTCTGGTACGACCAACCCCCCGCAAGATCACCAATGCAAGCACACTTGTCAACTATGCGGCGGTGACCACCAGACGGCCGGCCGAGAAGGCATGCAGTGCACGTTACAAGACGCCGTACCTGGTGAAATGCCGGCGATGGGAGCGACAACAACAACAATATGAAGACTACCCGACGAAGCCGACACCTTTCGACAACAGCCTCACGCAGCGGGACACTACTCCTACCCGGAAGCCCGGAAAGAAAGCCTGGTCGAAATATCGGTAGCGGCCTCGGTCGCGGTCTCGCTCCCGGCCCCGCTCCCGGTCACAGTCAACATCTCCGAGCTCTCCGCCTGGACCTGGCGCTACCTTCATGGTGGGCTGTGTAGACGTAGTCAAGGGGGGGGGTGCGCTCGAGGTCTGAGGAGGCCACTTCTCAAGGCAAACTTGATAAATTAGAGGCTCAAATAGCACAGCTAAAACAGATATTAGCACATTGAAACCAGAAAATGACAGCTTTAGGAGAAGAAAACAGGACCCACAAGGAGGAGTTACACCACGATAAAAGAACAAAACATGCTCCACCAGTAGTACCACCGCTGTCAGCTGTTACACCCACTGAAAAAATAGAGGAAGGTACAACACCACCACCTCCCAAGCGCAGAGCCGAAACCCAGGTCAATGAAGACAAACCCACACGCGTGACGCCCGAGAATAAAGTCCTGAAGGAAATTCAGCAATCACTCACAGAAATAAATGAGTGGATGAGCAACGCATCCCGACTGATCTCGGCCCTTACTGACCGCGTAGAGAATATAGATAAAAATACCCAGCAAAAAAACGAACACCCACAACAGCGACTCATCGTTGTGGAGGCTAGAGTCACCCCTGTGCCACCTAGCGGACTGGACACTATGGCGACTGTAAAGCAACCTTCCTCGTCGGCATTCAGTGTGATACAGCCGGCGATATTCCTATCCCTTGAGTCTCATCACAGCTAGAAATCACACCTACACAATTTGGCAATGGGATTGTAGAAGCTACGCGAATAAGCAAGCAAATCTTCACCAATACCTTAAGGGGAAAGTTAAGCCCGATATCATTTTATTGCAGGAGACACATTGTCTCGCTAAATTGGCAGGCTATCGCTCGATCGGGCATGCCAACGGGGAGACGACTGTCCTTACCACCCTAGTTAGAAGACACTTTATATTCATGCAACATGACACGGAAATTAACAATATAGACAATATATTTATAGAACTCGTTCTGCAACGCAACACACACGAAAGCCTTTTTATACTAAACATATACAGCAACCCTAAACAAAAGAAGCACATATTTCTCCCACTCTTTAAACGCGCCCTTAACATCGCTGGCCGAAATCCGATCTTAACAGCGAGGGACGTTAACGCACCACACACAGCTTGGAGATTCTCCTATGTGTTTCATAAAGGTAGGGCCCTCTGGTGTGACTCGCAGCAGGAAGGATTAACTCTCATCACCAACCTTTGCACACCCACACGTGCGGGCTCTAGCTCCAGTAAAGACTTGACGCCTGATCTGACGTTCACGAAAAACACAACTGCAGCCACCTGGAAAAATACCCGAGAGGACCTGGGCAGCGACCACTACATCATCGAGGTACATGTTCAAGGTGGCCCACGTAAACGCATGAAAAAACAGTTAAAGTTGGTAGACTGGACCCAGTTCCGCAAATGACGTGAGAACCAGGTCCAACCCATCAGCGATATAAAGGACTGGATACACACGCTTAAACAGGATATTAATGATACCATTCGAATTGAATTCCCGAGGCACACCTCGAAGAGATCGATAGCCGGCTTCTCCACACGTGGCAGGCAAAGTGATCGCTTCGAAAGAGATGGAAGATACAGAAACACAACAGAAACCTCAGCAAACGCATAGCACTCCTCAACACAGAGATAGATATGTATGCAACACAGTTAAGCCGGCAACACTGGGGTGAAACCTGCCACGGGATAGACAGGCAGCTAAGTCTTAGTAAAACATGGCATTTTTACGGTTCCTGCTCGATCCAGAAGACAGCGAAACCGCCCAACGACAAACCATCAACAAACTAATACATGCTTAGAAGGGAACCGACGAGGAGTTTCTTAGGGAGGTAGAGCTCAAATATATCTCTCAGGCTCCTACTCAGCTGCATTCAAATTATACGGGCCAGATCAACACCACCCTAGACGAAGAATTCACCGAAGCGGATATCCAGTGCCAGCCTACAAAAATGTGACACCAAATCTGCACCAGGTCCGGACAACATCACGAATAGGATAATACGCAATTTGGACGATGAGTCGATCACGCATATCACCGACTATATTAATAACTGCTTGAACACCGGAATCTTGCCCCCGCAGTGGAAAACGGCCAAGGTAATTCTGATTCCGAAACCAGGCAAACCACTGAGTACTGACAATCTTAGGCCCATCTCCTTAACATCTTGCATAGGCAAATTGATGGAACACGCTTTCCTGGCTAGACTGACAAATTACCTCGAAGACAATTATTTTTTCCCACACACCATGACTGGCTTCCGCAGGCATCTTTCAATGCAGGATGCCTTGTTGCAGCTTAAGCATCACATCACGGACAGTACAGGACGCTCCACTAAGGGCATACTTGGTCTTGATCTCAAGAAAGCTTTTGACTCTGTCACGCATAGCATCATTCAAAATCAGGCCAATAACGTAAACTTGGGGCTGCGCACGTACAGCTATATAAGGGAATTTCTTACGGACAGAATGGCCACGATTGCTGTGGGAGCACTCAGGTCGTTCGAAATAACCACGGGAAGCGCGGGCACCCCGCAGGGTTCCATGATCTCTCCCTTGTTGTTTAACTTCGCCCTCATTAGTATTCCTTCGAAACTTCAAACCATTCATGGACTTTATCACACCATTCAAGCCTACGATATCACCCTCTGAGTGTGCAATGGTAGTGACGGTCCATTTAACAGAGATTATAGGAGGGGATTGACACAGTGGAATAGTATTTAAAAGGAACTGAACTATCCTGCACGGCGGGGAAATCTGACCTACTGCTATATCGCCCTTCACATACAGGTCGGCCACCCAAACAACATCCCCAAGCGCAGACACACGCTGATATAAAACTTACTACAAGCGATGGTCGCGCCATACCCACTGTGATAAAATCCGAGTGCTAGGTCTGATCATAGAAAGTAAGGGTACCAACGGAGAGACAGTTCGCCACCTTGAAGCCAGTGTGTTTAACACGATGCGCCTCATTAGACACATTACCAATCAATACAAAGGCATGATAGAGGCTAGTATCATCCGTTAATCCAATCATTCGTTCTAAGTCACATCACATATGGGGCGGCGTACCACCGATGGTTCACTGCGGAAAAGTCAAAACTGAACAGCCTAATTAGGAAAATTTACAAACAAGCGCTAGGTTTGCCTCAAAACACCAGCACCGAACTCCTCCTTCAACTTGGTTTACACAATACCCTTGAGGAACCTATTGAGGCTCAACAAATCTCCCAATTCAAGCGATCAGCCAAGACTAAGCCAGGCCACCAGATTCTATCTAATCTCGGTATTTCTTACCACATTAAACACGGAGACAAAAACGACATACCACGCACTATCTATGCCAAGCTCACAGTATCACCCATACCAAGAAACATGCACCCTGAACACAAGGGCAGACGTTTCAGTAGAGCCAAAGCCATGTCAAAGATGTTTGGGCGCAACCATGAGGCAGTCTGTGTCGACGCAGCACGCTACCAGGAACGTCACCACGTCGTGGCTGCTGTCGTAGAGCACACACAACAATGCAAAATCAGCGCGTGAATCATCACACAGAACGTAGAAACGGCAGAGGAAGTGGCTGTCGCGATGGCCATAGCCCACACTAACGCCTCATGTGTAATCAGCGACTCGCAGAGAGCCGTTCGAAACTACGCCACCGGCAGAATTTCCGCCAAGGCATTGCGGATTCTTAGAACAGGCAGTATTCTCGAAGCGGACAAATACGAGCACATCTTGTGGTTCCCTGCCCACACACCACTAGGTAACGCGGAAGACAGTCCGAATGAAGTGGCGCACAACGTGGCTCGAGGTCTTACGTTCCGAGTTACGTCAGACGAAGCGGCCACCCAAAAGGACCTTTCTGCGCCGGTGTAGGAATGGGACGATCGGCTCGCTAAACCTAATGACATAATTCAACACTATCGACTGCAAAGGCGGGAGTACCCTCCGCCTCACCTCAAGCTAAATCGCGGCCAGTCCGTTCAGTGCCGGCAGCTACAAACACCCACATAGACGAACCCTGTCATCATGCACCACATATATCCCAGCGTCTTGAGTTCTAATCTATGCCAGTACTGTACCACCAGAACCACTGTTGATCATATCCTATGCAAATGTCCAGCATTAGTCAGAAATTCTGGGGTCGCGGCCTCCAATGAAGACTTTCGGGCACGTTGGTGGACTTTGCTGCTCAGTTCGGGACTGCACAAGCAAATTTGGGCGATCCAGCAGGCCTAGGAAGCTGCCGAAAGACACGGTTTCTTTGTTGGCCACTAGTTGGGAGCCCATCCCAGCAATCTGCCGGAAATTTTTAAAGTCTACATCTCTCTCTCTCTTGTTGTCCACTGATGCTATTAAGGAACATCTTTGAACCGAACAGGATGTCATAAGGCGCTTGTGTTTGTTAACAGTGAAAAGGGTCTATAGCTAATGCGATCGGATTGTATGGTGACTGCTCGAGCGGTGACTTGACAGTGGTACCAAACGACTGGTTTTCCCACTTAAGAGAAGTGTGCCCTCCCGCTAAGAATATTCCCATAGCTCAAGCAGAGTGGAGAAGGAAGACGAAGTTTTTCCTGAGCGGAACGCTGGTTTCAGTCTCTGTATTTTTTTCTCAGTTTTCATTGGTGCTTGTGGAAGACGCCGTTCTTCTGCCTGTGGAAATGGACGTAGACACAACAGGGCCTCCACCCATACCTTCCACGTCGTCTGTGGCCACTCTAAGAACGTGCTCCGGCTACCCAAGTGACGTCGACAGTCAGGACACGCTGATATTCTCTACAGCCAGTGATGAGAGCTCCGATGAAAGTGACTTTGTGCCCGTGGCAAGACGCAAGGCGAAGAGGAGGCTACTTACGACATCGCCTTCCCAAAGTAAGGCCACACCGAATATTCAAGAGCCCCGGGTTCACACTCTTTTGTTTGTCCCGCTGAATTCCGCTGACAGCATGAACCGACATAATCGCCAGGTCACGTCTATGTCACTTGAGGTGCTCGTTCCGGGACAAATAACAGACGTGACAATCAATGACCTCAATAACGTTGTGGCGATGGACATTACGCAACGTACTTCTCTCGACGTATTGACCAAGGTGAATGTGCTGGCGAACATCAACGTACGTTCTTTCATAACAGATGGCAAGGACTCTAGGGCAGGCGTTATATACGACGTCGACACTTCTATCAGCGATATTGATTTTCCCATTCTAATCAAACCAGTGACGGAATCTACTATAATCTCGCAAGCCCGCCGTCTCTGGAACTCACGATGCGTGAAACTAGTTTTCAAGGGGGACAGTTTCCCAACTCAAGTAAGAGTTGGTCATTTTCGACACACAGTATGGCCGTTCGTGCCGAAACCTCTTCAGTGTCGCCAGTGCTGTGAAATGGGACACGTGAGTGCTGTTTGCACAAGTTCTGCTGTGCGCTCTCGATGCTCGGAGTCGCACAACACAGAAGCCTGCCAAGCAGAACATTGCAAATGCGGCAATTCCCAAGGTCCTCACGAGGCGTCATCAAAGCAGTGCCCAAATGTGAAGAAGGAGATGCAAGTGCTGAGGCAGATGGCCAGAGACGGTTCCACCCACAGGGAGGCTGCTGCGAATGTGCGACGTCGGCGTTCGCGCCGTAGGAAAACTCCTAGGACATACTTTGCCAAGGCCAGGGATACAACGCTACCCCATATCACGCACTCACCACCACAAGCATCAACAAGTGCCAACAAGAAGCATCCCGATAAAGATGCAAGAAACATTGACCCTGACACGTGACCAGCGCTGCCGTCAGTGACACCGCCAGTAGAGCCGCAGCATCGCCCGCAGAAAGCTACTTCAGAGCGAGTAAGTCGTGACAGTCAAGATAACGAAATAATAGACGTGATTAAGACCCTCATGAAGACAATTCGAGTACTCCTGAATACTATTCAGACTCTGGCTGCCCACAGCGTTCTTCAAATATTGGACACTTTGAATCCGGTACTATCAAATCTAGAGAAGCACCATGGCTATTTCTCTGCAGCCCTTTCATAAACAAGTGAAAGATGCATCAATTTTCCAATTTGCCCGAGGTCTTAAGCCCCGCATTTCGGATTTTCGACCATATGTTTTCAAGAATCAGTTTCCAATTACCGTAATTTGTGAATCACGTCTTCACAATGCTATACGAATATCTAAATACGGGGCTTTCAGGTCTACAACTCGTAACGAAAACAGTAAGGTCATTGTTTACATCAGGTGCAAACTCACATATATTGAGCATCCAGCAACACCGGACGACAGCAACCAATACGTGTGCCTGACATTTAAGCGTAAGAACGTGAAGTTCACGCTAGTGGCAGTATATATTTCGCCTTCAGGCCGCTTCGACCCAGCAAGTTTAAGTGCCTATATATCAGCGACACCTGGGCGATGGATTATTACCGGTGATTTTAACGCTCATTACCCGCTGTGGGGAAGCCAGAAGATGGACCGTCGGGGAAGAAATGTGTCCTCCTTTGCATCTGACCACCAAGTATATTGTTTACATGACGGCACTCCCATGTTTTTACGGGGTCTGACATATAGTAGCTGTCTCGACCTAACTTTTGTTTCAAAAGTAGCCTAAATACCAAGGTGCAGTGGTTTGCGGACAATGAAACGCATGGCAGTAACCACATCTCCACCTATATAAATATCAAGGGACTAAGCAAGTCGCAGATCGCGTCCGCTTCACGGATAGACTGGTTAAAGTACAGATAATACACAGAGAAGCAATGCAAAAGAAACCAAGAAGGTTCTATTGAAAGCCTAGAAGGTATAATGAAGGCCGCTATCCAAGAGACAACGTTTAATTGTGGACCTTTGCGAGATTTTTGCAAATATGAGGTGGAGTTGGAGTGACTTCGAGCAATTCGTCGTCACGCCGAACGACGTTATAGGTGCACGAAATCCATCTACAATTTGAGGGAGGCGAGACGTCTACAAAAGAATATTCAACGTCGAATCAATGCACTACAGTCGCCACGATGGAATTCACTATGCGAGTCGCTCGATCCCCACAAACCTCTTTCGCAAATATCGAGAATATTATGCGGCCTACGAACATTGTCACAACAGCATCGCCCATTCAAATGCCTTGCTTTCCACCAAAGCCGACGTGAAATCGATGAAGCATAAGACTTCTGTGCCAGGGTTGCAAACAAGGGGTCCGGGATCAACATGAGTAACCTACGAAACGCGCCGGTGTCCAGAGACACTCGGATGGACAATATGTTTTCTCTAGAAGAGCTTCAGGTAGCATTGGCAGCATGCAAGCGCTCGTCATCTCCTAGACCCGGTGGAGTCACTTACATGGTCCTTGCTAACCTAGGACAAACAGCTCAGCGTGGCCTTCTAGCTGCATACAATGACTCGTGGAGCAACGGTTTGGTTCCTCCTTCGTGGAAGTGCAGCCGCCTTGTGCCTCTGCTCAAACCGGACAAATCGCCTCTGGACATGGCTTCCTATTGCCCCATCGTGCTTATCAGCTGTTTTGGAAAGGTGATGGAGAGAATGGTGCTGACTCGCCTGGACTGGTAACTGGAACATAACAATATATACCCCGATGCTTTGACCGGATTTCGACGTGGACGGTCTTCCATAGACAATGTTGTTGATCTTGTCACGTCCGTACAACAGCAGAAAAGCCTAAAGAGTTTATCGGCGGCACTTTTCTTGGACATTAGGGCTGCATATGACAATGTACTACATGAAACCATCCTGGACGACTTGGGCAGCATTGGATTGGGAGGCCACGTTTACCAATGGATCTACAGCTATTTGAAGGACAGAACCTTCTTCGTTCAGACAGAATATGGTGCAACATGGCACCATCATACTTATCGCGGCGTACCTCAAGGTGGGGTCCTAAGCCCCATACATTTCCACCTTGCACTCATCGGCCTCGTTGATGTCCTGCCACAGTCCATAAATCTGTCAATATACGCGGACGACATCTGCATCTGGGCATCAGGGGTCACGCGTCTACACGTACGAGTCAGGCTAAAGACTGCGGCTACACTGCCGTCAAACTACCTTCAAGGACGAGGATTGGAGCTGTCATCTGAGAAATGCTGACTGGTTGCGTTTGCGCGCAAGACAATGACGCCATACCGCATCATAATTAATGGACACACGATCTGCTATCAAGAGACCCACCGTTTTCTGGGAGTAATAATAGATCGTGACTTGTCTTGGAGCCTTCATATCGCTCCCATGAAGAAGAAACTGACCATGATCACCCACGTCCTAAGGCTTCTTGCGGGAAAATCATGGGGTGGATCGCTACGAGCCCTGCTTCAACTGTAGGCTGCACGTTTTCTTGGCTTCATGCGCTACAGCCTACCTGTGCTTGGCAAGGCCCGCATAACAAACGTATGCGTCCTCCAGTCATTACAAGCTCAAGCACTGAGAATATGCCTCGGGCTTCCGAGATGCGCATCCTCATTAGCGACAGTCGCAATCGCTTATGAACACCCTATCACAACCTACATTCGTGTCGATGCTTTTAACGCACATAAGACGTGCCACCCGCATTCAATCGCATAACCTCGCCCCCCTTCCAACTTCCAGGCCACGCTCTGTGTTCTGCTCTATTATTGCCCCACATCGCACGGTGATTCCCATGAACTTCACGCACGCAGCAAGACCGTCGTTACCATTGTGGTGTCTAGATTCACTGGAAGCCCTGATAACCATCCCCGGAATGCAAAAGAAGAAAAATGTGTCAAAGTTGGCCCTAAAACAAACAACATTACGGTTTCTGCCTGAGAAACACAGTGAACGCATTCACATTTACACGGATGAGTCGGTCACTACAACAAGTTCAACAGGCGCAGTGGTAATTCCGGAAAAATCCATCACGATGAAGTTCAGGACCTCGCATCCCACATCATCCACGGTGGCAGAACTCACCGCCATTCGTGCCGCTATGGAGTTCCTAGTTGAAGAACCGCAGCAGACATGGTCAATCTTCTCCGAATCGAAAGCAGCCCTCCAGGGCATTGCCTCGCCATATCGTCATGCACCAAACGAACAGCTAATTGCTGAAATACGACTGCTTCATCACCGGGCTATAGAGAAACAATATGACATAGCTTATCAATGGATACCAGGCCACTGCAGCATTGCTGGAAACGACCGTGCAGATGAAGCAGCCCGATCTGCTCATGATGATGCCCCTTGTGCAGCTATACCATTATCAAGAACGGACGCCGCTGCAAGGCTTCGATCACTAGCACGAGAACTGACATTCGCTCAGTGGAATTCACCGGCATTCACCAACGTCCGCCTTCATAATTTGGACCCACACCTACAGCTCCGTCTTCCATCAGGAATAACCAGAGCTGAGGAGACACTCTTGTGCCGTCTGTGGATTGGGGTGGCCTTTACGAATGCTTATTCGTTTGGAATCGGAATGGCAAGCAGCCCGACATGTGACAGCTGTGGCTGCACAGAGAATTGCTCCCATCTTCTCTGCGAGTGTCCTCACTTCAGTGTGCCAAGAAAAGAACTGTCGAAAGTTTTAGATAGACTAGACAATCGCCAATTGTCGGAAGAAAAGGTATTACGACACTGGCCGAGACCGTCCTCTGCACTCAAGGCATTAAGAGCGTTGTTGCGCTCGCTGCGGGCAAGTGGTCTTAGAGACAGGCAGTAAGCAGCGTCGTGGATCGTCTGAAGATCTTCTCTCTCCTTTTTTTCTTTCAACATCTCTTTTCTCTCATATTTTATCCCTCTTACCCCCTTCCCCAGTACAGGGTAGCCATCCGGTCTGAGAACTGGCTAACCTCCCTGTCTGTGGTGTTTGCGAAAGACGTAAGAAGCACCGGCAGCACCACCGTACAAAAGGCCCCTTTATTGTATGCAACACATCGAATATATACATAAAAGATAGACGCGCCCCTTGGGGGTGAAAGAACACAAAGTAAAACCGAAACTGAATATAACATACTCCCTCCCTTATATGTAGTGATTAGTTGTTGGTAAGTGTTAGTAAGAAACCCCTATGCATGCACTGTACATTTTACACGCTATATACACATACATATTTACACTACATACACACTGTGCTATACACACAGGCAACTAGTGGGTCTGATAGTCCTTGAGCCATACCGGTGGCCGGCGCTCTCGGGACGGCCGATGGGGATGCTGCACGGCCGGAGATGGTAATGAGCTTGCAGAGCTCTGTAGTACGCCAGGAGACCGCGATTGCGGCCCAGGAGAAGGTGGCTGCAGCATGGCAGGCTCCGGTACAGACAGCTGCGGATCAGGAGCAGGCGACTGCGGTACGGCAGACTGCAGTACACCAGGAGGCGGCGGCTGTGACCCGGGAGAAGGCGGCGGCGGCAGGGCAGGCTGCGGCACTTGAACCGGAAGCTGTGGCGCAGGTTGCTCCGAACGTTGGTATGGTGGACTCGTGCCCCTCTCAGGAACCCGGGAAAGCTTGGAGGCGTTCCATGTGCAGCCGTCTGCAAGTCGGAAAGAGGCAGGTCCCCTCTTCCCCAACACCTCAGTTGGCGAGGAAAAAGAGCGATCCCCCTTGAAGCGAACGGACGGCTTCTTGATACGAACGAAATCACCCACAGCTATCTTTGGCTCCTTAGCAGCTCTCCTGCGGTCCGTGTACTCCTTACTGCTTCGCTGTTGAAGCCGGACCCTTTGGCGCAGTCGCGCCAGTTCCTTTGCTGGGTCTTTTGCAAACGCTGGTGCCGAAAACCCCACAACATCCAATCTGGTTCAGGGCATTCGCCCATGCAGCAGAACTGCTGGGGCAACTCCAGTGGTAGCCTGTGGAGTACAGCGGTAAATAGAGAGGTAGTCCGTAACTGCTTGTCGGATAGGTCTCCTTTCGAGGAGTGAAACCTGGATGAAGTTCTTCAGAGTTCGATTGAACCTCTCGACTTGCCCATTCGCCTGGGGGTAATATACAGACGAATGAGACAGCTTGACGGCTCGGCTTTGAAGAAAGGTTACAAATTCACGTGAAGTGAACTGCGGCCCATTGTCGCAAACGATCTCTTCCGGGTATCCTTCACGGGCAAAAACACTGGTTAAGAAGTGTTTCACGGTGCTTGTGGCCACTTCGCTGCAGAAATATATCTCTGGCCATTTGGAATGGTAATCGACCAGTGTTATAGCAAATTGGCTATTGTGAGGTGCATGTTCCAATGGGCCAACAATGTCTAGGCCCAGTTTCTGCCATGGCCTTTCAGGCCAGTCAATAGGCTGCAATGGCGCTGGCGATGTTTTGGCAGACTTATCTGTCTCCAGGCAGATGTGACAGTTTTTCACGGCAGATTCAGCTTGCTTGTCCATCCGTGGCCACCAGAATAGCTCACGAAGTCGCGCCTTTGTGCGCGTGATGCTCGGATGTGCCTCGTGGGCAACGGCGATGAACTGAGCCGTGAGAGAGGACGGAACAACGAGGCGTTCTGCGCGCAGTAGAAGGTCATCAACAACAGAAAGTTCTTCGCGCACAGAGTAGAAAGGTTTTGCCTCCTCTGGTATGGACTTTTGTGGTGGCCAAGAACCGAGCACGAACGACTTGACCGTTTGCAGACAACCATCATTGAGGACGGCTTGCTTGAATTCTTCCTTCGTCACGCAAGCCGACTCGACCAACGACACAATTTCTTCATCCTTGGCCAGCTGTGCCTGCGCGGCAGGAGCTGGCAGCCGAGAAAGAGCATCTGCCACCGTGTTGGTGGACCCCTTGCAGTACTCTACAGTGAAATTGTAGCATAGGAGTCGCGCATTCCAGCGTGCAATTCGAAGTGGCCTTCTGCCACGTCCTTGCGAAGACAGCAACGATACCAACGCCTGATTGTCCGTTCGAATCTTGAAATGGCGACCCCAAAGGTAAGTGTGCCATCGTTCGCACGCCCAAATGCATGCCAATGCTTCGCGTTCGCCGACCGAGTACTTTCTTTCCGCTGGTGACAAGGTGCGAGACGCGAAAGCCACTGTGCGGAGCTCATGGCCATTTTGCTGCTGCAGAACGGCTCCCAGCCCACAGTCAGAAGCGTCGGTCGACACGATGACTGGAAGTGATGGATCGAACATGTGGAGAACTGTACTTGAAGAAAGCATTTCCTTGACCCTCCGGAAACTGCTGTCTGCTTCGGCTGACCAGATGAATGGCTCATTCTTGCGAAGCAGAACGCGCATAGGCTCGACCACCTGGGCCAAACGGGGAACAAACTTGGAATAGTATTCCACGAGACCCAGGATTGAACGGAGGGCAGCAACATCTGTTGGCACTGGAGTGTTAACTACCGAGTCTACTTTCTCTGGAAGCGGCGAGATACCTTGTGCAGTGACCTTATGCCCTAGGAAAGAAAGTTCTGGAACGTCGAAGAGGCATTTGTCGTTCAGTTTCAGGCCTGTGTACTTGATTTTCTGCAAGAACTTTGTTAGGTTCAAAAGATGTTCTTCTGCACTTTTCCCAAAGACTATGACGTCATCAATGTAGAACAACACACCCGGGCAGCCATCCAGCATTCTGGCCATCATCTTCTGAAATGCCGCTGGGGCAGAAGCTAACCCAAAGCAAACTCTCTTGAACCGAAAAAGTCCTTCATGCGTGATGAAGGCTGTCAGGTCCCTGCTTTCAGGGTGCAAAATAACCTGATGGTAGGCAGAAGCCAAGTCAAGTTTTGAGAAGTGTGTCGCGCCTACCAAGGCATGAAGGAGTTCCTCTGTATGAGGCAACGGGAAGCTGTCTGGTACAATAGCCTTGTTAGGCTCCCGGAGGTCAACACAAATTCTGATGGTGCCGTCTGTCTTGTCAACGACAACTATGGGCGAAACCCATTCAGAAGCATCGATGCGTTCAATGATGTCAAGGCGCAGCAACTGTGAAGTTCATTTGACACTGGTTCCCGAAGTGAATATGGAAGACGGCGCAGCTTCGAAGATACTGGCTGCACGCCTTGCCGAATCTTGACACGATGCGTGAACCGCTTAGCAAGACCCAACTCGGGACTGAAAAGTGAACCGAAGTCGTGTTCCAAGGCTGGCGGAAGGTTTGCTTTCCTAGGCTGCTCTATTGACTGCATCGGAATGTGACAAGGTGTCGGGTCATTAACACGCGGCGGCGGGGCAACGGACGTGTGCAGGCACTCAAGAGTGGAGCCCTGTATTCGAAGATTTAGGGCCTTAATGCCGTCAAGGCCTAACAGACAAGTTCCTTGGCGAACTATGTAGACAAGAAGTGGTGCAGAGCGCCCTTTAAACTGAACGTCTGCCTGGAAACAGCCTAGTACGGAAATTGGCCGCTTCGAATAGTCAAACAAAGTGACATGCGGAGCTGGGAGGAGGAAACTGCTTTGAAAATGTTGGTGAAATTCTTGCTCTGATAGAATTGAAACAGACGACCCTGAGTCAACGAGGAATGACAACTTGACATCCGCTACGCGTACTTGTATGTAAATTGAGCTGCGAGCGGGATGCTGCACAGTCAAAACTTGCTCAGAACTTCCCCCTGACAAAGCATCGTCATCGATGCCAACTTCACAAATCCTGCCTTGCATTTGACGCTTGCGGTTGCATACTTTCTGAAAGTGGCCCTTGATACCGCAAAACAAACACTTCTTTCCCTGCGCAGGGCACTGTGACGCGAGCCGCATCGGAAACAGTGTGGTGAAACGGACCGGCTATCTCTGTCTCGCCGAGGGGGGGCGAGGCCCCTGTGGCGCACGCGAACTGCTAGCGCTTGGAGAGTTTTGCTGAAAATGCGCTTTTGGCTGGAAATTGTATTTTCGCGAAGAATACGAATACTGGGAACGACGCCGTACAGAAACAGGCTCGACCGAAGCAGAAAATTCCTTCAGCTCTTAAGCTGCTTGCTCAAACTGAAGAGCGATCCGCACTGCGCTCTCGAACGAAAGGGAGGAACCCTCGAGCAGCAACCGTTCACGTACGCGGTTGGAAACAACGCCGGCAACAAATCGGTCCCGCAGAGCGTCATCTTGTGAAGCTAACGAACAATGCGAAACGAGCTCCCGTAAAGCAGCAACAAAGTCATGAACGGACTCGCCTGCGTGTTGGCTGCGGCGGTGGAAACGATGACGCTCGAGGACGACGTTACCCGACGTAGAAAACTGCTGCCGTAAGGCGCTGAGTGCAGCCTCGTACTCGTCAGTAGTGGCCGCGGGAGGCTTCTCTTGTACTTCCGGTGCTGCGGCGCTTGTTGGTGCTGCGGCATTTGACCCTGCAGCTAAAGTCCGGTAAACACGCTGCCCTTCCGCCCCCAAACAATGCAGAAGAATGGCCTTGCGTCGCGCTGGTGGGAACTCAGCTGCTCCGTACGCTAGAAGGTAGACTGTTAAGGTCTGCTCCCACTCCTCCCATGGAAGTGACGGCCGGCCGGGCGTCGGGAGGAACGGCGGCGGCGGAACAAGGCCGGAGAAACTCATGGCGGGGCGGACCCGGACGACACTCGATGCTGAAGGTAGCTTGACGTGTTTATCTCATCCTCGTCGCCAATGTGGTGTTTGCGAAAGACGTAAGAAGCACCGGCAGCACCACCGTACAAAAGGCCCCTTTATTGTATGCAACACATCGAATATATACATAAAAGACAGATGCGCCCCCTGGGGGTGAAAGAACACAAAGTAAAACCGAAACTGAATATAACACTGTCCTTCCTCTTTCAATCCTCCTCCTCAAGCAGAGTATTGGTAACGCGATCACTCAGATGACACGGCGCCCTGTAGGAGATACCATCAGGTCCTAACTGGCCCCATGAATCGATGGCGTCGTACCAAAATAGCCGGCTTAATAGCCCAACAGAAACATAGGAATGCACAGCGCGCACACGCACGCACGCACCCCCCCACACACACAAACACGCGCGCGCACGAGCCCGAATATTGCAGGACAATCTCCCATTTTCAAGGCGCTCATATTTGGCTCTTGCGAGCAACTGATGATGTGACACGGTCTCGAGGCCGAAGGATTTCCTGTCTCTGGCATGAGCGCTTTTTTTCAACAACTGCCTCCCACTCCTCCTCGTCGAGCCGTCGCGACCGCGTTTTTGAGAGATAAAGCTTCAGATGCCCCATCATACTCGAAAATTGACCACTGGCGTCGGCGTTCAGCGGTACAGGTGTCTATACGAGTGAAGCGAGAAATCCCCAAGTGAGGATTCAACACATGACGCCAACATCATCAAAATTCGTAAGGTCGGTATGATATGTGGTCAATGTGATGACACATGTGACGTCACGTGATGACGTCTCTTTAACACGAATGTCTTCACTTTTACATTCCGACACCAATACGGTGTGATTATGAGGGACGCCGTAGTGGAAGGCTTTGAAAATTTCAGCCATTTGGCACTCTTTGACCCGCACTGACTTCTAGCATTTCGCATCCATGCACTAAAATGATACCGCCGTGGCTGAGATCAAGTCAGCGACCTTCAAGTTAGCAACCAAGCAATGTAGCAGACAATGTCGTCGTATGTCATCGCCTTCCAGATAAACGGGGGTCTGATCATGGAGGCATATGCGAAGCACAGTTTTCTAGAAATACGCTAGAGAAAACTCAAGTGCTAGTGTCTATAGGAGCTGCAACGCACGGCATTTCAGGCAGCGTTGAAATAGTCGGTACTTATATTTCTCTAATCCTTGGTATGGCGGCTCCGTTAGGCACCGTGTGTCTTGAATCTGCTGTGCCGCAGTGCAAAAGATCAGCAAATGTTTAGTGGTTACGCTTCATCACCTACAATAGGCTCACCGGTTCAAATTGGGTCACGAAGTTCACAACGGCCTCTTCTGTTCGAAACACGACCAAAACACTGGAATATGAAAAGCCACGAGTGCTTATGCAGCCGCAAGAACGAAGACTAGGCAAATCCATGTACTACCCATCATCCCTACGGTGGCTGAACGATTGCAGGGCCAAAGCCTCCTCTAGTTGATTTTAGGGAACTCTTTGGTGCGAACTGAGCTAAGCAGCGGTTAAGTTTCTGATGCTTCCGATACCGTTGGAAATCCACTGGCACGTTTGATTCGGAATGTTTGCGAAGGACGACGGGAAGGATCAAGAGATCGACTCGGAATATAACAAACAAACAAACAGACAAACAAAAAACAAACAAACAAACAAGTTGGCTTTCTCCTCCAAGTCATTTTGGACGAACTTATTAGTTGATTCAACCACTAATATTTCTACACTATGTCATCCTAGTAAAATAAACTTTAGTCGTTGGAAGGTCACGCAGAAAGGTGTAAGCTAAAATTAGGATTATTCATAGTTAATGCTTCATTATAACATCTGTTACTTCTTTTAGCACGTGATAATATTATTAAAATAATAATAATAATAATAATAATAATAATAATAATAATAATAATAATAATAATAATAATAATAATAATAATAATAATAATAATAATAATAATAATAATAATAATATAATAATAATAATAATAATAAATCCAGACTATGATCCGCCCACCTCCTGGCCTATTCCACCGAGTGGGAGTGCCGACACCCAAGGATGATGAGGATGATGAATCCACAGCCATGGGTCGTAACCACTCAAGGGAATCGGACAAGAATTGATTACCTAATTTAGTGAGACTTTTTTCCATATTCAGAATCTATAACCCCCCCTACCTCCCCCAACAACCACAACAAAAAAGAAACCCTAGTAAAACGGAAGGAGTGCATAACAGATGTGGTTTAAAAGAAATTGCTGGAGCGGAAATTCTTGCCCGCGAGTGAAGTCGTGCCAATCGCAATGGCGGCTGCCGCAGCCATGTTACTAGGGGCAAGACGAACTGTTGGCGTTGAGAGATTGAGAAGGAGCGTTTTTTTCTCGCACGCCCAAAGAGTTTAGCATGGCAACCTTTTAGGGTCTGATAGTACTCAAAAAGCGCCCTTGTGTTACTAGTTTTTAAATGCGAAGCATTTCTTAGCGAACTTCGGCAACTTCGGGCGTATCTATCTATCTATCTATCTATCTATCTATCTATCTATCTATCTATCTATATCTATCTATCTATCTATCTATCTATCTATCTACCTATCTATCTATCTATCTATCTATCTGGACGCCTACGACTATTAGCTCTCCTGGCCGTTTTGATAATGGCATCTATACCAAACTTGGTATGACATAACATGACTGTGTGAAGAACATATTTCACTAGTCATAATATGAAAATCTTGACATGTATGTCATGAATGTCATGATTTACATATCATGATCGTGCAGCTCTTGCGGTGGTTGCGTTGACATGACATGTTACAAAACTGGTATGGTATATTATGATTGCATAGCGAACACAAACGACGGACCCTAACATGAAAATCATGACATGCGTGTCATGTAGCAACATGACTACATGCCACGCTAATAATGCAAACGCGGCCGTTTTGCTAGCGTCACGCATACCAAATTTGGTATTACGGTACGTGAATGAATGACGAGGGTATGTGACTGGTGCAAACATGATAATTATGAGATACGTGTCATGTAACAACGTGACTACATGCCAAGCTCATGATGCACTCGCACCCGTATCGCTAGCTTCACATGTACAAAACTTGGTATTTCGCGACGCGCACAGATAAAATAGGTAAATGACACATCCAAACATGATAATCAAGAGATGCGTGTCATGTAAGAACATGACTGCATGCCACACTCATGATGCACTCGCTAGCTTCACATTTGCCAAATTTGGTTTCGCTAGCTTCACATTTGCCAAGTTTGGTATTACGCTAGGTGAATGGATGACGAAGGTATGTGGCTGGTGCGAACATGATAAATATGAGATGCGTGTCATGTGAGAACACGACTACATGCCAAAGTCAAGGCTCCAATACATTTCGACGTGACGCCGTGCGCGTACTCGCCGGCGTTGCCACACCAGACGCCCATCCTGCCTTATACTCGCAGGCGTGCGCCGTGCGGCGTTGCTTTGACGTATGCGCGTTTCAGCGCGTTCACCATCCCTCCGGCACGAAAAGAGGGAGATGCAGTGTTGTCTGGGTAACGCATTGGCGCGAAATGCAGCATGTCGCATTTCGCAGGGGTTGCCGTCGGGCCGCGCCGATTGACGCCGGTCGCGCTTGGCGTCAGACTATAGAGTGCTCGCGTTTTTCTAACGTAGCGTCGCTGTGCCCAGTTTGCGCGCGTGTCAACGTTATATTGGAGTATATTGGGCTCTTCATGATGTGCTCGCAGCCATTTTGCTAGCTCCACACATACAAAATTTGGCGTTATGTGACGTCAATGGGTGATGAAATATATGACTGGTGCAAACATGATAATCCTGACACGCGTGTCATGTAAGAACATGACAACGTACCACGCTCATAGTGTGCTCGTGGCCGTTTCGTTAGCTCCACTTACGCTAAATTTGGTATCACGTGACGTGAATCGATGACGAAGGTAAACGACGCATGCAAACATGATAATCATGGCACGGAAGTTATGTACGGCATCATTTACCTCCAGCTCGTAACATTGCGCTGATTTTAAAGGGACATATCAACCTGTTTCATTCGCGCTTTGCATATTATAGATTCCCCCTGTACCTAGGATCTGCCAATTTTTTTATAGCAAGCCTCGAATTCTAGGCGAATTTCATTGGAGCTTAATTCGCCGATACTAGTCTATGCGGATTATTTATTCGGAAGCCACTATATTTTAATTTATCATTAACCTAGCATTTAGACTGACAAATCAAAGCCAATTGGTGGGCACCAAGAGAAAAAGCATGTTTCGAAGATCTTTGGAGGGCAAAAGGTGGTTTCACTACAGCTGGCAAAGCCTTGCGGCAGCTTCCTCTCCAGAAATTTTTTCAAAACCTCCTTGTGCACAACCAAGGAGCAGCATCGCCGTTGTCGTCGACATCATCATCACCATAAAATGCATAAAAGAGCTTGTCAGTTTATTTTTTAAAATTGTTTTTATATACATGCTTTGCGTACGTTTCTTGAATATATGTTTGTACGAGATCGGCAGGCTGTGTCCCTTTACAAGAAGCCGATCAAGAGGAAGCAAACTTTACGGCATTCGTGAGCAGGACAGATCAGCGTGATAAGCAACGTGGAGGAACATAATCGATCTCTTTTTTAGACATGGTCGTAAACCGGGCACGCTTTCCTCGCTACGAGCAACCATTCGTGCTCTAGAAACCGATACGCATTTCGACTTGCTAAAAACGTTCATGGCCTGCGCCACCGCCTAAATTCTGTCTCCAATACATGACTTAATTTTGTGCCCGTTCAGCTGAAGACGTCACATTTATTTTTGCTTTTTAAGGTCAACGTCTTCTTCACAAAACCACGCAAAATACCTAGATAATGCCATATCCTGTCTCGGTGTAACAACTGCGAGACTTTCACGGCAATGTCCTGCGCGATTCTTTGATTTAACGCTTCTATTCGCATTTTCGTGATTCGCAGCACTTAGTTCCACAAGGGGGACAAGGGACAGTTAGAAAAGAGATATTGGACCTGGAGTGCTGTTGCCTATTAGAGGCCTCTGTGTAACGGGAATGCGACGCGCGAGAATTATTACGCCCGAATTGTCTTTGCGCTCCGAGCCTTTCTTCATGCTCTCAAGCGTGAAGGCATTCCACCGTGCTATTTCGGCAGTTGGCTGCACTGATGAACTATTTCCGTTTCATTTTCGAATCCAGCAATTTCGTAGAGAAGAGCAGAGATAAACCTAAAGCACGCAGCACGTATTATTCGGCAGCGGATTCTCAAAAACACTCACCAGCGCTGCGAGCAAACTCCAAATATGCCCTATAGACCGTGTATTCGGAACGACTCAATTATCGAGTAATGAAAGGGGCTGATTTACTTAGCTGGCATAGCTACACAGATATGCGAATTCACTTTTGACTGCTGGCACACAGTTCATGACATATTGATTGATTAATTAATTGATTGATATGTGGGGCTCAACGTCCCAAAAGCAGCATATGATTATGACAGACGCCGTAGTGGAGGGCTCCGGAAATTTCGATAACTTGGGGTTGACATATTTCCGCGACGTACATGAATCGATTTATCCAAATTTGCGCGTGTACGTACAGGTGTTAATATCCTCTTCCCCCTGATGATGATATTACGCATGCCTGTATTATATTACGCATGCCTGGGGAGAAAACGAAGATGGGCAAACAGGCTGGCTGCCCATCTTTGTTTTCTTCCCAGGCATGCGTAACAATTTGTATGCTTTAACGTTATAACCACCATGTGATTATGAGAGACACCTAAGGGGAGGGCTCGGCAAATTTCGACCACCTAGGCTTCTTTAACGTGCTCCTAAATCTGAGCACATGGACCTACAACATTTTCGTCTCCATCAAAAATGCCGCTGCCGCAGCCGGGATTCAATCCCGTGACCTGCGGGTCAGCAGCCGAGGACCTTATTGCCACTAGACCACTGCGGTGGGGCCCTCTTCCCTCTGCCTCACTGAAAAAAAAAACTGGTTGACTCAAATTACACGAAGCTTTCTCATTCATTCATTCATTCATTCATTCATTCATTCATTCATTCATTCATTTATTCATTCATTCATTTGTGTGGCGCATGTCCACAGAGGCAGAAGAATACCAGAGTGTGTCTCAAAGCGTTTAGGTCGTGGGGCGTTGAACGTATACATTCGCCGATTGGAAGTATCTGTGACTCACTTGCTTTTGAATTTTACGGCATTTTGAATCTCGTGTTTTACTGTACGAAATATTCGACAGCTTAAGAAGTTTTACAACAAAAACGAGCGCGTATACAAGTCATGTTCGTGAAGTAGTAATAGGTTCATCTTTTAAATCAATATTTCACAGCTGCCAGAGCGCTCTGAAACAACTACCTGAATGTACCGCTAGAATTAAGTAAAATTGGACAAGTGATCAGCACTTAAAAAAACGCCTTTCTTGCTTCGTTTTGGTGAAATGGAACATTAATTTTACAGAAAGGTAGTCGTACCAAAGCCTATTCGCACCAGCCACGTTATTCGTGATGGACATTGAGGAAAACCCTTTTACGCGGAGCCTATACAAGTGATATACGTCATGTAGGAACCACGCAATCATCCAAGGGTACCATACCCTGTCACAAGGTGAATTCTTATTGGTTGCGAAATCTGGAACAACCTATCGCCCCAGACATCAACTTGGAGCTTACGTGTGAAGTACGACTGACTGAGGTGGGGTGAAACAATGAAAACCTAGACTTCAGTGGAACTGTTTTCCGAATATTTTGAATTTTGAAGTTAATAAAGTAAACTGGTAATTTAATTTACGGCTTGTCTGGCATTTGAATGAATTGCTCACTGCGTCAATCTTTTGGTGGACGACATTATTGGAGGGCGGAGAGGAAAGACCTATAGAGTGGTCTGCTATTGTATGCTTGTGTTTAGTTCGGAAAACCATGGTTCGGTTTATTTCTGGGTTGAAAATGCAATGCTTAGTTGGTCTGCTATTGTATGCTTGTGTTTAGTTCGGAAAACTATGGTTCGGTTTATTTCTGGGTAGAAAATGCATTGCTTAGTTGGTCGGCTATTGTATGCTTGTGTTTAGTTCATAAAATAATGGCTCGGTTTATTTCTGGGTTGAAAATGCATTGCTTAGTTGGTCTGCTATTGTATGCTTGTGTTTAGTTCGGAAAACCATGGTTCGGTTTATGCACGTTTAAGGACCCCAGGTGGTCGAAATTTCCAGAGCCCTACACTACGGCGTCTCTCATAATCATATGGTGGTTTTGGGACGTTAAACCCCACATAGCAATCAATCAATCATGGTTCGGTTTATTTCTGGGTTGAAAATGCATTGCTTAGTTGGTCTGCTATTGTATGCTTGTGTTTAGTTCGGAAAACCATGGTTCGGCTTATTTCTGGGTCAAAAATGCATTGCTTAGTTTTGTGCAGTAGTATCGCGCATATGTTCCGTAGTTGCTTTCTTAGTTTATGCGTTGTTTTCTTCATGGACGAAAATATAGCATACGTTGTTTTTTTAATTTTTACATATCTTCTTTCATTGTGTTCATTAGTATGGTTGTTGCGTTGCCAATATTGACGTTTTTCGTTTATATATATATATATATATATATATATATATATATATATATATATATATATATATATATATATGTGTATATATATGAGTTTCTTCATTATATCTGTGCACCTGTATTCAACTTATTCCGTGTGCTTACTAATTATTTTTTGTTCAATTCTGTTAGGAGGCCCTCCTACAGTTTTTACTTTTGGGCGTCCTTCAGAAAATGTTGCACGTTTATGCATGTATTGTGTTCTGCGATTCTTTCTTAATAAACTTGAAACTTGAAACTATAGCTGCAAATAACCGGTCCCATGACGGCAGACCAGAGCAGGGCACGGGCCAATTTTTCTGGCCGGGTCCTGCCCAGCCCGAAACTGTCCAATGCACCGACCCGTTAGAGCCCGGCCCAGTGTTTTTAAACAAGGCCCCTACCTGGCCCGGGCAAGAAAGGTGTGGGCCCGGGCCGGCTCGTTTATACCTTGAGCATAAACGAGGCACTGTCTGATTTTCGGTTACTGTGAAGATACGTGCCTCAAACACGATGTATCCCAGAATGATTCGAGAACTTCTTTCAGTGTCACAACTTTCACTGCTACTGTGTATACTTTCAATTAAATGCGCCTGTAAGGTTTTTGCGCGATAATTTCAGGGCAATATGAATCATAACTGCAATCATAGCTTCCTGTCTGTCTCACGTACTCAGTCTTAACCACGCAGTTCTATTTTTGCATTTCGAAGAACGACTATCAACTATAATACCTCTACAAACTGAAACATATGGCAAAGTTTTGTAGTTTTAGTCTACATAGAGGGCATACGAGCTGGGCCTATGATTTTTTGCATGATGCAATGAAATGAAAAAACGGGCTGTAGCCTCGGGGAGGAATATACCATGCTGGGCAGCGTGACATAAATTGAAGCTATCGTGTCGACCTTCCGCAGGCAACTGTCCACAACGTACACTACTTTTGCACGCTCAAAACAAGAACGTTCTCTGACCCACCGTTCTTCCCGAGTCACTACCCCCACAGTGCCAGATCTGTAAAAGCAAGCTAAAACCATAGCGAACGAGCCAATGTCAAAGCTGTTAGCTGAAAGCTTCATGTAACAACCTTCGATCTTTCAAAGTGTTATGTCTTAAAGCAAAGCTATATAATAAAGGCTTCCAAAACAACTATCTGTTTAGAACGCCGAAGTGAACTAGCCCGTGGCTTCGTTAGCGCGCTTACATCATCATCATCATCACGCACACACAACGCATAAGCCAATGACTGCATCGTGCAGCACATGCTTTCGAAATACGCACTAAGCTGTATCCATATGCAACCTACCACAATTCGAGGGACGTGCATAAATTTAGTGTTTGCATAATTCCCACTGCAGCCAGTACAAGAACCTCTCTAGCTTCATTTAACCGACCATAAAGACATAATAATTATTGATTGATGATTGATATGTGGGGTTTAACGTCCCGAAACCCCCATATGATTATGAGAGATGCCGTAGTGGAGGGCTGCGGAAATTTCGACCACCTGGGGTTCTTGAACGTGCACTCAAATCTGAGCACACGGGCCTACAACATTTCCGCCTCCATCGGAAATGCAGCCGCCGCAGCCGGGATGCCATAATAAGGAAGAAACCTCGCAATCCAGCCGCCATGCCAACGAAGAAATGAAAAACAAACATGAAACAAAACACAAACGAACAAGACCAAATAAAAGTTTATTTGTATAATATGCACACAGTGTTACGTCTTTTTAATGGTGTAATAGGCTAAATTTTCACGGGAGAGTTTGTGTTTACCGATGATCCCCCGTACGAGCTTCACACATTTATCATCATTCATTTCTTGGACATGGCGTGGACATGGCGTGGGGTGTGTGTGTGCATGTGTGTGCGTGTGTGTGTGTGTGCGTGTGTGCGTGTGTGTGTGTGTGTGTGTGTGTGTGTTCGAAGCGCTGATGATCGCCTGTCTGTCTGTCTGTCTATCACTCACACTAGTGCCACGTGCTGAGTGAGTCATGCAACTGAGTCGTTATGAACCAGTCACAAAAAGACATGCATGGACAGACTAATTGCTTTAGGAGCTTCTCCCCTAAAAAGCTCTGGTCAACAAAACAATGGCACTCGCGTGCTCGGGGCTTGGGCTTGTCCGGGCACTTCATGTGCACGTGACCTCTTGGTCAGATGCCGGAGAGGGTAGGGAAGAAATTTGGCTTGCGAAGGATACGTGGGGCGAGCGGCAAGGATTTTGAGGCCACCTCCTCACACCATCTATTTGCGCCACTTCACACAAGTATGTAAACAAACAAACAAACAAACAAACAAATAGATAAATAAATAAATAAGTAAATTTTTCTTAGCTCATAATGAACCAACTAAAGAAATTTTATGGCACAATGCACTTCATCGGAAACAGAAAGACTTCCACGGTCTAACTAAAATTTGTTAAGGTGCTTGTTGTGTGCCTCTTTAATTTGAGAATGGGTAGCACTACGACTTACGCAGAAAACAACTGAACGCGAAAAATATGCTCACAGACAGATGTGTATCGTGTAACGTGGCCTCATCACGTGTGAGGTCTACAGGATGGCTTCGTGCTCTCCTATAGTAGAGTACCAAGTGCTCTAAATTGTTGACCACTTTTTCTAAACACAACGCGACAAAAAAGTTAAGCGCTTGCTCTTGTAAAGGAAGATGAAGCTGAATATTGATTGAAAAGTCTGCACACACGCTAAAAAATGGTGCAAGGATCGGGGAGAATGAAGTCTTCACGAGAGAACTCATGAGAACACACCCCCAAAGTGTACGTCAACTTCTTTTCAATGCGTAAGTTTCTGGTCTACTTCATTCTGCGTCGCACGTCAGCTGCAACCTTCGGAAGGTGATAGAACGATACGTTGCATCATTTCCTCGGCAATGGTCGTTCCTCTGCAAAGGCGAAAATAAAGGAATTATGTGGCCGTTTCTCAACACGCACCACATGCATGGCAACGTATCTCCTTTCAAGATGGGCCCTGTAGGCGCCGTTTTCAGGCGTGGCCTCAAGGTGGCGAGTGCTAAGTTGGAATCACGAATCGCTACACTTCCTGTCAGGAGACGTCAGCTTTTCAGTCGACAGAGTAAGTTGAATAACAAGTTAAAAAAAACCAAGCCAAACTATTTACACACGCTATAATACCAATATGCACACATGAGACCCGAGCCTAATACCGGCCTGACTCATGCCCGATCTGAGCCCGAAGCTCACAGGTCCGAACCCGGCCTGGGCCGATGCAACAACGCCTTACGGGCCGGGCCGCGCTCAGGCTTTTGGTTTAGCCCGGTCCCGTGCAGTATACTACTGCTTTCAGTGGCGCAAGGCCGGCGTGTCCTTGCTTTTCGTGACCGTGAATGTTGCACGCTCCTTGAAGAAACGTGGCACTGCGTCATGCTGCCAAATCATTTTGTTCACGCTTACTGTGTCACTCCAGTCGTTTTCCTCGATCCGGTGACGCCAGTATACGAACTATTATGATATTGTGCTCATGAGGCTTATTATTGTCATATATATTTTTCACTATGCAGTGTTTCGCGTTTAATAAAGTTAACTACTTCACTTGTAAAGTGGGCTGTTTACCAATACATTTTTGTTTAGCTTTCCCTTATGTCGTCTTTGGCTATCGAAGAACCATAAAGACGCCATAAAAGTGCGCAGTTATTCTAAGCAAGTAAAAGAGCAGCACTTAAAAAGATGAAAACTGTGCGCCGTGTAGCGCTAACACGCGACGCCGCTTCCGCTTCTCAGAAGGCTGTGATGTCAGAACTTATACCTAATTTTTTCTTTCTTGCTTTCTGTTGTCCCCCCAATACGTAGATGGGGGTAGTAGCAACAAGTCCCCAACTTCTTGACCATTGAGCGTGTATGGAAGTTTTGCTACCACTTTACATATACCTTGCCCTGATACACCGGTGCACAAGCACAACGACACATACGCGGTGGCCTCACTCTATGGCGGTTGACTCAGACGTATGGTGCACATAGTACTAACGTGAGAAGGGCCTTTTGGTTTTTTTCCACATGGTGCTATGAAAATGGGCACATAGTATATATTCCCGCCACATAAGGCTGCGTTTGATTCACCAGGAATGTTTAAATCAAACGGCTTCCGCAAACACGTCGTTTTTTTTTTCTAGCAGCGCAAATGTTGCTACTGAATGCTAAAAGTGTATTTAAAAACAACGACCAACGTTGTAAACAGGGCTCACTGCACCTTCAAAATCTTTTCCTAGCTTGCGTGCGGCTGGGGGGCTACGTCACATCGTTTGCTTCAAGTTGGGCTTCCGGAAGCAAGTGTTATGACAAGGAAGTGGTGCAAGAGGTGACGTAATACTACAAGAAGAAGAAAAAAAACCTGTGGAATTCCACAAGAAGAGAGGAAAAAAAATGACGGAAGTGCGACAGTCTTGGAAACACAGGGCACGCGGGAAATGAAAAGTCAAGAAGCTTCTTGAGGAAGGTCGGCGACCGGAAGCTGCCATATGAAGTAAGGATCGCCAAAATTATGGGGAGGTCAGGAAACATTCGAGGCGGAAGAAAACCCAATAAGCCGCCAACTAAAGGCGTATACACCCAGCCTATGTGAGGACGTATAGGTGTCAAGAATTCTGCAGAAATTTCCGGAGTACAGTGTGTTGGTGAGAAATACTTAGCGTGCTGAATTAGCATGCGGACGTTTGTTCTTGCCCCTTTGCAGCGCAATGATTCAAACCTTTGTGTTGCGAATGAATAGAAAAAAAAACAAAGCATTTTTGTCTTCAAGGGGCAGTTGTTTACCAAAGCAGCAATCTTAAGTATTTTTTTTATTGGGACTGTCTTCTGGGTTGTAACAACTTGAGTTACTATTGTGTTGTACGCACCATGTGCCGGCACCGTCATTGCATTCATTGGCGTACTGCAGGCACTTTGAGCGTCTATTCACGTATCTATCTATCTAGCTGCCTACGTGTGGGTGCTGTCGTGATCACCCCTTTAACTTGGAGTAAACCAAATTTAGTATAGGGAGGGGGGGGGGGAAGATGATTGAACGAATGTGACTCACTGGTCTTGTCATTAAAAACACCAGGCCAGTGCTGAAGGCACATCACAGTCGCAGCGAAAGCTAGAAGAGAGGCCTGCCTTTTCTATACACTCATTGGGTAACTGCTGTTAGCAAACTTGCTTGATGCCCACCACGGCATAAATAATAAAAATTTTAGGGTAGTAGTCCGGCATTCGCTGTGCTATTTTTCGTCATCCTTCTGAAAAGCGTAATATCCGCTAAACCTTAAGTTTCCACCCCTTTCCTTATTTTTCTTTCTTCACCAAACTTTCGAACTCCCACATCCTCTTCGCTGTGTAGAGTAGCACTCTAGTTTAGTTTTTTTGTTTTTTTTCTGGAGTGGTTAACGTCCCTGCCATACCTACCTCTTTTGCACCTTTCTGCCTTCATGCTAATCAACCCGAGTGTACCAAAATGATTTCGTATCGCACTGAAAAACAATAAAGACATGAGCCATCGATGAAGAATTCAAGCCAGCAAAAAACGATGTTCTCCACTCCACTGAGGCTCTTCACACTGCACTAGAGCCTTCATTGTTGTCATGGGTTGGCGCCGGCATAGAAAAAGTCACAATTTAAAGTGACTTTGGTTGAAATTATTCCAACGTATGAAAAAAAATGTCCTATATAACCTTTCCGATCTGCTGTGAGCCACTAAAAAGTTTCGATTTTTATATTTGCCTTTTTCTGTTGTTTAAAGCGAGCTAAATATTCACGGGTCACACCGTGTTGTTTCGTATTTTATTTTTATTGCTGCATTTCTTTGAACTACATCTCGTAATGGCAGTGACGGCTCTACGTTTTCTGTTATTGAAAAAAAAAAGATGCAGGAAATATTGATTTTTTCTAACATACGGCAAACCTTGTTTACCTCAAGAATAACCGTGCTTCTGAAGACTTGTCTTCGCTTTCTATATCGACAGGACTTAATATCCACAGAGCGTAATAAGACTAAGCCTGTAGAAGTGTACGTCATGACCACTTTCTAGAGTTTAGGACAAAAAGAAAGTTTCAAATTGAGTGTTGTGAGTGGTGCAGGAACAAATTTTTTCCCATTGCTTCTTAACGTATGGTTCAATAAGCTAATCGTAATGCCTGATGTATATGATGCTGCCTTCTTTCACATTATTAAGCAGAAAGCCCAGTGTATGTCCATTCTGCTTGCAAAGTCTGCGTGTTCTTTCTCTGGTAAACGCAAGCTTACACAACCGACTAATGTCTTCGGCACTCATGGGGGGGTTGGCAGTTGATGGTTGTGCGTGAGCATCCTCCAGAGTACCGTTACAAAGAAATAAATGTTAACTACCCCGTCTAGAGCCCTCTGAAGTGCGTGGGTTTTCTCCGCTTCCGGTAACCATAATCACTGGCTCGCTGGCCCATGAATCTCTGCGTCCCCGTCGTGGCGGTGTTTTCATCTCGAACGCAACAGCTCGCCACTCTAAGCCATCACTCGGATCAGAAGCACTTAGAGCCGAATGATAAGTAAATCGGATTGTAGAGGTAGTCATTTCGAAGCGCATGCGGCTCAGCTTTTTGCACGTGAATGGTTCAGCATAGTATAGCCATCGAAGACGACGAGAAAAAGACGTTAGTAAAACAACACGGCCCGCGAAACTGAGCCACGCCTCTCCGAAACGCCATGCACACTTCGTGATTCATCGTCATCGCAAACCAATCTCAACCCTCTCACGTAGTCGTACCCTTGTAATCCACCGCGACACGATTCTTCAGTGTGGAGTGCAGTGGAAGGCAGCTTGTCTTTTCTTTTTATTTCGTTCTTTTGCTGGAAGGAAGTGCTTCGGCTAATGCGATACGATCGAGCCGAAGCAAAGAACAGGATGAAAAACAAAAGGAGGCGCGATTGAATCGTGCAGTGTGGCTTCCGGCGCCGTGGACGGAAACTGAATCTGTCCCCAGAAAGGGCCGAGTACGAAGTGGGTTACGGCGGTCCTGTCGTCACTGGAAATGGAAAAGACCGTTAGAAAACTCGGAAACGAGGAATCGTCGTGATGCAGTCTTCGATACGCGCGACGGCGCGCCGACGTCCGCGCAGCAGACGCACGATAGAGGCTCGGTGACCATTCCTGCGTCGGCGAGTAGCAACTTCATGATTGTGCCACCACTGCCCAAATAATTGGGCTTTCAGTAATATTTAAGGCACCACGTTGCTAACGAGGGTTTGAAGGAAACGTATTGAATGTACTCTCAGAAGCTTGAAAGCAAGTTGAATAGTTCGTTTCACGAGATGAAACGTTCGCTGTTGACATTCCCACGTTAGTGCGTTGTTGAAAACCGACAAAACTAATTATAACCAACGAAAAATATTTCCTTGTTTTGAACCACCATATTCACTGCGGTGAAATGGTAGATAGAGTGTATTATGTAAGTGATATTGCTATGCAGATAAATGAATCACTCTAAAGCAATTGAAGGGAGAGATTTTAGATAGACTTGATATTTGTTCCATCAAATCTGTAGTGTGCAGAAGTCCCCATATTCGCGTCATAGAGATGCAGAGAAGTAGATTGGCAAAGGGACGGCGATGCATCGTTTGTATTTGTACAGCCCTCTATTATTTCATTTTAACAAAGTTTTTCGTACAAGTGCCAGATTAAACAAAATTGTTCGTGTTATCTGATAAGGTCTGTATTTGTACATTAACGCGAGGCAAGGGGTTACTGTGTAGTCGCGCCCACTAAAAGTTGCAACATACTTCCCGAGGTCGAAGCTGTGCTAACACTGCGTGGTTGCGTCGACAGGGGAAACTTTGTGTAACGTATATACTTTTTCGACAGTTGGTAGTTATAACACGAATATTATGTTTGCCGGTGTTAAAGTATACGCGGCCCTGTAAACTATGGCCACCGTGTTGCAAATCATAATTCTTATTGAGTGCTACTGTATGTATCAACTCAAAGAAAGGTCTACATCAATAGGAGGAAGTACTAACGTACGGCAACACTACGCTAGTTGGCTGTAGGCACATGCCTACACCGGATGGCTTATAAAAGTGCGAGACGCTAACCTTAAACGGTAATAAGCAGGGGTTCACCCGCTAGTGCTTGTCCTTCGAAAAGTGCCATACCGCAGTTTTGCTGTGATCCTATAAAATCCAAGAAGTTTTTAGGCATAATGCACAATCTTAGCCGCGGAGTGGAAGTCTGTAATACGATTCTGTGAGACGTCTCTATCTTTAATCTACCAACTTTTACGGTACAATGATTACACGCTAGATAGAGCACGCGAAAGGTTCTTCCATGCAGAAAATGCACGTATCAATCTATATTTCTGTCAGCAGGCTGTTTTTCTCTCACCCTTCCTTGATCATGCTCAATCAATCACGTATGCTGCAAAAAACCCACATCGTTTCCTTCGGAAACGCGCTGTGGGCCACTGGGGATCCTGACAAGAAGCAGCTGAAACAAAGACAGTGTTACAGCACACAAGAAATAGAAAGTGGAAAAAAAGAGGGGGGGGTAGTGCAATAAAGCACCTGGACCATTATGTAGTCACGGTAGTCACGTGAACTTCTTGCATCCGGGGCTGCTGCCGGAGCAAAGCACAAAAAGCCCCGTATAAGTACGCAAAAACAACGCACACCATTCATCGTGTCGAGTTCACGGGGTCGGGGCTTCTCCGTTGATGCTCTCCTGCTTGCTATAAACGGGCACTGCGAATGTGAAGCTCTGTGTAACGTACACGCATACATACAAGACCGGGGCCGGGTCACAACTGCTAGGTCCGGTCGCTGTTGGAGGTGACGCGTTAGCCGGCACTTTATACTCGCTAATCTTTGTTTTATCTCGTGTGTTTGCTTCCAGAGATGGCGTAAGCGCGTATTTCCGCCATCTATTTTGGGGGCTCCGCCATCTATCATGCGGGTCTCCAAAGAAAGGGTTGCCGCCCCATCCACTCGCAGCCTGTCGGATCACGTCCGAAGAGTGCAGCTCTGTATGCCCCCAAGGGAAAAAAGCACGGCGCTGAGTAGCGAACAGGTTCGGCACGAAGAGCGTGGCAAATTGCCGGACGCAATTCGAGAGCGTGCAAATGCGTGCGTATGGAAGTGGTACGTATACAGGTGAGCGAACACTTTCGCAAGGCAATTGGTTGGCGAATTCGTCACGTAAAAATGTGTTTGTTTGTGTGTGTTCACGTGTGTGCGCTTGTTTACGTACGTCACGCGGCAGTGCAGGTGAGGCAAGCGTGCTTACGGGGGTAACTATGGCTGGACGGGACGTGGTGAAGCGCTCCGTAGAGTCGAGTGCCGCGTGGCGCGAAGTATCCGCGTTGGTCGTTCGGACGAGGCTGAAATGGATTACAGGCGGCCGCAAGGCGTCGCAAAGCCTGTTTCTTGTGAGAACCTCTGACCCAGATGTGAGTTACAGGAAGGTTTGGAAGGAAGTAAGCGCAAGCAAAGATTATGCCGAGGACTGATCCGGGCGGGTTTGCCTAAAATACGGAGCGATGATGGACCTCAAAACCTGTCTATGAAACACTGGAGCTTATTTTTTTACGTAATAACTGGTCAAACACAATTATAACGCCCGTTACATGACACAATAGTATGATTCAACCCCCTTTTAAAAATAGAATACCATGCCGCATAACGTGTAAAGCGTATGAAATGAATCAATTATGTTTCGAAAGCTTGCTTGCTAAGCTCAGTACGCTCAAAAAAGAATAAACTGACAAATACACACGCGAGTAACTTTCCACTATATATAACGAGGCAACGCATACAGAAGTATTCGTACTTAAGCAACCAACTACAGCTTGGTTTATTTCTTTTTCTTTTAACCATTTTTTGTACACATAAGCAAAATATCGAAACATCATGTTCAGCACTGAACGAACATTTATTTTTTGTGTGTGGCTACTTCTAAACTGAAACTAAAAGCAACATAATTTCCAGAATACACTGGAACTCTTCATGGCCCACATTACCTGCTGTAGGCGACACTGCAGATGCTAAGACTACTCATGTGGGATACTTTTCTGGAACATAAGGTACCGCTCTATCCCAATTTGACTGTTTTAAGTTTCAAGTTTATTCAACAACGATGCCAGTTTGCAGAAAGGTGTATATAAGATTGGCAATACACGTGCAGCAGCAAAGTTAAAGAAAAAACTGCCACGCCTGCGCAGAACGCGCAACACAGTCACAGCGATAGCTGGAAGAGTGACCTTTCAGAGCCTATTATAAACACTCTTTGGGTAACTGCTACAAGCACACTTGTTTGGTACCCGCTACGCTGTTAATGATCATATTTTTGTGTAGTAGGCCGGAGTTTGTTTTTTCTTGAAGAACAATGACACGTACCCAATCTGGGGGATTGTGCCGGAATAAGTAGTCGAAAATTCGAAAGGTCATTCAATGTGCTATCCTTCGTCACTCTTAGGAAAAACGTGGTGTCTGCTGCACACTTGTAAGGAATTTTGTAAGAATTTTTCACGCAGTGGCTGACAACGATGAAGAATTATGCCTGAAGTGGGTACGCGTTAAAGTTAATAGGTAAACAAGAGCAAGCTTTTCTAGTGGGTGAGAGTATCGGACGACCCACAGCATTGTGTGATGCCTGGCTGTTACTTTGCTGTTCTAAAACACTTTGTTATTCATACTGATGTGATTACTTTCTGAGCATCAAGCCGGCCTAAGGCAAGTGTGCAACGGAGTTTCAAGCAGCGGCCTCATCCTAGCAGAAAAGAAAAAAAAATGGCAGCATATCCACGGAGTGAATGATGAAGAGTGGGGCGAAGAATTCATCCGTCCATTCGTTCTTGCTTCCGTCCGTCCATGCGTCCGTCAGTGTGACCGTCCATGCGTCCATCAGGCCGTCCGTGCGTGCGTCTGTTCGTGCGTCCGTCCCTGCGTTCGTCCATGCAGCCGCCCCTGCGTCCGTTCATGCGTCCATCCATGCATCTGTCTATGTGTCCGTTCGTCCATCTATTCAACACTCCAAGTACCACCACCTCGCATCTTTTCATCATATATTCGATGGATGGATGGATGGATGGATGGATATGGCTGTACCCTTTAGATCGGGCGGTGGCTAGCACCACCAAGCCGTAATACTTAATGAACTCAAAACTATATTTATTTTTTCCTTAAAAAGTGAGTTTGACGATTCGTACTTTGCAGTGAAGAGTTTAATTTTCACTCGTGCCTTGACTTTAGCCACCAATCAGATAACCTCCTTCTAGTTAAGTCTACTTGCTTAAAGTCTATTTTGCCCTCCCGGTCCCTAAACCCCAGTGCTTCGAAAAACTCTGCGCCATCATCCTGAACTATAGGGTGAAGCCCTTTACAGAACATTATCAAGTGCTCGGCAGTTTCTTCTTCCTCTCCACACACACTGCATACTGTGTGTACCCCTTCGTATTTGGCCCGATATGTCTTGGTTCGCTGTATTCCCGTCCTTGCCTCAAACAGTAGAGAACTACCCCGAGTATTATCATAGATCCTTTTCTTGGCAATTTCCTGCTTAAAAGTTCGATAGATCTCTAGTGCGGACTTCTTAATCATGCCCATTTTCCACATGTCAGTCTTCGTTTCCTTCACTTTTTTCTTAAGCGATAGTTCTTTTTGGTTTGGCCACCTGCTGTTTTCTAGGTATTTACCAGTCAACTTCCTGGTTCGCTTCCTCCATTTCGTATCGACATTCTTCATGTACAAGTAGCTGAAAACCTTCCTAGCCCAACGCTCCTCCTTCATTTCTCTCAATCGCTTCTCAAATTTTATCTTGCTGCTAGCTTCCCTGCCCTCAAATGATGTCCATCCCATATCACCTTGTACTCTCTGATTTGGTGTATTCCCGTGAGCTCCTAAAGCAAGCCTACATATTCCACGTTGCTTATTTTCTAATCTTGCTTGAACTTCTGATCTCATGCACAAGACAGCATTGCCGAACGTCAGCCCAGGAACCATGACCCCTTTCCATATTGCTCTCACAACAGCATACCTAATGTAATTCCACAGTGCCCTATTTTTCATCCCTGCTGCATTCCTGTTACCTTTAGTCGTCACGTATATTTCGTGTTCCCTCAGGTACTCGGTCCCATTGCTTATCCATACGCCCAGATATTTGTATTTATCTGTTATTTCTAGCGTGACGTCCTGTATCCTAAGCTCACTACCTTCATTGTCATTGAAAATCATGACTGCCAATTTTTCCTTACTGAATCTAAAATCTAACCCATCTCCCATCATTACCGCAGATGTCCATCAATCTCTGCAAATCTTCCTTGTTGTTGGCCATTAGCACTATATCATCTGCGTGCATTAATGCTGGTAGTGCCTGATCAATAAGTTTTCCTTGTTTGACTAAAGAGAGGTTGAAGCCCAGCCTACTTCCCTCTAATTTTGCCTCTAATCCTTGTAGGTACATCATGAATAATAAGGGTGACAGGGGGCACCCCTGCCTAAGCCCCCGTTTTACCTCTGCAGGCTTGGATACCTGCTTTTCCCACTTCATAACTACCTTGTTACCTTTATATATACCCTTTAAAAGATTAGTGACTACATGTTCCACGCCTTGTGTGTCCAGTATTCCCCACAATTCCTCTTGAACCACGCTATCGTACACTCCCTTGATATCCAAGAATGCTAGCCACAGGGGCCTGTGTTCCTTTTCTGCTATTTCGATGCACTGCGTCAGTGAGAACAGATTGTCTTCCAACCTCCTGTGTTTCCGAAACCCATTCTGCAGTTCCCCCTGCACCCCCTCATCTTCTATCCATGCCTGCAGTCTTTCCTTTATAATCTGCATCGCCAGCCTGTAGACCACTGATGTCACTGTTATAGGACGGTAGTTGTTTATGTCAGCTTTGTCCCCCTTTCGTTTATAGATCATGCTCATCCTGCTAAGTTTCCATCCATCGGGAACTTCACCATCGATTATTATTTTGCTCACTGCCTCTCTCAAAGCCTGCTTAGACTTCGGACCTAATGTCTTTATCAGCCTAATTGGAATGCCGTCTGGGCCTGTTGATGTACTACTAGGAACCCTTTTCTCAGCCCTTTCCCACTCTCGTTGTGAAAATGGAGCTATTGCGATACTTGATTCGTCCTTGTCTATTGTGGTACATAAAGTACTTCTTTGTTGAAATTTTTCTGTCACCCTTGCTCTTATATATTCAATAGCTTCGTCCCCTTCTAGTCTGGCACCTTGGGCTGTAGTTATAATACTCTGCTCTAAGCTCGTCTCATTTCTTAGGGAGTTTAGATGGTTCCAAAATTTTGCAGCTGCCTTTCTATCTTTTTTATGTACTTCTGCCAGCCACTGAGCTCCCTTTCTTCTAATATTTCCATTGATCAGAAGGGATGAAGCCCTTCTACAGCTTAGAAAGGTTTCCCATTTTCTTTCAACATCATCTGTTGGTTCACCCCGCTGCTTAGCATGTCTGTGTTTCCTAGAGGCTTTCTGACGTTTTGCTATGGCTCTCTTAACTTCCTCATCCCACCAACTTTTGGGTTTGTGTCTTCTTTTACGGGGTGACTTGTTACGCGTCTTAGCAAGCTCTAGCTCAAAGAGTCTAATTAGATTCATGTATGTCCACACTGTCTTATTATCCTCCGTGATTACTTTCTCAATTTGTTTAGTGGCTATGTCAATTTGCCTTTCTGAATAAAAATTTTCCTGTAGTTGCTTGTCTCCTTCCCACTTTCACTGCTCTTCCGAAACTTAGCTTGATACGTTTGGGATCACTACCCAGACTTCTGGTGCCACCTTCATCTATGTGCATTTCCCTGTGCTTATCATACATCCTATGTGACATCAGTGCATAATCTATCGTCGACTGCAGCCTTCCTACCTCCCATGTTATTTGCCCTTCACACTTCTCGGTACTGTTGCAAATGATCAAATCAAGCCTTTCACACATATCCATGATCATTTTGCCTGTCGGGTCAGTATACCCATCTATATCTTCTATGTGCGCATTCATGTCTCCTAGTATAATTATCTCGCACTCTCTTCCTAACTCCTGAATGTCCTTTAATATACACTCTACGATTGCCTGGTTTTCCTCTCTGGCCTTTGCTCCCGTCCACAAGTACACGAAACCAAGGAGTGTCATTTGACCTGCCACTTTCCCTTTTAGCCATAAATGTTCCTTGCACTCCTGCTTGACCCTTTGCCAGTCTGTACTTTTATGAATGAATGCACCAATGCCACCCCCCTTTCTGCTGCCTTCTGTTCTATTACAGTATTCCCACGCGTAGTCCGGATTGTTCGGAGGTTGTTTCATGTCCCTGAGATGTGTTTCTACAAAACCGTATACCATCGGCCTCTCTTCCCTTAGCTGTTCTTCTATCTCTTCCCACTTTAGCCTGTTCCTACCACCCTGCATAGTAATATACCCTATGTCTGAATGGGCTCAGCGCTCGTGGCTACGTCTATTTATGCCCCGGACTCTACCTATCTTAGACATCGGTGCCACTTTGGAATCGTATCTGTCCATAACACCTGTCGAAGAGTCTCCCTGGTTGTTTTCCTCGTTACTAGCTATCCTGCACCCCGAAGGGCTCGCTTGCCCCCCAAAAAAAACTACTGCGCGTCCTGCAAGTCGCCAACCCGCCTCATGACCTAGTCGCCCATCGAAGTGAATCCTGTCTCGTTGAAAACCACCCCACCTATGTACCTCTCTGTTTATTTCCACCACCTCAAAGCCTTTCTTTCGACTCATCCGCCACATCTCTTGGTTAGCGTTGACAACTGCTCTTTGCAGGTTGCTATCACGCACAGGTACCTCCGGTATCGTGCATATCACTACCTGTACCTTAGGAGAAGTGGCGCGCATGTCATCGACGCCTTTCGCCAGTGTGGCTGCTAGTCCTGCTGTATCTTCATTTAAGACATCGTTTAAACCGCCTGAAATTATCACGAGGTTTCGTCTATCAGCTGTTGTTTTGAGTTTTGCACTCGCTTGCCTCATGACTGCTTCAAGCTTGCGTCCCGGGAACGCCCCTACTGCAACCTTGTTGTCACCTCTTACCCTCTCTTTGATGGCTTCTGTGCATCGATTTAAATTCGAGTCCCCGGCGATTCTCACATGCTGTGACTTTTCAGCTGGAGCGCCCTGCACCTGGGGGCTACTTGCATTTGTGACGCCGGCTGCTTTGTCCCCTCCCAGCCCCACCACTACCTCGCTGAAGCTGGGCCTTGCGACAGTTGAACCGGCTAAACCTGTTTTTTTCCAAACTTGCTTGTTCTTCCTTCTCCACCGTTCTGGTTGCCGGTTCTCTACTGTTCTCTCCGTAAGCCGCTTCTTTGTTCAGCTTCGCTAGTGTTTCCTCGGTGGACTTCAGTCTTTCTCCCATTGCCCTCGTTTTCTCTTGCTCTGTCGCCAACGCAGTCTCGAGCTCATCGTTTCTCACCAGCAGTTCACTTTGGGCAACCATCATTTTCTCCATTTTTTCCTCGATCTCACATTGCCTACACAGCGCGTCAGCCTCCTCTCCATCCGCTTCTACGCTTGAGTCCACTTCAAACCCACTCCACATCCTGAAAACTTTACAGCCTTTTTAACCATGTCTTTCTGACACCAATTGTCCCTATACTCGATAATTACTAAACTCGAGCCGTGCACTACGAAAAAAAAGAAAGTCTAAGCTCTACTACAAAAATTTGCGTGTTCGATGTACGCGCACCTCCCCCACGGGGTAGCAAAAGAAAAAAAACAAAAAAATTTCAAACACACACACCCGCACTAATATATACCTGATGACTGGCTTCCGAAAAAGCCGTACCATAAAATTAGTGCTACGAAGAGTTCAACCGCTGCCTTATAATTATAAGGACAAGCTCAAAACATACAAAAACACTTATCTGCGCAGTCGATCCGGAGCGCTCGAAACACACGTCCATCCTCCATGACAGCCCGAACAGAACCCCCATATAGAAGCTCCATATTTCCCCATAGAAGCAGTTCCCCATATAGAAGCACCGCCATCCAGCGGACATTCCAATGACTAAACGAGAGGTGGCACACGCACACTTTCTTACCGCTTGCGCTTCGGGTCCACTTCCCACCTTTAACCACCTCGAGTTCATGGTATATACTAGTTCACTGTATTCATGACACTGCGGCCGAACGCTCGCTAAACCTTTCGAAAACCAAGGAGGTTACGCCCAGCGAGTATGACGTAGCAAACTTTTTTAGTCAGATAGTGCTCAATGTACATGCCAATGGGTGCTAATGGGAAATGAGAGGCGGAGAATTCGGCTTTTACTTTCTTACGGCTTGCGCTTCGTATGTACTTCCCATTTTTAACCACCTCGAGTTCATTCATGGTATATACAAGTTCATTGTATTCATGGCACTGCGGCCCAACGCTCGCTAAACCTTTCTAAAGCTAAGGAGGTTACACCCAGCGAGTATAACGTAGCAACCCTTTCTTGTCAGATAGTGCTCAATGTACATGCCAATGGCTGCTAATGGTGATCGCAGCCTGCGCGTTAACAAAAAGCCGAATGCTCCTGTCTCTCATTCCCCATTAGCAGCCATTGACATGTACACTGAGCAATATTTTGAGCGCGCTGTGTTGAGAGGAGGAAGGAATGCACAGATAGCTGGTGGAGGAGTGGAGGCTGCGGACGGCGACGGCGCATGACTAGCCCCTAGTATAACATGCTCCGCATGTAAAAAAAGAGGGGAGAGTGGGGTGTGCAGATCTCACGTACAGTGGCAATCGATGGTATGCGAAGCGCGAAGGAGAATGGTTGATATGTCAATTTAAAATCATGGTCAACGCTACGAGGTTGACGGACGTAGTACACGCTGAACACAAGTATAAATGTTATGCGCACTCACGTATCTAGATAAGATGCAGAAACATTATTTATAGTCCCGCAACGACGGCACCACCAACGTTTGCAATACCGGCACCAGCAGTGGTAGGCATCCATATTATGCATTGTACGCGGCTTCCATGTCTTGATTATCATGTTTGCGCCTGGCATTTGTGTCCGTCGTCCATTCACGTCACGTATACAAAATTTGGTGTATGTGTAGCGAGCGAAATGGCCACGAGCGCGCTATGAGCGTAGCAGGTAGTCGTGTTTTACATGACACGCATATCATGATTATCACGTTTGGACGTGTCATTTGCCTTAGTCATCAGTTCGCGTCACGTAATACTAAAATTGGTATATCTAAAGCTAGCGAAATGGACGCTGGCGCATCACGAGTGTGGCATGTAGTGATGTTCTTACGTTACACGCGTGTTATGATTATCATGTTTGCAGTAGTCATATACCTTCGCCATCCACACCAAATTTGGTATGTGTGAAGCTAGCAAAACGGCAGCGAGCATGCTATGAACCTAGCATGTAGTGATGTTTTACGTGACAGGCATGTCATTATTATCATGATTGGACGTGTCATCCATGTTCATCGTCTATTCACGTCACGTAATACCAAATTTAGCGCATGTGAAGGTAGCAAAACAGTCGCACGTGCGCAATAAGTGTAGCATGTAGTCATGTTTTACATGACACACATGCCATATTTATCATCTTCGGACGTGTCATTCACCTTCATTGTCCATTCACGTTACGTGATGCTAAATTTGAAAACTGGTATATGTGAAGATAGCGATAAGGCCGCGAGCGGATGATGAGCGTGGCATGTAGTCATATTCTTACATAAGATGCATGTCATGATTATCATGTTTGCACCATTCATATACCTTCGTGATCCATTTATGAAAGGCAATACCAAATTTGGTATATGTGAAGCCAGTGAAACGACCGCTAGTGTACCATGAGCGCGGCGTGTAGACATCAAGTTACATGACATGCATATCGTCGTTTCATGTCAGGGCCCGCCACTTATGTTCGTGATGGATTCATGTCATACTCTACCAGTTTTGCAATATGCAATGTTAACAAAACCACCACAAAAGCAGAAAGACCATGACAAGTAAATCATACCATTTATGATATAAGTGTCATGACTGTTATCTTATGAATAGTCACTTATGCTCATCATAGAGTCATGCTATGCCATACCAATTTTGGTATAGATCCCATTATCGAAATGACGAGAAGAGCTAAAAGTCATAGATAGATAGATAGATAGATAGATAGATAGATAGATAGATAGATAGATAGATAGATAGATAGATAGATAGATACCGACAAAGTCACTGAAGTTCGCAAGAAATGCTTCGCATTTAAAAAGCATCGATGACGTAGCTTATAAAATTACCACACAAAAAAAGCCTGACCTGATAATTGTGCTGGAGGCATTTTACCACGCCAAAATCGCCGGGTATACCAGCCACAAACAACGCACACAAAAAAAGCGGAGTGACATAGTCGTGACCATATTAGTGAAGAAAGGACAGGTCGCTATCCTACGCATTACTAAACAAATCATGGACATCAGCCACATCCCCATAGAAGTCATGCCCGCAGCAATAAGGAGAGCAGCACTTTGATCTTGAACGTATACAGCAGCCCGTTCCAAATGCGTCTAAGGCATAATTTCGAAAAATTCACTAACGAAACTATAACCGTCGTGGGCGACAACCTATTCGTCACCAGAGGTGACTTTAACGTGCCGCACACGCAGTGGGGATATGGGCACTCATCCAAAAAAGAAAAGCCTTACCGACTTCACTGAAAAGGTCAGCCTAACTATTCTCGACAAGCCAGCCTCGTAGTGTGTAGGCCCTGAAAGGGACACCACGCCTGACTTATCACTTTGGAAGAACGCCGGGTGGATCACGTGGGAGAACACCTTTAAGGACCTGGGTAGTAATCACAGGATCCTCATCATCGCCCTAGGAGATCCTCACAGCACGAATAAGAAACGGAAGATAATGCTAGTGGATCGGGACAAGTTAAGCGGAAGCGAAAAGATCAGGGACCCACCAAACACGTAGAACAATAGAGCAGGGAACTTTCACGAGACGTAGCTAAAGCCACAACCGAAAAAATTGGCATGACTGGTCGGCTTTACGAGAAGACCACGATGATGACTGTGACGGGGGCCTCTCAACGCGTACGGACAGCTGGATTGCACGCCTTGTAGAACCCAAACATCTATTCAGAAACGACTGCACGGGCAAAAGCACAAACAAAAAATACGCGTAAGGCAAAAAACGCGTGAAACCAGACAAACACGTCGAAACACACTGCACCCAGCTAGGTCATGAGGAATGGCATGAAGTGTGCGACGCCAAGAATGGCAAAATCAACACAGGGAAGATGTGTAACATCCGCAAGCACCTGCTCGGCCCGTCGGCCACCAAGTTGGTGGCCAAAACAGAAATGACCAAGATCAGACACAGGTACAAAAGCAACATTAGTCCGGTGGGAAATCGTCAAGCTGTACCTTGACATACCCGCAGCAGCAGAACAACGGGACTACTCGGCTTCTCCCAGAGAAAATCTTGAAAGATTGATTGATTGATTTGTGGGGTTTTACGTCCAAAAAACCCCATATGATTATGAGAGACGCCGTCGTGGAGGGCGCCGGAAATTTCCACCACCTGGGGTTCTTTAACACGCACCCAAATATGAGCACACGGGCCTACAACACTTCCGCCTCCGTCGGAAATGCAGCCGCCGCAGCCGGGATTCGATCCCGCGAACGGTGGGTCAGCAGGCGAGTACCTTATCCACTAGACCACCGCGGTAGGGCAAAAATTTTGAAAGAGACTTCGAAGCAAGAAATCAAGGCAGTCCTGCAGACCATCAAGACCAGTCAGCTCCAGGTCCTGACAAAGTGTACAAATGATCCTGAACCAGTGGACGAGCGGACAACGAGTCGCTTGACAGACTACATTAACGAGTGCTGGAGGAACTGGGATATGCTCGACGAATGAAGGAGGTCTTACGTGATCCTCATTCCTACTCTGGGCAAACCCCTAGAAATTCAGAATGTGCGGCCCATCTCCCTGACTTCTTGCATCGGTAAAGTAATGAAGCATCGGGTTCGCATCCCGGCTGCGGCGGCTGCATTTCCGATGGAGGCGGAAATGTTGTAGGCCCGTGTACTCAGATTTGGGTGCACGTTAAAGAACCCCAGGTGGTCTAAATTTCCGGAGCCCTCCACTACGGCGTCTCTCATAATCATATAGTGGTTTTGGGACGTTAAACCCCACATATCAATCAGTAATGAAGCATGGTTGCCTGAACAGAATAAACGTCTACCTTGAGTCTCACAATGCACACCGCAAGAGCACGATCGGTTCCGGAAGAGGGCTCTCTATGAAGGATTGCATGATACAACTGAATGAGCAAGACATAGAAAACACTGGATGAGGCATGAGGGTAATACTCGGGCTAGATTTAAGAAAGGCATTCAACATGGCTTAGCACACATCCATCAGCGAAAGAATCGCGCAACTTAGCCTGGGCAAATGCACGTACAATTACACCTGAAATTTTCCTACAAGAAAAACTGTAACAATTAGACTTGACGGGAAGGAGAGCATCCAGGTGGACGTGGGCAGCGCTGGCACACCACAAGTGTCCGTCGTGTCACCGATGCTCCTCAACCTTGTCATGATCAGAATATTAGAAAAGTTAGAGCGAATAGAAGTTAATGATCACATAGTTAATGCAGACAATAACACAATTTGGACCACGAAAGACACCAGCCAGAAAAACACAGAGAATAGACCTAAAGAGGCGGTGGATGCAGTCGGAAGTCATCTGGATGGCACCGGCTTCGAATGCTCACCGGGGAAATCGGAATTGCTACTGCACCACACCAAGCGGCTAGGCGTACATTGCAGATACAGCAGAATTACAGATAATAGATATCAGGATAACCATTGAAAATGGCCCGGAGATACACCTGGTTCAAAAGATTAGAGCCCTGGGTCTTTGGGTCGAAACCCGGGAAACCAATAGGGAAACTGTAACACGCCTGGAAAAGAAAGTCATGGTGGCCATTAGGCTAATACAGAATGTTTCTAACAAATTAAGGCGAATTAAAGATAGTAATGTTGTACGGCTTGTCCAGGCCTTTGCGATCAGCCATGTCGCAAATGTAGTGGCGTTCGTCCACTCAAACAAGGCAGAGAAATACAAGGTTGACGCGCTGATTAGAAAGGCTGCGCTGGGTCTACCGCAATACCCAAGAAAGGAAAGGCTGCTAAAACTCTGGCTACATAACACGCTGGACGAGATTTCTGAAGCATAAAGGATAGCACAACTCGAAATTAAGAGTGTAGAGAACCAGGGTGGGCAACGAAATTAGGAAAAAGATCTCCGTAAACCACCATACTGAAAGGCCCAAAGAACAGGTACACCCGGGTATGCAATCCGCAAAAATCTCGGAAAATATCCCGAAGAATGTGCACCCTGTGCGTAACGTCGAGAGACGAAAATGCCACACGAAAACATTCCTCAATAACCACGGCGAGCGGATGGGAGTGCTCTTTGTAGGCGCCGCCCAGTATTCCCTAAATACAGACATCAATCAGCAATAGGTTGTGGGTGACTCCCTCTTCACAATGGCGCAGATGGACATGAAAGATCGAAGACACGACCATCCCTTCAAACCACAACGATAAGGCCCACCGAACTGCGTGAGAAATAACCCTTCTTGCCTTGGACAGCAACGGCCCGGCACCCCACATCCACTATAAAATGGATGACTGACTCCGGCGGGTGTGATGGGGACGATGGGGGTGGTGACAATGACGAATATGCAATACAAGACGATAGAGACAGGCTGGTCACGTGCCACGACATACTGGTACACTATAAGCAACAATGAGAAGAATATTACCCAGCACATGAACAGCCAGACAGATCTCAAGATACAGATTAGCGAAGATTGCAAACCAGAACCTTTCGAAATCTGGTAACCTAAACAGAGTAAATTCTAGAGAATACCCACAAGCTACCTGTAACCTCTGCAAGCAGAAACACGCAGGTATGGCACATATTCTATTGCAATGCACACAGATCATGGTAATATAACGAAAGCGCAATATAAGACCAGACCTTCTTGAGGAGCGATGGCTGAATACGGTGACTTGCTCAGATCTCCACGGCCAACTGTGGGCAATCCATCGGCCCGGACAGTGATGGACCGGCTATGATTCACCACACATAACGTCCGAGTGGCCTGAACCTGGGCCGGTAACCTTGCAAGTGCTTTCTTTTTTTTTTCATCCGTCTTCCTCAAGGCAACGTTCACCAATAATACTCGGCCAGAAGTTCCCATGCACGTATAAAATAATCACACCAAGACGTCCCGTAGTTTAGATTTAATTGTCAGGGACCCTTTAAAACCAAACTGGACAGAGGCACGAATGGTCAACATTTTCTTTTTCAGATTGCGTGCTTCAGCTACAAAGCACAGTGGAAGCAGCTGCTCTTTCACCGGGGACTAAGGGGACTTTGGCTCGCGTCAGTCCGCCGTGGTGAATGATACAACCGGGCTAAATCAGGTTTAGGCAGACAGTTGGACTTTCTTTTCCCCGTTCACCCCATGCGGGGCTCAATGCACAAATAGACCTCACTAAAACATAACGTAATATTTGCTTTTCTTGCTGTAGTTTCTCAAAAAATTGAGGCTCTACCATACGCCCTGCGTGAATATTTTTTTCTTTTCCCTGGTATCACTGCTTGCAGGCCTTACTTTATTCTAGAGTAAATCTGTGTCAACTAGCTCAACCTCTGGCGCTTTCGTAGTTGTACAGCGTAATCAAACGTTTCACAAACAGAAGTGCAACGATAGTAGAACTTCCTTCGAGTTATTCGCCGAAAGATGTTCTCGGATTAAGCAGGAGATGAAGCAGTGTCGCGCAACTGGCAGAGAACTGTACGCGCTGCTCGTTCGAGAGAGCACTGGTTACATCTGTATTTCAAGCAGGAAAGAAAGATTATGGAGTAACCGAAGTCGGGTCCAATCTTTCAACCACTCCGTCTCGGCTTACGAAAGCAGTAGGAATGTGCAGAACGACTCGTACGCGTCGGAAACCATTGCCTTGGGAGTACGTACAGATTTAGTGGGATCACACCACACGTTCCCTGACGGGGGCGGAAAACTCGGTTCGAGGATCTAACATCTTTATCGACACTGTCTCTAAATGTAGACGTCGAGTCGGGACATTGAACCTTCGACCTCAGTGACAGAACTGTTTCCGCTGCAGCCGCCTCCTCGTGTTTCCCCTACCTCGCGCAGCCGCTCACGTGCGCCCTTAGTCCACTAGACTTAACCAGGCGGAACTGAGCCCTTCGCTTGTGCGGAAGTCTCAGGGGACCGCCTGTTGATCGTGCTCTTGAATGTTGACCTCACTCGACTGGCAAATACATGCCTGCGGTTGACCTACATGTTATTTTGCGAATTGGGCCAGAAGCGATAACTTCCGTTTTGCGACAGTGGCGCCGAACTATTTAGAACCTCGTAAATCTCTCGCGATAGTAAAAGTGTAACATGGTAGCGGTAGTTTATAACATCAGTGAAGCGTGTACCATAAGAAGCTATGTACGCGTAGTTCAAACTGAATCTATAAATAAATCTTCATGAATAAGGCACTCTTTTTTTCGTGAAAAAAAAACATTCTCTACATCATTTCTATTTGTGTGGTTTAATGGTTGAACCGTCAAGAATTAAACAACGTAACATGCAACATTAATAAATTTAGAAAGGTAGCAAAGTGTGATATCATAAATAGTTGATTAAGATGTGAATAAAAAAGAAGAGTGATGAAGACCTCTCGAACTAGCACTCATTAGAAAAGTTTTCCCTATATTGACAGTATAAAATAGCACTAAACAAAGACGACAAGACCAAACAAGACGTGCGCCGCCTAATAACAGCTGTGCATGTATTTTTCTTCTTTTTTTGTAGTACAAGTGTGCGCATTCTGGAAAAGGAAAATAAATGCTGCTCTTGTTTGGTGTTTGTTGTGTTCATTGTATTTCGCTCTGTTCTGCTCTAATTAAACACCAACAGGCTCAAGTTCACACGTTTTAAAAGTTAAATTTGTAGGTTACTTTTCGGTGGAAGGCGAAAATGCGCCAACAGTGGCCGGAATCGTACCCACAACTTTGGGGTCAGCAGCCCGGAGCACCGTAATCACTGCTCAACCGCAGCGGCTTAATTATCATAATAGTCGTGACTTTATCACTTAATTCCCACCTTTTTCTATGCTTCTACCGCTTCTACAAATCGTACCAGAACAGAACAGAACATAATATGTTTATTTTCCAACAATATGGTTCGTGGTCCTTATACGGCGAAAAGCTGCGTCATATACAGCTTGAGTGCGCCTTAACGCCCTTACATGGCAGCAGTAATGCCAACTCAAGCATACTCACACATATTCAGCATATAACAAGATAAAATACTCTTTGAATGGAACTGAGAAACAGGAACTTATTGAATAACACTTATGAACAAATAATATTTATAACAATACAAATCGAACATATTTATTAAAGGAAATGTCAAATTACATTGTGATGCATTAAAAACAGCGGTGATGCAATACTAAAAAATCATTAGTATAAATATGGCTGGGATGCACAAAGGCATGATATACGGTTCATTGAAACACAGAGTGTGACGTGATTATTAAAAAAAACACTAAGAATTGCTTCGTTTCAAGCATTTGTTCATATTTACAAAAGTACTACCATCTTTCCACGTCAAAGTATTTGAGGTAGATATTTCCCTTTCTATTTCATTTAGAAACGGAGCTGGGCATCTCTGAGTGACCGCATGAAATAACGACACTGTAATGGTAAAAATATACGATAGAATACAATCACCCGATCCACTGTTTGCGAGAAATCGGCGGCCCCACGTGTTGGGCCACCGGCTATATCAGGAACCGCGTCGAGGTTCGAGGTCATGCGGCGTTGTGAGCGCCACGTCAAAGGTGGCCGACGGGTGACGACGGAAGGGGCCGGGGGGAAATTTGACAGCCCTCACGACGACGACGAACAAGCTGTCCACTCGCACGCCCGCATCGCCCAGCCTTGGCGGTTTTCCTCGACTTCCTTCCATCGTGTTATTCTTCCTCACCACTCTTGCCGTGGAAGTGCAACACTCGGAAAATGTTCTTTCGCTATCGTTCGTTGTCCATCGATTGGACGCTCTTCCAAAGGCTGTCGCTTCCGTAGGAGAACGCAATGTGCATCGCGGGATCTTGTGGAATCGATCAGCGAACAGCTTCCTCGACGATTTTAATTGGTTGCGACCACTGGCTACGGGGCTTCAAGCGTCGCACTATTGAGCGCTCTAGGACTTCGTACATGTATAGATCGAGACGGATTCCTTCAATCCTTCCTTCCTTTGGCGTGGTTTTCGCGTTCCCGGACTTTCCTGGTTCAAGACTCTGAAGAGGGAGGACGCATCATGCTTCTTTTCTTGGCTGCATCGTCGACGGGACCATGGTTCAAGCACGTGTTTTAGACGACGCCGTTCTGCAAGTCTGTGTCTTATGATGCAGGAAGAACGCGCCACTGCCGCCGCGTTTTTCATGCGTATATCGATATGGCGATGGCCCCCCGCATGCTCGGAGCACGCTGATGCGCCCGAAACCGCTAATAGAGCCACGGCTTTGCCAGCCGAGAGGTTGAAATCTATGCAGCTGCCTTGGTGGGATGGAACCCACATTAGCACGTGAACTGAGCGTTTTTCCTTGTGAGACAGGGGTTACCGTTCACGCTGGCTTGCTGCACTGTTCCGCTCTCGATCAATAATGGTGATTCCGCTAAACAGAAATAAAGGGGCTAATATTGAGAAAATAGCGTAGATTGGCCGGCAAAGAATAGATCTTAGTATTATGACTAAGGCTCTGGGGAGTAATCGTACGAAGTGTAGCAAAGTTACTGAATGAGAAGTGCTCTGTACTATCGGATAGACCCTGTGGAATGCCCCAAAAAACGATGGTCCACCCCATGCTCAGATAATGAATGATAATCCGCCGCAATTGTCTCATCTGCCGACCTGAAGGCTGCTGATTAAATCCCGGCCGCGGCAGTGATGTTTCGATGGAGGCTAAGCGTCATGTACTGTATGATGTCAGTGTACGTTGAAAGACACCACATGGCCTGAAGTTTTGGCGCCCTCCGCTATACGGCAACCCTGATAGTCATGTTGCGGTTTCGGGACGTTTATTTGGCTTTCCATTATGAACGATTCCGACTTGAAGTCAACGTGAAAATGCTTATTCCTATGAATGAAACACAAGACACTAGTGACGACTGGTACATAGATCATGAATGTAGAACATTCAGGCCATACCCACACGAATGTGCACAAATAAAACCAAACTTTCACCATACCTTCAATCATATATGCCACTACACAAAAGTACCTATCTAGGCAGGGTTTGCCCTAAATGTAATGTGCATGATTACATCGTGAAATGATCGCATGCCACTTACAACCAATAAACAGGAGGAAGAACATTTCCCCAAGCTTATTTTTCTTGGCATCATTGTCTGTGAATTCTCATTCATGTTATATGTCATACATGAGTATACGTAACTTTGACAAAGGTGGTGGCAGGATTACTTACTTCACGAATTCATGTTTCTTGTATACCTAAAGAAGCATTTAGGTTGCGGTCCAGCTATTGCGACAACTGTTTTGTTGAGGGCTGCAAAAGTACTTGGCAAAAGGCAGCCTAAACAGCACGTTGACGTGCTGTCCAGGCTGCCAATATATTGGTGATATATCATTACTGGCCCCTTTTCCTAATTATACGCAAGTTTATCAGGTATATAGAACTCAGAATATCTTTTTGCAGCAATAAATGAGAATTCATGATTAGGAAAAGTTTTTGAACATTACTTTTCCTGGTTACCACAGCTTCTCCTATACAAATCATACGAATAGGTCCAAGTGCAATATAGAGTTCATTCATTTGAGTCGAAAATTGCTCAGATTTCGCAGGTCGCGGTATCGAATCCCAGCTGTAGAATTTCTGGAGCCCTCCAGTATGGCGTCTCTCGTAATCATATGGTAGTTTTGGCACGTTAAACCCTGCATATCAATCAATCAATCAATTATTAATCAAATAATCTTTCAATCAGTCAATAAATCAGAGAATTGCTCAGGAATAAGATGTATGTGGGCGTGTGAGGCGCGTGCTACCGAAAGAAACTTCCTGTACCACTTATCGGAACACAAGCACTAATCCGTGGTGGTGCATGGTCCAGCCTCATAGGCATGCTCGAAAGAAAAAGCAAACGCTTTCGACTCGATATCGCGGGGAACAAAAAAGGAAGTGCCAGAGGGGAGACTCGCGGAAATGGCCACTTGTGATTTACCGATTCGATATTACAATCTACCCGTGTAATCGGACACGTGGCCCTAGGTGGCATGCCGTCCAAATTTGACTGTCTTGAAAAGACGTCACTTCCTGAGAAACAGCATACAATTGCATGGGTCACGTTCGGAAGCCGTCCAAATATGGAACCGTTGTCCCCGGCAACGTTCAAGTTCGGGGAAGTCTTCCGATGCACGTGGCCGCGTGTGCGTATTAGAAAGGCAAGGATGCTGCCCTGAAAACACGGGCGCCCTGCGGTCGTGACCGGCAGGGCGTCCAAATCAGAGGTGCACAAATGTGTTCCTATCTCTCCGTGCTTAAGGGCAAGCGGATATCTTACTTGCGACTCATTTATCATTCGCGATTCCTCCAACGTATGGCGTATACATCTGCTGCGCACGGTGCATGTGAATCTATTTCCTGTCGCGGGGCGGAATATACAAAGTGCCCTGCAGGTATCTCCAGCCACAGTTTCGAAATATGCCGACACACTCTTGACGATGCGACTAAATGCATAAAAATTGGCATATCCCACATACAGTGCGAATCGATGATATGCGAAGCACGAGACAAGAAGGTTGATATGTCAATTTAAAATTAGCGTAACATTACGAGGGGGGGTTAATTATGCCGTACATGACTTCCATGTCATAATTATCTTGTTTGGATGTGTCATTGACCTTTCGTCATCTATTCACGTCTTGGTGTATGGGGAGCTAGCGAAATAGCCGCGAGCCCATCATGAGTGTGGTATGTTGTCATGTTCCTACATGACACACGTGACATGATTATCATGTTTCACCACTCATATACCTTTGCCATCCATTGACGTCACGTAGCGCCAAAATTGGTATATGTGAAGCTAGAGAAATAACCGCGAGCACACTATGACCGTAGCATGTAGTCATGTTTTACATGACACGCATGTCATGATTATCATATTTTGACGTGCCATTTAGCTTCGTCATCCATTTACGTCCCATAATACCAAATTTGGTCTATGTGAAGCTAGAAAAACGGCCGCGAGCGCATCATGAGGGTAGCATGTAGTCATGTAGTCATACATGACACGAGTGTTGGGATTTCGATGTTACGGTCCGTCGCTTGTGTTCGCCATGAAGTCATGTCATATCATACCACTTTTCAAACATGTCATGCGAACTAAACCACCGCAAGAGCAGCAAGACCATGAAGTGTAAATCATGACATTCATGCCTATATGTCACAATTTATGTTATGACTAGTCAGTTACGCTCATCCTACAGTCATGTTATGCCATAACAATGTTGGTATCGATACCATTATCGAAACGGCCGGGAGAGCTTAAAGTTGTAGGTGGCTAGATAGATAGATAGATAGATAGATAGATAGATAGATAGATAGATAGATAGATAGATAGATAGATAGATAGATAGATAGGATAGATAGATAGATAGGATAGATAGATAGATAGATAGATAGATAGATAGATAGATAGATAGATAGATAGATAGATAGATAGATAGATAGATAGATAGATAGATAGATAGATAGATAGATAGATAGATAGATAGATAGATAGATAGATAGATAGATAGACGGACGGACGGACGGACGGACGAACGGAGTGGCGATGTGGGCTTGTTGGTTGGTCCGTTTGTCCGAAATTAATTTCGGACGGATGGATGGACAGACAGACAGACAGACAGACAGACAGACAGACAGACAGACAGACAGACAGACAGACAGACAGACAGACAGACAGATAGATAGATAGATAGATAGATAGATAGATAGATAGATAGATAGATAGATAGATAGATAGATAGATAGATAGATAGATAGATAGATAGATAGATAGATAGATAGATAGATAGATAGATAGATAGATAGATAGATAGATAGATAGATAGATAGATACGCTCAATTTCGCCGAAGTTCGCTAAAAATGGTTTGCATTTAAAAATAATTGTTTGTGTTTAACATCGCAAAACTACGGTATGATTATGAGGAACGTCATAGAGGAGGAATTCTGCTATTTCGACCACCTGGGGTTCTTTAACGTGCACTTTAATTCAAGTGCAAAAGCATCAAGCATTTTCGACGAAGTCGGAAATGCAGGCCGCAGTGTCCGAGATTCGATCCTGTGACGTCCAGGTGTGCACTATAATCATCCAGTCGTGCACTATAACCACTAGACCACCATGGAGGGTTCGTGACCAAATGGATGTGGTCGACTATTGAATAGAGTAAGTCACCCTCTCACTGGCGAAGCTCCTTGTACACAAGGCTTGTTCGTTGGCATTGTGCGCCGTTCCCACCACTGACGATGACAATGACGCTGATGACGATGAAGAACAAGGCGTTCCAGACCACACATTCTCTTTCTGCCATCACGGCACAGCAGAGGCAAGGTATCCATAACAATGACGTTGTACGCCATAACAATGACGCTGACGCTTTTGACGATGAAGGTGATGGGGATGGTGATAACAGACAACTATAGACTTGTGCAGTAAATTACGTCGCGATAGGTTCTACTATGCATTTCGTATGACTGGAAACAACCAACAACCACCTGAGTTTCGGCTAGATTCGATACCACAAAGCAGTAGTAACGAAGACACACACTCCTCACAACACACCAGTTATGAGCAATAAACTTTGTATATAACTGTACACCACTTCGGACTCATCTTAATGCATGAGTGGTCAATGCCATGAATGAATGGCCTTCTGATACCTATATCGAATATAAGTGTGCGTTGCGATTATGGCGCACACAGGCACGCAAGCAGACATGTCACGTGGTATTCTTTTTTAATATTTAACGGGGATAGGTAGTATAAGCAGAACAACGCTAATACTGAGCACATGTGAATGTAAAAAACTTGCAAGCTGATATACAACTTTCTCATCGGACCGTTTTGACCAACTTCACTGCTTCAAAAGTAGGCCCAAGTAAGCATGCCTACAATAGGTAATTCGCAGAGAACAAGAAAATAAAACAATTTTATTTACTCCACGTAATAGTTGGCAACAAATATTTGGCAGCGTCATCACAAATTACGTCGTCGTGTTTTTGTTTTGTTTTAGCGTGGAAAGAGGTAGCTGGAGCACACTGTATGTGACCAATATGAAATAATGCAAACATTGCAGCTGTATTGATACGTTGTGTACGTAACTGAACGGCTACATGAGCCATTGCTTCAACCTTGTTGTATAATAAAATTCTAGTCGTAAAGTTGATTTCTGAGTGTTCAAGACTATATTGCTGTTCAAGTAGCTCTATGCCCAGGGGTCTTGAACTTGTTTCAGCCAGCGAGCCACAGTCACGAAATTTTGAAAAAGCTGGAACCGAAGGAGGAGGAGGAGAGGGGGAGGGGGTATCAGTTTAATTTTTCAGCAAACGCTGCCGTTTGAAAGAACACTTTTCCTTGTATATTGCGCAGAAGGTCGTTTCTAACAGAGATTTGGTGGCAGGATTCGTACTACTTGTCGATACCGATCTCCGAAAATGACACGGATCTGGACGCTGATGTGGAAATAGAACTTTTTTTTCCGGTTATGTTTAAAACCGAGTTCAACATATGAAATTCCTCGTGGAGACAATACCTGAAACGAATCATGGCTGTGTAGCACACGGACATACTTAATAAGATAATAAAGAAATGCGGGGCGAAGACAGTCAAATGCGGGCTGCAACCGACAGCCTCGCAGGACCCATGCGGTGTTTGAGAATCCTACCCTAGCGAGGATGACTGCGCGATCAATGGCGCTTCGCGATTAGAAGGCACGAAAACAGTCCATATACTTTTTTTTCACTCCCATGAATTGCTGGCAGGGCCGAACAATGTCCCTCTCAATCATCATTTGCATATAAGACTGCCTTCGCGCTGAGCACCATCGTGAATTTCATTGATACTTTTCCAACTGCAAGTGAGTGTGCGTGCAGTGGCAACAATCGCGTAAATGTTTTGACCATGCTATGCGATGCGGTGCAGACCTTGAACGCGTTTCCTGAACTACCCTGACATCGCAGATGCTACATTAGCGCCCTTGGATTCCCTACACTGTGCAGCGCACATATCCATACCAGTAGTAGCGCTACGACGGGGTCAGTATAAACTGTCCGTATAGGCGCGCCGCGCAAAGGCATAACCACAGATAGGCAACAAAACACGCAAACATTACTTTCATCTTCACTCGGCACGTCTTCTCGGTGCTAACATAGCTTGTTGCAGCTTTAAGCAGCGCGTCTAGCAACCATGTCGCACTCAGCTGATTTATGGAGCCTACAGACCAATTAGGGTGGGACGAATGTGTATGAATGTGGGCCATATTATTAGCGGCAGTAGACCAATATATATAATGAAGACAGAGCGCAGCGAACAGTTCGTGCGCATTGAACGGCACCGGGAAGTCCTCTGACACAAAGGAAAATCATTGAGGACGGCGAAAGATAGCGGGACGAACAAGACGCGTTGTCCTATGGCAGCCTATTTGTGGCGATAGGTGGTTGAAATAGGGCGCGTCTTCCCTTGCATTAGTTTTGGTAAACAAGTGTGAGTAACAAATATAACATACGCGAGCAATTTTGCGGCAGCCCTGATGCTTTAAAACAGGGGTGTCAAACTCAGATCAGCTACCAGGCCGCAGTTCCAAAATTTAGTCACGCAAAACAACCTGCTAAAGTTAAAAAAAACGGGGAGGGGGGAGGGGAGAAGCAACAAAATTCCAGCACGTTCCCATTAGAAAGAAACACTTTCCATTACTCATATGGGTCGTTTCCAAAGGGGATTCGGCGTCAGGTTTAGGGAAGCACTATATTGATACCGGTCTAATCAGTGACTAGAATTCAATTCATTAATTGATTTGTGGGGTTTAACGTCCCAAAACCACTATATTATTATGAGAGACGCCGTAGTGGAGGGCTCCGGAAATTTCGAGTGACTAGAATTCGAACACCGGCCCTGAAGTATATAAAGTCTTTGTTCCGCGGTTATCTTTCAACACATGGTTATCGCATGGCATGCCTCACAAATGAAATGCTTCACTATAGTCACTTCGGTGCAGCTTACTGCACTATGCATGCTTGCAAAATAACGGAAGCAACATTCGGCGAAGCCATGAACACCCACAAGTTGATACAATAATTATGCGACAAAGACTATCGTTCACGCAGCGCAAGCAGCAAGTGAAAGCTCGACGGGCCACATACGGCTCGCGGGTTGCGGGTTTGAGACCACTGCTCTATAAGATTGCGAAGGACGTGACAGAGGTAACAGATGCAGCGCATAAGCTAACTTATTTAAACACTCCCCAGTTACCTATAAATGCAATGGGAAAGGCTAGCAGCGTACTATATGAATGACACAACATTATCTTCAGCGCATCAATGTGTAAACTTGCTGCACAATGATTGATTGATATGTGGAGTTCAACGTCCCAAAACCACCATATGATTATAAGAGACGCCGTAGGGGAGGATTCCAGGAATTTCGACCGCCTGGGGTTCTTTAACGTGCACCCTAATCTGAGCACACGGACCTACAACGTTTTCGCCTCCATCGAAACTGCAGCCACCGCAGCCGGGATTCGATCCCACAACCTGCGGGTCAGCAGCCGAGTACATTAGCCACTAAGCCACCGCGTTGGGGCTGCCACACCATAGTAATGCTAAAAGTGCATATATTAAGTTGTTTCAGTGAATGCACAAGAAAGACTGTGAAAGAAAACTAGTTAACGATATGAATAAACAAAGACGTTAATAGCAGTATCACCTTGTGAGAAAAAAACTCTGGCAACGCTATAAACACCTGAGCTCGTAGAAGCTCGTATACGCTCAAAGAGACTGCGGAGATTAAGGCTGTGTTTCAAGCTCAATATAGATAAACAGGCCGACGGGGTTTAACGTGGTTGCTCTGCACAGTGATTGATGTCAAGATGCTATGAATTTGTCTATTTTTTAGTTTTCTTAGCAAAATACATTCTCCACTAATCCGGTGGGGCCAGTAATTCATTCAATCACTCATTCACTGCAGTACATCACTAAAGCCTTGCAGTAGCAGTCTTTTAAAGCAATCCCTTTTTGAAACGCCACAACACAACGTGACGCCACAAAGCGTCCCGCAACAGACAAGCCAATCGTGAAAGAAAGGCGTTAACTGTAGCGGAAATTAGGGCAGGGAACGGGCTTTCCGTAGTGTCCAGCCTTTGTCTTGGAGAGCCGTGTCACGGCACCGCCACCAGCGTTATCCGACTGGAAGCGTTTCCCACGACAACTCACGAAATCGGTGCCTTCCTCCTCCGACATCCCCTCGTGCACGTGACCCCGACCGACGCGGCAAATACAGGCTAACGAGCGTGGTTTTTACGGGCACATTTCCTCCGTGTTCCTGTAGGGCTGACTGATTCCGCACCCGCCGGCATGAAGACTGTTCGTCCTCTACGTGCGAAAAGAGATCGCGACCCCTCGCGCCCATCTCGGTTACCCTTGTCTACGGTGACCCACCGCGGGTGCCACCAAAGAATGGTGTTGAAATACCGCGCACGTGACCTTCTACCCTTGTTTGTGTTTACGTTGAGATAGTGGCCGGTGTTGCGCAGTGGAGAAATCGCGCTGCCGTGCAGACATGCGCATTGGTTCCCTAAGCAGGTGCGATGAGACCTCCCGAACGTGACTTGGTTCCACCGAAAATGAGCACTTGCCTCATTGTTACGTGAGTGGATTCCTCGGACGCCCATTATGCTTGGGCAACCAGATTTCTTAGGACAGCGAAAAAAAAGCGAAGACTCTTTAGCCGTAGTTAATTATAAGTTGTCGCGTCTTTGTTGATGTTCGCGTCAATATATTCGAAGCTCAATGCGACATTCATTGCTTTTATTGTACGGCGCAGCATACGTTCGGACCTTGTGGTCCCTCTAACACCGAACTGATTTCACATACGAGTAAACTATTCAAATAATTCTCGAGTTTTTCAAAAAGCTATAGGCTGTGATTCTTTCGGCAAGGTGCTGCAATCTCGCCATTTGTTCCTGTTATGGTACGTAGCGCTGGGTGCACAGGTTTTTGATATCTTCAACTTTTGACCCGTGACTGTTTGTGCAACGAAAAATGCACTCCCTGTGGTCTGAGGAAATAAAAACGAAAGTATGTGACCATGAAGTCAACGAGCAACTACAGCTCTCGATGTACCGGGCTTGCTTAAGTAGACAGCCACGGCAGCTCTTGTCATGCCGATGTTGTCTCCAAGGTACATACATCGTGAGTTTGTTTTATTGCGGGTGAAGGGAGGTACGCTGCAGCCGAGCAATCTATCCTCATTAAGTGTATGCATGCAATATTCATGTCAAGAGTACTTGTCTTCTAGCCAGGGCTTCTTCATGTTGATGCTTAAGAAGCTTATTAATCGACTTACTGTCACCCCTTAGTACTGGGCAACTAGTGACGCAGTGTCTGTGTCCTCTAGATATGTAGATGTGACCCGTCGTGTACATATGAAAACGGATAATATATTTTGGGCATTCAAGGTGATTACAATCTATTTCGCTGTCGTTCTCGGAGAACCAACCACTCTCCATAGGGGAGTACACAGAGTACTCTAAATCGCCAAAACGTATTTTCAGACAGAACACGCATGGAAATCAAGCATGACCGTATTTCGGCACCATACTCTCTGCAATGGAGCCGTGGATGTATGCCAGACGTATTGATGACACTATTGTTGTTTGGGTGAACAATCGCGCATCATGGTGATAACGGTTTGTTGTGTAGATGCGGAAGGGCAAAAAACATAAGAAAGAAGCGTCCGCGTGTGCTTCACTGATGGGCAGCATAGAAGTTACATGCATGTTAGGTACTGTTTTAGATACTCTTTGGGTATCTTGTGTCTGCATTGCGATACGTTTGGCAATACAAGTATCTGTATCAACATTTTTTATACACGAAACAATGTATCGCTCTACACAAACGCGACCATGCGAAGCAATAAACGTCGGCTCAACTCTGCGTCTCCAGTTGATAATGCTGCCACAAAGCCATGTCAATAAAATAACGACACTTACAGTCTTTCCTCTTTCCGCTGTGGTCAGCACAGTAACATGGCTTTATTTGATAATTAATGCGCTTCTTTTAGAAAGCAATAATATATTCACCTTGCACCGTGTATGCCACCCACAAAAAAAAAACAAAGGATCGGTTGTTTTCAAATGGTTTCAACGATGTGTCGCAACGCACTCTACCCTATGTGAATATTGAAAACGTTCTATAATTGACTTTGGTGAACCAGCCAAACAACTGTATTATACAGATACCATAATGAATGCCCCATGATGGTTAACCACGTGACAACGGCTTCATTTAGTGGCTCTAAAAGGCTTCATTTTTTTAAAGATTTCATTCCAGTTACATTTAGTTACAGTTAGGTATTGTACCTAACTGTCACTGTCAGTTAGGTATATTCGCCTTCCATTCTTAGGTCACTGCATTGTTTTTTTTTGTGTTACAGATAGGTAGGTAAGCAGGGCTAGAAGCTGCAATAGTGTGAATAGCAGCGATATCCTGCGGTGTGTTTTGCCCAATTCTGGGAAGCTTCTGGGAGGCACAAGTTCTCTCGGTGAGGAATGCTTAAAGATTGCACATTAGTGAATATGCTTGTTAATTGACAACTTACTGAATTGGATAAGTAGAATATAAAAAAAATCACCGCCGTGTTATGTCCTCAGCGAATCGTGAGCAATGCCTCGGTAGTTATGTACGTCTTCGCGTCATGCTTCGCAAGGAATATCACTACCAGCGTTGTTGCTGCTCAGCACTTGTCGGGTGATGCGGTATTCAGACAAAAGTAACACACTTACGGGTAAGGTAAGACTCTTCAGCGATATTTGCTCCACGTTGCAGAGACATCTTGCGATTTGGTAGCCCACTAGCTGGTCGCCAAGTAGGTCAGCGACGCCCTTCAATGACAAACGTGTCAAATGAAAACCACCAATAGCGTAGCTTATAAAGAGCTGTAAAGCAATCAAATGCCCATAACTTGTTTTGGAATAAAACAATATACATTGAGCAACAACGACGTGACTTTTGAGATCAAAATGATATAATATATATATTTATATATATAACAGCAAATTGACAAATGTATCGAATAATCTTCAGATACAATTGGCATGTATTTTATCGGGTACACTCATTCCGTAAGTATTTTATCGGAATATTGAATACTTCTTCCTGAGTATCTTGTATTGTGTACCACCATACAATTTCAAAGTATGTTAGCCCAGACCTGCTAACAGCACAAGAGTGCCCTTTGCTCCTATTGCAGCCTGCGTGGACTGAGTGCATGCTTAATTTTCTAATGTGAAAACTAAAGTAAGCACAATCACCTTGCCAGTTCTAACGCGTGCGTTCATAGACGGTGAACTTTTTGTCGCGACTGCCTGCCTAATCAGTAAATTTGGCAATAGCTCACTGCATTCACTTCTCTTCCAGGGTGATTGCCACTTGCGGTTTCTTGCGTTGTCATAATTGCAATAGTTGAAAAATGCTGAAAGTTATGCAGCCCTATTAAATACGGTTAGAAGTATAGAGTTGCGCCCCCTGAACTCCTAATGTCGTATATCTGTACATCCCCTTTACGCGATCGACCGCCTATAGTTCTATTACTTTCTGAGCAGGCACGGACGGATGAAAGGGAGAGCGGACAGACTATTCATGGTTTACCTACAAAATCCTCCGAAGCTTTGCCCACTCATCACCTGGAAATGCTGTGATATATTAAACTTTATTTTATTTTCACAGTTTTGATTTTTCTGTCAAGTCTAAGATATTGACAACGCGCTACGCCAACACCCAAATTTCTGCACAACGAGCCCTTTAATACTGTCGCGTTAATAGCCATTGTTTCCCATTGCGCCGTGAAAAGTATAGTGCAGAATGAGCAGATGCCGTGGATTTCGAAGGAAGGCAAGAAGTGATTTTTAAGGCGAAGGTCTGATATGACTAATGAGTTAAAAATATAAATCTGCGTCAGGCGTAATGAAAAGTTATGTGTGGTGCATACCCATTCCAGACAAGGAGTAAAGTAAAGATAATGATATGTCAAATAGTAGTGAATGATATGTGAAATAGAGTTAATTAATGTAGCAAGTAGTCAACAACAGTTCCCACTGCTGATTGCATTAATTGAACCAAAAATATAGTAAGGTGGGCTTAGGAAAACTAAAGTGAGAAAGAGAGAGGAAGATTATAAGGAAGGCCGAGAGCATCCGGTTTGCTACCCAGCAGTGGGGTGGGGAAGAGGGTGAAAAAAGGAGGGTGTAGAGAAAGAAAGAGAGAGAAAACAAAAGCCCACATGCACGAGCAGAATAAAAAAACAAACACCCGCACAAGAAGAGCATTCTAGCTGAAGTCGTTCAAGAGGGCCCGTCGATCGCAAAAATTGTAGCAGCGTCCTCTACAGGACGCATCAATCGTAGAAAATAACCTTGCAATGAAAACTAAAGGTGGAATGAAATGGATTGAACCTAATTCACGTGTGAATAAATGTTAGCTAAAGGTGTATCGCATGTGAATGAACGCTGAGTGTAGTGTTAAATTGACGTAATGTAAAAAAAGGTGAATTAAATGTTGTTAATTTACATTTTATCAAACGTGAGAGTACTGCAGGCTTTCGCATGTGTACAGTGTTCATTTTTATGAAAGGGAACACGCGAGTGCGTGGCCTGTGCTGTGTCGTGTCCGCCATTAGCATTATCAGCCCTCAGATAAAAAGAGTGCATCCGCTTTTGCCGGCTTCGTTGGTCTGCAAATAGATGACGCAAAACGCGGACACGCTTACTTTATCTATTGGCTCATGTTGGTTTAGGCGTCCATGGCAGGGCGCAGGCCACGTGCTCGCTTGTTCCCTTTCATAAAAACAGAACAGTCTGAAAAGCGTTAGCCAAAGAAACAACCAATTTCGCCTCAGCGCAGATGCATTTATACAATCTCGCACTGTCTACCTACAGGACCACCAAAGAATTTAGCAGTGCTCCTTTAAAAGGAAAGAGTTTATAACCCGCTTCCTATTTACGACGCTCTGAGTCATGTTCCATTCAAGCTATCTCGAGAGCCAATCTTAAGTGGAAAATAGTCCGCACTGCAGTGCTTGAATGATTGCTCGTGGCAGAACCGGTTTACTTAAAAGGGTTGTCAAACGTGCGTCCGCCAGCGAAAACTGTCCGGCCCGCAACGAAATCGGCGCTTGAGTATGTCGCTCTTCACGAAACATTGCGCAACACTATTGTGATGGTCCAGCGTCCTGTTGCGTCAAAGCGATTTCTAAATAAGGGAACCCCGCAACCACAGTCACTTACTATACTGATGGGGTATGGTCTGCAGGCAACGTTCAGCAGCACCAACGCCACTCGGAATATTCCTTTGCCACGAGGCCCGCGCGCCCCACTTTCGCCCCGCCAAGAATCGTGCCAGCGGCGCTTAGGAAACGATCGCAGAGCATCGCGCTTTTCCCCGTTCGCCGTCTCAATACAATGCAACCGCTAGAACAAGCGCTGTGATACAGTGTTTCGGTGTGCTTGCGTAATAATCGTTGAGATGCAAGCAGGCTACTTTCTACGCGCGGCCAGCAGTGTTACCAAAAAAGCGTTACGCTCACAGACCCGATTCACGTGAGAACTGGAACGCGCATGGCTGTATCCAATCACAGATCAACTATGTTAGGGATGTTGGAACGATTTGTTCCATGTTTTAGTAAGCCTATTGCATCAATGCAACAGTCAGGAGCGCATGCCTCCTTGCTTCCTGTAGCTCTGTGTAGTGGGCGTGATCGAGCTCATCAAAGCCACGCACCAATTAAGAGGTCATGTTAGAGTGTGAGCACGCAGTTGTCATTTTGCTTTAGCGGAGAAGGCTTGCGGACCTGTTATTTCGTAGTCGAAGTTGGTAGCATCGATGCGTATGAAGTTTGAAGTGAGCTAAATTACAAAATTTTAATCAAGGAACCATTGTGAGAACTCGGCCCATGTGGCATTAGTCAGACACCTGCAGTCAAGACGTTTTTTGGGGCGAAGCTCCTTAAGGCGTGGGTCTGTACATCTTCCAATGTATGTAGTAGTAGTAGTAAGTAGCTACCGGTGGCACATACCCGCTCTAGAGTAGGTATGTGCCACATGGGATGCGAGATGACGGTACTTGAAGTGTTCACTAGATGGACGCTTGGACGGACGGACAAACAGACTATCAGATGGACGGATGGATGGATGGATGCGCGGACATATGGACGTATTGATGAAGGAACGGACGGACAGACGAATGGATGGTCTCACGAACGGACGCATGGACAGACAGACAGACAGACAGACAGACAGACAGACAGACAGACAGACAGACAGACAGACAGACAGACAGACAGACAGACAGACGGACGGACGCATGGATGGACGCACGGATGCACGCACAGACGGACGGAAGCAAGAACGAACGGATGAACGGAAACACGGACGGGCTGATGGACACTTCGCCCTACTCATCATCATTCGCTCCCTGGATATGCTGTGATTTTTTAATGGAAAATCTCGCTTTCACACGCGCTAATTTAAAAAAAAAGAAGTTTCACTATCACTTGGTAAAATGATCACTTGGTTCGCTACCACTTGGCATAACTTGACATCGGAAGGCACAATGGCTGCATTGGCAGTAAGTGTGCCCTCCAAGGCCAAGGAGCGTAAAGAAACTCGTCATTTTCACGAGTTAAACTCGTGATCTCACTGCACGGTGAAAGCATCGTCATATCGCAGCAGCAGGAGCCCTAGTTTTTTTCCTGGGGGGGGGGGGGGGGGATCGCACGTGATCCCTGAGACAATTGGAGCACTCGGTGCATGTAGGCCTTGCCACAAGTAATGTGGCCTAATCTTGCCAGTCGGTGGTGTAGCTGCTACGGGGCTCAGCCACGGCATTCGGACTTCGATGGAGACGAGATGGTAGAGGTCTGCGTAGTGCGTGATGTTTGTGCACGCTAGAAAACACCAGATGGACGAAATTTCCGGAGCCTTCCACTACGGCGTCATCACAATAATATCGTGATTTTGGGACGTAAAATATACCAAATATAATTATTAATCTTATTCTTGATCGTTGTCGTCTTCGTTCCGTAAGATACCATCGTGCCTGAACGAGGAAAGCTGTTTGTACACCCGATGGTAAGGCGTGGCCCAAGAAACACCGGAAGTAAGGTGTGCACGTGAATGGGGTTACTGCAACTAATGTCAGGCTTATTTATGTGCTCACAAAGTACGTTACACAGACTCTCCCCATTTAGCTTTTTTTTTCTGTGACTCTGCAACGTAGTTGACCGTTCGCGCATCCTAGCTTCCGGGTGTGCGTTTCGTAAGTGTTACAATGTCGGCCATATAGCAAGCCGAACATTGATATACGTTGGTGTTGACATAACACTTGCTTATTCAGCCGTTGGTTCAGCAACTCGCGTGCGCTGCGCATGTAAAGATCGGCCACAAACGCCTGATGAAAGCACTCACTGTACAGTCGAGAGACAAGCAGACTTCCGGAATTACGCCAGTCCGGTAAAAGTAGAGAGCCCACACCTTTTTCACATATGCACATGCGAGGTTCGTACGCGGCGATAAGCAAGACGCACGAACTGGCAATTGGGTGTCGTCCTCTTTCGGCTGCCCCAAGCGAGACACCGGAACGAACAGCTTCGAACGAACAACAAGAAAGAAGAGAAAACGAAGCCAGAACGATAAGCAAAGCAGACACGACACCCGCTATCGCGTGCGGCCGCAGACGGCCCCAACTGGGCGCGCGCCGTTTGTTCCAGTCTCCTCGATTTCGGCTGCGGGTCGCCCTGGCATTGGAATCCGCCGAGGCCCCGTCCGCCCATCAAGGAGGCTGGCGCGTGTGTGCGTGTGTGTGAGGCCGATAGGGCATGCGTGGCGTTGCGTTTCGCAAGGCTACGTATGGGGGGCGGAATAGCCGGCGTACTTCCGGGTTGTTGGCATTGCTCACGGCGACTCTCGTTTATTTGACTTTCTAACTTTCTTATTTTTGTTTATTGAGTGATGAATTAGCCTTTCAGTCGCGGTCAATGGGAGTGCTCTGCACGAGCACGCGAAGTTATGCAGCCCGCTTTCGCGTGTGGGCCAATAATGCACGTGCAGGAATGCTAGATTTTCGTGCAATTTAGGTTAGAATTTTCTTTCACTCATGGCTCAGGCCCGTGCCGTGACTTCCTCGCATATGTTGTGTTAAGAACTAGCGCTCGCTTCCGAGACGGCGTGTCCACAATGTGCAAATCTTTTTTTTTTCTTTTACCATCTAATTTCTGACCCTGGGGAGTAGGAATTTGGCTGTCTTCTTTGAGCCATATGGATTAGAAAGAAAGAATCTGGAACGTTTTACGAAAGCCTTTCTGAAACAGACGCCAGCGAGGTCTGTGAATAGCCAGGATTGCTGGGCCATGCAGCTGATGCTCAGAGCTACTATACTGGTAGTACCACAAGCGGGTTAAAGACGTTTTTAGGGAAGAGACCGCAACACCCGTTTTTACAAAATTAATGTATGCCAACGTGAGGGGTAGGGTAGCTTTATTAGAAGGTGGTGATATTACCAGCTCAAACAGTCAGTTTCGAAAGCGGTCTAAATATTGTTTTTAGGATGACTGCTAGTTGGGCGTGTTGGTAAATGTTCATGATGAAACAAGCACTAAATTTACACACACTCAGAGAGGACACAGACAAGCGCTTAATGGTTGTCTTATTTTGTGGAAGAGTGCTCAACCATTCGAATGAGTCTTTTTTTCAGTAATTCTAGAATACGTTAAAACTTTTATGTGTTTAAGATCATTTTTTCATGTGAAGTGCAAGAAAGCCGTCCAAGAAGCGGAAACCTTGGCAAGACTGGTCACTAGAAAACCAGTCATGACTCTTCAGTCAAATTTTCCTAACGAGAAGTTGGTAAGAACGTAAGTGATACTGGACCCTATGCAGAACACATTGACGGTGAAGGCGTCTACTGGAGAGCCCAGCGCTGTGATTGTTTTGACGTCACAGATAGGATGCGTAGTAGTAGAGTACGGCTGTTTTGCTTTCTTGGCACCAATTTCACCGTCCCCCATGGTTGCACCGGTTCTTAATCACAATTTTACGATGCAAATTAGACCCGAGAGTGCCACCGGGAGCACCGATTCGTAGTTTCCTTGCCCGTACTATCAGGTCTTACCGCTTCTTTACGCACTGAACCTCAAAACAAAAGAAGCACGCTCGGTGTCTACAGCAAACACACAACTCGGCATCCGATGAGTGACGTCATCGTGTAGGTGGCGCCGCGGTAGGTTCTTGAGGCTAATACTGCTGAATAAAATTAGAGGTATTAAAGTTGATGAAGGCCGAATGAAGGTAAAAAGTAATATTTTCTCGGAACCTGTCAAAATGTATTCAACACACATGTTGAAATGGTGGCATTTAGCGCTTCCTTATCTATTAATACGTTGGCTCACTTCATCCCAGGCAAGGTTATTGGACATGGACTAAAAGAAGTTTTTGGTGTCAATCAAGAAGGCACTTACTTGCTTCAGGCACTCTATCTGATAGTATTCAGACACGCTGTTCGGGCTCGCGATGGCAGATAAATTATCGATGGGCAACACGTCTAGGTAAAAAACCACTCACTACTTCTAAATAACACGTTCTCAGACGGCGGCTCTGAGCGAGCTACAGTCTTTGTGAGGTTTCACAGAAAAGAACACATCAGGACACGTACGACCTTGGCGGTCTTCGCCCAACCAGCAAAACCCCGCTCGTCACAGAACTTGGTGGCCAGAGACTAGCTTTTGTCAAGTTGACCGGGGTTGACACCGAACAACCCTTTGAAGGTCTTCAATGTGGCCTCCTCTGCTTTGCAGTCATATTCCCCTTTCCGCATAAGCACGACGCCCCCGTTCCTCTTTTTCAGCTGGGAAAAGCCAGGCGTTGATTTTACGCAATGTATACAGACAAAGCGTTAGCGTTCTCATGTCTTCGTTACCACTTGTAGAAGACCATAGACTACTTCCTCAACAAGCAGCTCAACATGACCTTCCTTCGCACGTTTCGTGGCTTCCGATCACCGGGCTGAGTGCCTTCGTCTGTCGTTCTTTTACCGTCCCGCTGGCAGCGCTGTTTCTTTTCGTTTTAATACGGTACCAACGAGCCCAGTTAGGTGCACTCCTGCGCGAGTTATAGTTGAAGCCATAGGTCAGCAAACACATTCATTGGTCATCTTACTCATACAGAGCCTGTCCCACCACGGTGGTCTAGTGGCTAAGGTACTCGGCTGCTGACCCACAGGTCACGGGATCGAATCCCGGCTGCGGCGGCTGCATTTCCGATGGAGGCGGAACTGTTGTAGGCCCGTGTGCTCAGATTTGGGTGCACGTTAAAGAACCCCAGGTGGTCGAAATTTCCGGAGCCCTCCACTACGGCATCTCTCATAACCATTTGGTGGTTGTGGGACGTTAAACCCCACATATCAATCAATTAATCACTCATACATAGCCATGTGTTCGAGCTGGAGTTAGTACAGGGAAGTAATATTTTGGTGACTGAGTTCGAATAAGGCTCGATAGGAAAAAGTTTTGTAAGCCCAACCTCCCACCGCCGGGGCTATGACGCTTCCGCATATACTGTGGGAGTGCCCGGCGCAGTACAGACACGCTAACACCACGACCTTTTCTTCCGTCGGAGCTTCATGAGGCTCTGCGGAGCGCCGCCTTCGACGACCAAACCTGGGCGATTCAGCACACCCGTGAGGCGGTGCCAAGGCAAGCGCTTGACGTCACCTCATGGGAGGCCTAGGTCCGGCCACCTAAACCTGCTGGTTTCTGATAATAAAGCTTATTCTACCTCCTTCAAGTTCTGGTGAGTCCGGTGGCAGAAGATTGTGTTTGGTCCGTCCAAGTGAATCATTTATTTCTTGAATGAGTTATGAAGCTCCACATTGTTTCCTGATATGTAGTTGAAGCGCACGGCTCAACCATAGGCGTGCCCATGAGGTGTGCCAGAAGAAGGCCGTTTCTCTTGTCGCCAGCTAAAAAGGGGGTACAAAGTCAGTACCATGATTAAACATAACAGGGCGAGAGAGAACATTGCCGTAACAGCAAGGAGGGGCACTGCGATGAACGTACGCCTCCTCTGAAGCGAAACCCTGCCCCCACCTAAGGCTCAAAAAAACCTATTTTTCACGTACGTCTCCATATCTTCACTTTTCAAGCTGACGTAGGTGCGTTATCAGAGTGACAGAATTGAAAATGTTAAAAAAATTGGCAGATCCCACGTACAGTGGGAATCTATGATATGCGAAGCACGAATGAGAAATGTTGATTTGTCACTTTAAAATCAGCACAACGTTACGACGAGGAGGTAAATGATGCCGTACATGACATACGTGTCATGGTTATCATGTATGGATGCGTTGTTTACCTGCGTCATCTATTCACGTCACGTGATATCAAACTTAGTAAATGTGGAACTAGTGAAACGGCTGCGAGCACGCTATGAGCGTGGTATGTTGTCATGTTCTTACATGACACGCGTGTCAGGATTATCATGTTTGCACCAGTCATATATTTCGTCATCAACTGACGTCACGTAACAGCAAATTTGGTATATGTGGAGCTAACAAAACAGCCGCGAGGGCATCATGAAGGGCCCTATTAATATACTCAATTGTAGCGTTGACGCGCGCGCATACTGAGCGCAGCAATGCTACGTTAGCAAAACGTGAGCCCTTATAGTCTGACGCCAGGTGCGACCAGCGTCCGTCGGCGCAGCTCGATGGCAACCGGCATGAAATGCGACATGCTGCATTTCGCGCCGATGCGTTACCCAGACAACACTGCGTCGCTCGCTTTTCGTGACGGATGGTCGCCGGACGCGCTGAAACGCACATGCGTCAAAGCAACGCAGCGTGGCGCGCACCTGAAAGTATATGGCAGGACTGGCCCCTGGCATGGCAACGCCGGCGTGACGCGACGACATGAATGCCGGCGAGCACGTGCACCACGTCACGTCAAAATGTATTGGCGTCTTGACTGTGGCATGTAGTCATGTTCTCACATGACACGCATCTCATGATTATCATGTTTGCACCAGTCACATACTTTCATCATCCATTGGGGTCTAGTAATACTGAGCTTGGTACATCTGAAGCTAGCGAAACGGCCGCGAGCGCATTATGAGCATAGCATGTAGCCATGTTGCTACATGACACGCATCTCATGGTTAGCATGTTTGCACCAGTACCATACCTTCGTCATCCATTCACGTCCCGTAATACCAAATTTGGTATAAGTGAAGCTAGCGAAACAGCCGTCAGCGCATCATGAGCGTGGCATGTAGTCAAGTTATTACATGACACGCATGTCATGATTTTCATGTTAGGGTCTGTTGCTTGTGTTCGCCATGCAATCATGTCATACCATACCAGTTTGCAACATGCCATCTGAACGAAACCACCGCAACAGCTGCAAGATCTGCAAGACTATAAAATGTAAATCATGACATTCATGACGTACATATCATAATTTTCATGTTATCACTATTCAAATATGTTCTTCATACAGTCATGTTATGCTTATACCATAGATAGTTAGATAGATAGATAGATAGATAGATAGATAGACAGATAGATAGATAGATAGATAGATAGATAGATAGATAGATAGATAGATAGATAGATAGATAGATAGATAGATAGATAGATAGATAGATAGATAGATAGATAGACAGACAGACAGACAGACAGACAGACAGACAGACAGACAGACAGACAGACAGACAGACAGACAGACAGACAGACAGACAGATAGATAGATAGATAGATAGATAGATAGATAGATAGATAGATAGATAGATAGATAGATAGATAGATAGATAGATAGATAGATACTCTCAAAGCCACTGAAGTTCGCCGAGAAATGCTCCGCATTCGAAACCAATGTGGTTTTGAATGATATGTGGTTTTGAAAAATATCACAGCATAACCACGGAGTGAATGATGATGAGTGGAGCGAAGCGTCCGTTCGGACGCAAATACGGACGGACAAACGGATGGATGAACAGACAAGACAGACGAACGAATAGACGTACGTACTGATGAACGGACCGATGGACGCATGGGCGGACGCATGAATGAGTGCATGGACGAACGCAGGGACGGACGCATGGACGAACGAACGTACGCACAGATGGATGGACGCACGAATGGACGTGCGGATGGACGGTCGCACGGATGGTCACGCGGACGGACGCGTGGACGGACAGAAGTACGGAGGAACTAAGAGACGCTTCGCCCCACTCATCATCATTCACTCCGTGGATATGCTGTGATTTTTTTTTCTATAAAGAATGTCGCTAGCAGACGCTGTCTGCGTCGGTTTTCGGAGAAGCCGTGGGTAGAAATCCTAGAGGAGAGGGGGGAGCGAGCGTAGGTTAGCATACGCTCCTTGCGTCAGCGTTGTGAGGCAGGATAGTGGGAGCGTAGGAGAGAAGAGAGAGGGGAGGACGCGCATGCAGGTTGTAGGAGAGAAGTACAGAGAGTAACGCGTGGCTGTTAGAGAGAGGGCAGGAGGTGAGTCGGGCTATGCTATAGTGTGAATGTAGACACCGGACGCGTGCCATACCCGTGAGTATACTATACCCGTGAGCAAGCGATGCCCCTGCGCAAGGATGACACGCAAAATCGTGAAGTGTTCCACATTTTTAGGCAGATGCGTGGCTCCCAGGTAGAACACCCGCTTGCCACCCGCTTGCCACCCGCTTGCCACCCGCATCTAAAAGCGACTATCGGCTTGACTAAGTTGTCACCCCACAGGAAGCGCTAGAGCTCCGAGAACGGCATCGACAGCGATGGCACCGAACCTTACTATGTGAGAGCAGTGAAGAATCAGGGTACGACAGCTTCGACCTTGTGGGAAACCACAAGGCAAAGAGACAATTTCTGAGCACGTCACCCGATTCGAGTGAGCCCACCATGCGAACTTCGTGGAATGCCACGGTATTAACCATCCTTTTCATGCCAGTCCTCACTTGTGCCAACATGAGATGCCTTAACCGGCAAGCCGTGTCTGTACAGCTAGAGACACTGGTGCCGAACGATGTAACATCCTAGCGAGTGACATCAGTCATGCGACTGTGCTTGACAGATTGCGTGAAGTTACGGAACCTAATGGGATGAAAGTTCGCTCTTATATACCGGTGGGCAAAGAAGTGAGCACTGGAGTGATATATGATGTTGCCGAAGTCATTACCAACTAGAACCTACCAGTCTTGAATAAGCCGGCTTCGGTAGATGCCATTTTTACGAGTATATATCGTATCGCACGATGCGTAAGAATTATATTTAAAAGCGAATCACTTCCATTACACGTAAAAGTGGGCCCTTTTATGCCGAAACCACTTCAATGGTGCAAGTGCATGAAGTTAGGTCACGTGAGTGGTGTGTGCACGAACTCTACCACATGTTCCCGATACACTGGGCACCACAACAAGGACACGTGCCAGGCCACGACTCTGAAGTGCTCAATTTGCAATGGGCCACATGATGGCTCTTCGAAGGACTGTTCTTTTATGCGATGGGAGCTAACAATACTGAAGAAAAGTGTTTTGGATGACATCTCAAACCGAAAAACAGTTGCATCCATTACTCGACGATGGTCCCGTCGCCAGCGCTGCACCAAAACCTCCAAAACCTCACCGGCTCACGAATTACGTCCCAAACCACCTACACCTCTCCCATTTTGGCCAAGCGCTGTCGCTTCTAAGAACAAATACGCGTCTGCTGGCAGTGGAGCAGACGCTTCATTCATACTGCCCAGTCCGAACGCAGCCGTCTCAAGGAACAGTGATGCCTCTAGCAGCAATGCAGGTGACGCTTAGCCCGAACTCCCAAAGATACATGCGCCTTATGAGAGACATCAGACTTCGACAGTAAGGGACTCTTCATCGGTACCTCATAACTTTACGGACGAAGGACAAGTTGTCAGCATGGTCAGCACATTGTTTAGTGCTATGCGCGTGCTGCTGAGCAATGTGCAGACATCGACAGCTCGAAGCGTGTTGCAACTGCTTGACACACTCACTCCAGTTCTCGCAAGCCTTGAGAAGTCTACTGCTTGAGAACGCAAGTGGCACCATCATGCTTTCACCATTGGCAAGCTTTTGGGTCCATGGGCGGCGCGTACATGTTACGTAATGTAATAAATGTGCTTATTTGATTAAGACACGGGTGTGTCTCTGTGTCAATAGGCACATAAGTGCTGGTTTGTCGACGGCCTGAGGTACGTTTCTTTCCTTCTCTCTCTCTCTCTCTCTAACTATTATTCCCCTTACCCCCTCCCCAGTGCAAGGTAGCGTATACCCAGCTCAGCCATGGTTAACCTTTCTGCCTCTCTCTCATCCTTACTCTTTCTCTCTCTCCCCTGCCCTAAATACATAAAAGGCAGTGGTGCTGGCGGCTACAGAACAAAACAGCTGACTAAAATACACAACATGGACGAAGTTGGAAATTACACAGCTTACAAACACACTGCAGACGGGGGCGTTGTCAGAAAAAGCACAATGCAATAAACCTATAGTTATACAATAAAAAATCACAAGTTAAAGAATATATGAAGCACAAATACACGAAACACAGAATATAAGCCAGTAGTAGTTGTATATATATCCAAGAAGCAGTCATCATGAAATACTGGCAATACCCAAAATTTACCGAAAAAATACGCAAGGCTGGCCCCACAAAAGCGAACCTTTTAGATGCAGCTTAACATAGCAACTTCGTATCAATTTCACTACATATCCAGTCTCACGTGTTTCAAAAGATCAGTACAGTGTAATCAGTAGCTTATAGCTCAGAGTTTTTTTTGTTGTAGTTACAAATTTGAAACCTATAAAAATGGGAAATGACTTCGAGAAAAAGAAACGACGACGTAAACTAACACACCGAGTTCTTGTACAAGTTGCTGAATAGCGATTTAAATGTCTATAAAATATTTCGTATCCGTTGTCATTGTTGCCGCGTGAGCCTATACGAGAATGGAGGGTAATACGAGATGACAATTAGGTTTCCTCTGGGCACACCCCAGTTTGACCCAAATACCAGCACGTAGACCACGTATATTCATCAGGAGCTAAAATAGACTTTCCTGTTAACGAGACTCCTTACCACGGCCATCTAAGCACTCGCCACACTTGGACCCCACTGCTCCGAATACGTCTCACTATGTTTATAAATCGATAACACTTGGGTGTCAAAATACACTCGGGAGGCACTACATTTGTTGACAAATTGAATTATCTATATGAAAAACTTTCTGCTGTCCGTATAAAAGGTTTTTCATATCTTCTTAGATAACCTGCGCAGTGGGTTATAGTATCATGAAAACGTACTTAGAATTCTGTAGTAGTCCCATCTGCAGAACTTTCCATATTCGAAAGTTTTACGTAAACCCATTTCATAACCCTTCGGCATGTATCCTCCTTTATTTTACTCTTCAATAGGCATAATGTTCTGTTTACAGCACTGGACCTCTGCCGGGGCCTCTAATTGATGCAGGCTGCTTTATGTTCGTCACATCGGTACAGAACGACCGGCCTCGAGTGTTGCCAAGCATCACGCGTCTATCGAACACTTATTTGTACTGTATATATAATGGTGCCGTCAAGTATTTGCAAAGCAGCCGGACACTATTTAGTTCACGAGTAGGTAGAATCTATTATATGCGACAGTTCACGATATTGTTTCAATTGCTATAGAGTTTTCATTTGTTCTATGAGCCATTTTTTTAGCTTAAGGCCCTAGCCCACAAAATAATGGCGAGAATTCCGGTCATATAACAATGGCGTTGAAGCCGATTTCTAAGGAAGGGCAAATGACTACCGACAGCAGGCCACATCTCGCTCTGAACTTCGGTAACCGGAGTCGTAGGCTGCAAACTTGAAAGCTTTCGTTTATATAATGATTGATATGTGGGGTTTAACGTCCCAAAACCACTATATGATTATGAGAGACGCCGTAGTGGAGGGCTCCGGAAATTTAGACCACCTGGGGTTCTTTAACGTGCACCCAAATCTGAGCACACGGGCGTTTATATAATGGTCGTAAAAAAAATGACTCGCGATTCATTTGTACCCAACCAAAGATGCGTCAACAATGCGATGGAGTGCATGCCTTCGAATTATATTTAGTTTATTAATCAACGTGTCCCACAAACCGTGAAAGCAAGCACTGCTATAGCTTTCGAACCCAAATAATCGCATCCATACAAATCAATAATCGACAATCATACAAAAGCCATAATTGGACAAATGGGCGTGAACCGCTTTCTTCATTGTTCCAAGTCACATGGTAGCACAAGCACTTCCTGGAAACTATGACCGAATATATTTCTGAACCTTTCGAGCAAGCACGCCCGTGAGGCGGCGTCTAAGCAAGCCCTTCACGTCCCCCTCATAGGAGGCTTCTATACGCCCGGCCAACGAGACATGTTGGTTTCTTATAATAAACTTTATTCCTCCTCCTTTCGAATCACGGCTTGCTGGGCTTGTTAGTTCATCGCAACGCATCTATCATTGCGGAAAACTAAAAATAACAACAATACAGAGAGAATGTAAAAAGAGTGCAGCGCTCTCCGCATCCTGTCTCTGTGATCGTCCTTTCTACGTTTACGCGCTGTTGCAAGTGTTGCAATACTATTCCTTAACGAATGACTACATTAAGGAATAATATTACTTCATGGGTTACAAGCCACTTCAGTAAACTTGAAAAAAAAAGGGGGCCAACAGCACAAGTCAGTGCACTGTTCGTGCTTGGAACAACCACTCAGCATTGTCTCGATCGGGTTTTACCCGCTAGTCATTATTTTTTTTCAATTTTTCCATTGCTTCTTTGCAACTGACCCAGAAGCGCGGAAGTTCCACGACCATCCCGTTGTGATGGCCAGCTCTCTTCTAACACAGGACCGCATCAGTTAATGTGGAGCGCGGCATAAGGGGCAAGAAAAGACAGCGCGCATACAATAGTCTGCAGTGCGCTCGCGTGGCCTAAGCGTGTAATATGTTTCGCTTTGCTTTTCGCGCTGCGTTTTGCACGGGCCTCACGAGTAGCTCGGTTGCAGGGATTCCCCTGTCAGTCGGTTGGAGGTCAGCGGCAGTTCCGGGGAATGCCGCGCCATTGGGGTCAAAATTTCCCGTGCATCTCTGACGCAACCGTGAGGCTTTTCTTCGCCGCAAGTCTGCTTTATGGCGTGCATGTTTGGTCCGGTCTCAACAGTCCGCGAAGCAAAACTGTGTTTCCGTATTCTTCCCACTCGGCCGGTGTGCTTTTATTGTGCGTGTGGAAAACCCACTCATATATGTGGGTTGACCGACCGTTTCGGCTGATTATCTATGAGCAAAATAAGGCATATTCCGTCACTCGATAGCATGGCTGTCTATGTTTCGAAGGTTCGCTCGCTGACACGCAGCACGAGGTGAACAAGTAACACAGCATGCCTAAATTTCGAAGTCAACACTGCCAGACGAAAACCACTGCTAATAAACATATCGACGTATGTCATAGCCACTATACAGACACGCTATAGCACAGAGAAAGATGGTATGCCATAAGGCTGTAGCATGAATAGGAGAAAGTTCAGCCATTAAATTATGCGCTGTTATACCGAACTGGCTATAATAGCTGTTTAAATACTAAATGGCTGTTTAAATGGGCTACAATGTGTATTGCACCAATTTTACACTCCTCGACTAACCTTGTCCTACGGATGCAGAAGAACGTGCTTACTGAAACATGGCCTTGCTTCTTATTTATTTATCTTTAGGGGGCAGGAGGGAGGAGAAAATACTGCTGGCACGTGGCCGCGTCATTCAGCGATAATAAACTAAGTTGTTAGTCAGCGATGTGTATGCGTGCTTCTTCTCGCTTTCTGTCCCGTCTTGGTGCATAGTTTTGGGCCGAGGCAAACATTGTTAAGAATAAATAATGCTCAGATAGAAAGGGGGGGGAGCATATTTCGAATATGGGGGGGGTGCCAATCATGCGTCTAGTAATGGATGTTCGGTACCACTGTTGACGTACATTTTTTTCTTTACTAGCAACAAAAGAGTACCAGGTTTTTGTCAATACACATCCCGATTTTCGTGATTAGAATTTTGTGATTGTAGCTGTTTCATGGCCATAGGAACTTCATAATTGTATTCGCCATCGTATACTGGCTCGCTTTACGAGCTGCTGGTCGGAAAGACTTGAACTAATGGAAGATTCAAGATTTCTGAGAGAAGGAGAGAGTATTCGCAGTCTCAAAGTGGATATCCACCATTTTATAACACAAGAAGCTAACCGTTGTTTTATGAAGAAGTGGTTTGATAGCCCTAAGTTAAAGCAATCAGTACTTTATGAAGTGGATCCCCATAGAAAATTTTCAATAGCGACAGATCTCCCAAAACACTTAGAGATGTTAATCCACAGACTTCAATTGCAAGTACCATACACGAACGGCTTCCTGCACAAAATACATCAATCTAAATCCCCGGAAGGCCATTGTGGTCATGCAGAAGAAAATGTTCGCCATAACCTATTGTAGTGCGTAAAGTACGCAAATGAAAGAGATAACTTAAGGAAGAAACTAGCAAGTTTAGAAAGACGGTCCCTCACATTGAAGAAATCACTTGGACCACGGCCTAATATGCATCTTCAGAAAAAGGCAAAATGTTCCTGACCGACTTCTTAGTGGCGATCGGGCTAAATAAGCGCTTGTGACATACGGCTAGAAGTTTGCTTATATGAAATGATTTTTAGTGCATATACTGAGAGTATAGAAATGGAAACCTGGGCGTGTTTTGATTATTTCATGACAGTGGGAACTGCTACGAAGAAAACTGTACATTGACATGTTATTACTGAGTTTGGTGTGCTATTATGTTTTTTTTGGCTGATTGTTCATTCTGGGCATCATTCAGTATTATTCTTTTTTATTTTTTCTCTGCAGAACTTATCGATATGCAATAGCCGAGACAATATAGACCTCAATTTCTCCCCAGCAATACAATTAGAACAGAACAGCCCTGACGAACACGCAATGCGGCATCGGGACGCGATGTACAAGCATTTTGTCGGCATCAAGTGTATGTTAGCTTTCAACAAGTAGAGATCGCTTGTCACCGTATGTAATTGGCGTGGTAGAAGAAAAAAAAAAAACCTCAGCACTTCTTTTGAATGCAGACAATGGCCATATGAAGACAGGCACCGAAACACGAAGACTACAAATGTTTCAATAAAAAAAACCGCCAAGCCTGCGCGCAACGCGCAGCACAGCCACGGCGAAGGCTAGACGTGAGTGAAACAACTTTATGTGGTCCACAATAGGTGAAATTAACTCGACGAGAGCGACATTTCCCCAGCCTTTTTTGAACCATCTTGGGACAGATACTACGAGCACACTTGCATAGTACCAACTACGCCATAAATCATCTCAATTTTCGTGTACTGGGGAAGCGTTCAGAATGCCATTATTCGCGATTTTTCGGAAAAGCATGGTAACCGCTACACACTGGAGGAGGAGGAGGAGGCGTGGGGGAGGTGCAAACGTTTTTGGGAAACCAACGAAAATGGTTTCTTAGATTGCGGGAAACGATGGAGGTTAGCGTCGGCTCTCATCTCTAAGTATTCAGATTCACAGCTTTGTACTTCTAGAAACACAAGCACTCAAAGAACAACGGCATCTAATAAGCATACTCGGTGAAGCTGAGCATTGCTTCAACATAGCGAGCTCGTCGACCCACACCGCTATTTGCGAAAGACTCAAAGTGTCCCTTGATGGTTTGTACAGACTTTCCTCTTTCTATTTCTCGAAAACTCATGGCTGTATCCAAGAAACACATATTGCTCACCATTTTTCATGCAGGCTTGTAGGTGTGCGCTAGTACAGTACATTTAAAGACAGTATGCTGCATGCACTTCACTTTACTACTGCAGACGTTATAAAAATCGTATTTTTCAGCGTGACTAAAGCCAGCACTCCCAAACAAGTTCCCACTGTAACGATGTCTGAACACAAAAGAACTAAAACGATGCTTTCCCATAATAACACCCAAGAGTGCCTTGAAAACGCATGCTTTGTAAGGGTTGTCACACCGCACACCGGACTGAGCTCGACCATAAAATGATTCGCATCTAATATATGGCGAACGCCTCACCTAATCATGGGCGTAAAAGAATGGAGCTAGCGAAACAACGACATCGATGCAAGGAAATGGGCGACTATTGTGAAAATAAACTAGAACGAGAACCATCTAGTGGTACAGAACAAAACAACAAACGTAGTGCATACAGTTAATATTTAAGAGCGAGGGTCATATAAAGTACTTCTTTGATGATTTTGCGAATTAAATTATTGCGTTCTGCGAATTCTACTAGTAGCTCTCCTCTGGCGTTTCTAGTACCGATGCAATAATATCCTACTGCCTGGTCTCCAGCCTGCTTCTTCCCTACCTTTGCATTAAAGTTACCCATCACTATAGTATACTGCGTTTTTACCTTACTCATTGCCGATTCCACGTCTTCATAGAAGCTTTCAACTGAAGCGTCATCATGGCTGGATGTAGGCGCGTAAGCCTGTACTACCTTCATCTTGTATCTTTTATTCAGTAAAATGGGCGTGTCAATCGTCTATTTATGTTTGTATAATTCCAGACTTATAAAAAATAAAACGTGAATAGCATGTCAATTGCTTTCCTGTTTTCATAACAGATCTGTGTTCGGCTGTCGGCCGAGTACAAAAACATTATTTAAGCGAAGTGAAGAGTAACTAAGTGAAACGTTTGTTAAATGTCGATGACATGCCATGAGAAAGCACTCCAGTTAGTATGCTGACAAAATAGTTTTTTTTTGTTCTTTCGTTGGAAGCACACAATATATTACTTTTTCTACATTAAGCTTTTATGCTCGCAGAGTGCAGAACGTATAAGTACTCGAAGTCAGACTTTACAACGACTATAGTGTTCCATGCATCAAAGTCGTGCCGCCGTTTTCAGCTAAACGCTAAATGTCGTACAAAAAAAGCTCAAGTTGTGGCAATATACTTGCCTTCCTCTTACGTATCGCATCATCTGGCAAAACCACTCACTGAACGCTTTATTTTGCTGCTCCTGACACTTTTGCTCGCGTCCTATGCTTGATTTCTCAACTTCCCGGCTTTCATCTTACTCGGTCATTTCCTTTTCAACTTGGCTTTCGAACAGCTGCCCGGCTTGCATTTCTCCATGTTTTCCTCGCCCGAGTGGCCGGCCAGCGGAATATCGAGGGGCCTGTCTGTTGGCATCCGCCTAGTGCACTCGCTACGTCAAAGTGAATGCCGGGCAGTGCTTCGACAAGTAAAGAGAAAACGACCGCAAATAAAGAGAAAACGGCTTACAAGTGGCGTACTGCAAGAATATCCAGCATACACAGCGAAAATTACTTTGGTTCCTGGCATGACAGCTGTTGGTTCAAAAAGTTCTCCTTAGAAGATTTTCACGCGTCGACTGCATCGAAAGACCTTGAGATACGCACTTTCGCTCATGCGGTATTTTATTTATGTATACGTAAGTATTTCCGTCTATTCATTTACAAGAAAGAAGGCTCGGAGTACTTACTCAGTAGCCTAGAGGGAAACACTTTTCGGTCTCTTTCACAGCACTATTTGGTAGATATCACACAGTTGCCGTGCATGGCTGACGCCATCCACTTACGCAAAAGGGTCATAGTGAGGCACAACACCGTGTCGTATTATAACGTGGCACATATAATGTAGGACGCCAGTACACGTGCGAGTAAAGTTCTCTATGTTTCTGCGCGTGCCAATGTGTCAGCTTCTCAGCGCGAAAATGGCGTTAGATAATTACGTACACAACATGCGTATGATCGCGGGTAGCAAGCTCGTGCCAGCTTCCCCGTGGAGCCAGAATTTATCGGTCAGGCCCATTCAGTCCCGTCGCCCTGAGCTAAGCCAGGAGGCGTTCAATTGCTAGCGATTCAAAGGCGTTGCTTTGGCCGCCAAGCCACAGCGTCGCTGGGTCCAAAACGGAAAGAGCTGGCACGCAAACTCGACCGGTCTATACGAGCATACGGCAAGGGGTGCCGTCTTACGGAAGGAAACATTGCGCCGGCCGACGTAGTACGTGCTGTGCTCACCATCCATTTCGCAACGGTCAAATTATGGACGCGTAGCGGCTTGCGTTACGCGTTCACGGCAGCTGCCAGAGTAGCCTTCTGACACAGTCGCGAAGGGAGCCGGCCGTTCCCACGACTGTCCTGCTTTCACTTCGTACACGTCGGAGAGTTTCCCTTGAGACACGGGTGATTGCTGAGGCTGCGGTGTCCGTGGGGCCATCCCACGAGCCTCAGCACTTCTATACCTAAATGGGCACTGCAGCGGTGTTTAGCATTTCGTCTGTCGTGATTCATTCTTTCGTTACGGCCGCACCGCTCGCATTCTTACGCGCCACACAACGGTGATTCCTGCTCAAAGCAGCGCGTCGCGACTCAAACTGGATCCTTTAATTTGCTTCCTTATCGCTACCCGTTCCCCACAGGACACTTATTTCTCTTCACCATTTGGGTCTCACGTCCATTATAAATGCTTTTGTGGTAACCACGTCAATTGTGCGAAGCGCTGCGGACCACTGTAGTGGTCAACACTGCTGTTCGCGGCTGGCTGCTATTACAGCTCGCGTTCGCGTGTCGGCTATCGATTTGAATATACTGGCCCTAACGGTTGCTTCCGCCGCCAATCGCTTTTGATGCTTCTTTGTTTTCGCGACCTAGTTTCAGCCCTGCCATCTGCATTGCTCGCGTGTGTCTCGAAGACGCCTGTATCGAATATGTATTGGAGAGAAGTGAAATGAGGCAGGAATAAATGCGGGTGGTGTAAATAAACACCCGCGTGCATACTATGACGTAAGTGTAACTGCAATGGCCATCCGCATTCATTGTGTCATATATATAACAAAGAGCCAGAGAGAGCGCACTTCAAAGGCTTCAAAGAGAGGTACCCGTCAAAGGCAGTGAAGACCAGAGGTAGTTCCGGTTGTCGAACGTGCATTAGCGGTGGCTGGGGGGAGGGTGGTAGTGAAAACAAGTGTAGGAGAAATATTCATGCATTTGAGATGCGTATTTTTGAAGTTGTGGAAATGCGAGCATACTTCCGGCCCATACACCTGCGGACCTTGCCAAGTATGACCTGGCGTTGTGAACGGTTGCGCTGATAACGAGCGAAACTTGGGGTTGCCTCGTAGCAGTCCGACAGCTATGACGTTCACGGCCGTTTGAAGATGCTCATTCAAATTCTACTTTCCGTGGGCACTCACTTACTTGGTTATTTATCGTGTTGAAACAGAATTTACGCCAAGTGCGCAGAAGATGACCAAGAGTATTAAGGAAAAGCACAATGAAAGCTCTTGTTTTATGTAACAGAGCGTAGTTTAGTATGGACAATGGAGAAGCAAAAAGTTATTTTTCCACTGACACATCAAAATTAAGAACAAACGCTTGTGTCAAGAGGGAAGCATAGGTGCAACAGGTATGCGCCACCAATTGACGTCAGAGAGCACTTGCACAGAGTGCGAGTGGGGAACGAGACCGCTTGACCATTTCAGCTTGAGGACCAGACAGAAAGGCACATAATGTTGAAGGAATTAACTGTACTGATTCAAATTTATTTCTCAGTTAATATATCAGGGAGCAAATTACTGGGTGAATGGTTTTAGAGAACAACAAATATAATTGATTGAAGCGTCAAAGCACAATAGCTGAAGCACTGGTACCAACGCGTTTAAAGATTGATTGTGGTTTCTAACATCCATGAGATTCAACCTGGTGCACACAGTCAAATGAAGTTATGATGCCTGATACGATTCAGTCTTACTGGCTACCAATGTTTTGGTTGATTGCACAGCATCTCCCATGTAACCTCGCGTTCGCAAATTGAATCAATAAACAGATCAGATCTATCAGAAACAGGAACATCTGTAGGCGAAGCTCTTATTGTGGAGCCCACTGGAGTTTCCTCTAAGACATCATTTTCTCTTTAACTATGAGAGAGAGATAACGGAGTAGTTGAAACACGAATATTATTGACCTGCACACCTAAGTACTCGCTTGGGTGCCTTTTACTCAAAGAGATTTTCTCCGCGCAGAAAATAGCAGCTCAATTTTCGATTAATGTATCATTGAATGATTCATCCATGGAGCCGCTGTCCGCAATCATCCCACCTTATTGCGATACGGGTACTCATTTCCTAGATAGAATCCCGCGCCACCACAACCGGTCGTCGCCTCGTTAAGCTGATAAAGCGTCCCCCACCGAACAGACGACCGTATAGACCGTGATCTCCATTGACAGGTGTAAGGCCTAAGAGCCGCCCGCTTGCCAAATACGGAGCCGCTGTCTGTAATGCCACCTATATTTGAAGTGTGCCTTTCCAGCATCGGCGAGCAGCCCGAGCCACTCCCCGCGAGTGTTTGCGCGTAGGCTCCAATTGACACCGATTCTTGATGGCGGGGGTCCTCTGTACCGCCAACACGTGGTTCCTCCCGTTACAGTGTCCGCCCGCACCTGCCCGCGCCCGAGTCACGATGGCGAACGGTCCCCATCCAACGCTACGGTCACGGAGTAAAGCCGATTCACAAGGCACGTGGGAGGAAGCCGACGGTTCGACGTCGGTTCCGAATTTAGACTCATTCGACGACTTCCGCGAGAGAATACACCAGGACTCGGTGACCTTCGACAACCTCCTGACCGGAGTGTTCCGCAGGCCTGGCATCGCGTCTGGCTAACGCGGACGATGAGACTTCGAACTATTGAGCGGACCCCTTTATTTTTATTTTCTTTAGCGATACACGACGAGATGATCAGCAAATGACTCGCTCGTTCAGAAAGACTGCGCTGGAGACCACGGGAATAGAAAAACGATACAAGGGGGGAAAGACCACCGGTTCACCGCACCAACGTTTTCTTTTTTATCCTGTTTTGCTGCATCTTCCGGCTCTCAACTAAGTAGTCCATAGAAGCACGAACGCTTGCCCTACATTAAGCAATTCCGCTGTCCCAAGTTAAAGCCCTGGCAGCCTCTGGTGGTCCTGCAGATCCGACACGGAACCGGGCCCCCTCAACGGGACTTTCGTCAACGAGCTCCGGGTTTAGAAACCAGAATTTTTCGGGTGCGCGCACACGAGTCCCACTCACGAGCTTTAAGAGCGCGCCCTTTTTGTCTCCGGCCTTGTCCCCGTCTTGAGCGGCGCACGCACGGTGACCTCGAAAGCGAAAGTTCAAGCTCTCTCGCGAGCCCTCGATCTCTCTTTCTCCCTCCAGTTAAAGACGCCGGGACGCCCGCACGAGCCCGAAAGAACCGTCTTTCGTCCCCGGTCATTGATGCCAAGTACGGCCAGCGAGGGCCGTTGACCGCACGAGTGCACGCCGTCTGGCCCCACGACGCGTGCCAGCGTGCGCACGTAAATACGTCCGGGAGCCGCTATTACCGGTTCTTACATTCTGGCGCCGCGCTTCGGCCATAGCGCATGGCCGAAGATCTGTTTCTGCCGTATTTGCGTTCGCGAGGCAAGTTAGCTGTCTTTCTGCGAAGGTAAGTCCACTAGTACAAGAAGACCATTGAAATAAGAGGGGAGACAGATTGTGGCAGTTTCGACGTCCTTCAGTTGCTGTCCGGTTAGGTGTCGCACAGTCATGACCGACGGTTTCTGTCATACTTTGCTCTCCGGGGTAATCAGTCAAGATTTGTCGAGGCCTCTCCGTGAGTCCGTAGCAAGGCACTGGGCAATGACCTTCTCTTGTAGGAAGTCTGAATTACCAAGAACCCTAAAAGATGCGTCACTGGCTCGGGAAACTCAAAGCGGCCGCGTCCTAGCCAGGTTGAAAAGAAGGTTTGTTTTTACACTGCTCGTGGTGCTATACAAAAATTGTCAACGGTATGTTGAAATTCGTAAACGTAAATATTTTCTTGTCAGATGATATGTATCAGCTGGCTTACTATGCGCGGGAATAGCATGCGTGGCTCTCACTGTTCTGCAGCTTCGGATCCTAAATCTCTCGTACATGTAATTACTTATAAAGATGAAACTTGATGTTTTTAGAACGAACAAATACGGATCATATTAAATGTACAGTGCAAAGAGGTGAACGCAAGTATTCATTTGTTGACATTCACAGGAGCTCTGCAAACACTCACACAAGGCGTCAGTAGGATGTCCACGATTCATGTCAGGTGCACCGAATCTGTTCGATTTGAATACAAGGCATACATTGTCTAAATGTTTTTTTTCTTCACTAAGCTCCTGGAACAACAGACATTGTAGTACGCGAGTCGGTTGTTCGGCTTCTTCTTTCTGTAATGTTTTTTCTGAAGACTGTGCCTTACGCTTCATCACATTAGGGGAGGAGACACAGTGGGATAATCGATGAGTCCGCGTGTATGTTACATCGCAGGCACAATATCACGTTTCCAGCCCGGCACTAAGGAAAACCCCTTCTGTACGCGTAATGGGCGCAATTTTCCGTTTCGGAGCACTGCACCTTGCGCTTGATTGCGCCCCTGACAGGGCAGCAGTTAGGATAACGGCATCTGGGTTAACGTTTGTGCACTTCCCCAGGTTGTCTCTACAGTTAGCGACACCAAGCTAGCTGTAATCATCCCTCTATTTCGTTTCTCTCTATTTCTCAATAGTATGCGTGTGACCTACACGGCGAGTGTGTCAAAGATAAACGGTGCGTCGAGGTTTCCGTCACAATGCTATAAGGAGCCATTCTTTATATAATACAGGTACACACATTCACACCCCTATAGAATTATGGTTCACTTTAGCGCTAAAACAAGACGAATGCAAAGGTTTCATACTTTCAAGCTCGCTTAACCACTGACTTTTGTCTATTTGATAACTAATTTAGTAAGTAGTTCGCACCACATAAAAATTTCGAACTTTAAGAAAAAGACTGATAGAAAACAGAAATTTAAACGTCTAGTATATATACATACACACATAGGCGTAAAAGCGGCCATGCAGCAGTATATAGCTTGATTGCTGGCCGAGAGTCAAACCTGCGCCCTGTCTGTGGCAATACCTGTGTTTCTACTTATCTCATTCCGTGTTTCCATCTGTCGGCTCCCATCTTGATGTTGGCGGTACGTCGAGTGAGTAGCACGGTGATTGCTAAGTGCGCGAAGATCCATCGATGTGTATGGCAGACAAATTAGTAGCACATGCGCTTTCCATTGAACAGCCACGAGCAGCATTACCTTGCGACTTGGCAAACGGGTCATTCTATATGCACACTTCATGGCTATAGGCGCAGCACGTAGTATATAGTGTACTACATCGGTGCGTGCTATTTGTCGAAGCCTCGACGAATACTCCTCGCTCGAAGTGCTTTATGAAGAAAACAATTGTCCACCTTTATATGAGAAAGCATGGGTTATCGTATACAACTTGCTCACGTGTACCCGTGACCAAGTATGAGTTGAGGAGTAAGTATGAGTGAAAAAAAAATGGCTGAAGATCCACGGAGAGAACAGTGATAATGGGGCGAAGTAGTGTGCATGAGATCATGAATCGTGGCCGTCTGTTTTGTTCTGATGAACAACCTTTTGTTCTGTCATATTCTTTGATTGATGGGTGGTTGATTAATGGTAGGTTTATAATGTTGCGGCTTATTGTTTTTTAAGCCACAAGCGTGCTATATGTACGCTCTGTAGACGGTACTATGTGCAGATGTTTCGCACCCGCACTTCTACCAGGGACAACGCCGAGGCGAACCTCGACGACAACAGCCGGACATTGTGCGGCCCTAAGGGGCGTAGCCCCTAAATATTTGCCTTCATGAACTCTGCACCATCACATAGATTTTCACTCCTACTCACGCCTCGCACTTACTTATTCTACATGTGGGAGAGATAGAGTGAGTGAGTGTTGCGGTGTTAAATGTGGATGCTTGTGTTGAGGAGGGTGGGTGTGGTGAGCTGGTGTGAACATAGGTGCAAAGGCAGTAGATTGTGACCGGAAGTAGAACCCGTGCCCTTGCTCGTCCACGGCGGCTAAATGTCGATGAGTGGGTTTGGGCATATCAGATTGCGTGAATGTAGACTCCTATGGACATCTCGATAGCACTTTATAATAAAATCAGTTCATAATACAAAGAAGCTAAGTTCTGCCCGCTGCGGTGGTCTAGGGGTAATAGCACTCGACTGCTGTCGTAATCATATCGTGGTGTTGGGACATTAAGTTTAAGATAATATAATCAGGAACCTATTTGCTTTCTTAAACACGTACGTTCAAGTTCGCGCTCATATTGAATTTACCCATATTTGTCTCTCATCTTCGATTACCCTGTCATACTGTGGCACTATAAATGCACAATATATTTATTCTTCGTGGTTCATATTGATGTCCCAATATATGTGACTCAAGTTTTCAGTCTTCTGCACAACTGGTTAAAAGATTATTAGTATACGCTCGACATAAGACATAGTAAGACAGCGTCATTTACTCCAAGTAACTTTAACGTGTCACAATTGAAATAACAGTCGAAATGGTGCATGCCTTCAGAATAGGACATTAACCTTCGTGACTGTCGGCGAGCGTACAGGCGTACCGACCTAAAATTTTTGAAAGTGAGACTGCTCGTGGGCTAGATTGGTGTGGACATATACAGACGCACGGCATCAGCCAAAATTTCAACGACTAATGTAGGCTTCATCATATTTCAATCAATTAGAACACATGGTCTATAGACGTTATTGTCGTGGGTGCCGCCATCTTGCGGGCGGGCGGGCGGCCGTTTTCTGGTCTGGCAACCTATCTGGCATGCGGGAAGCTCGCGGTTTGCATTGAAGGTGAGCGTGCGGCTGCGGTTTTATTGTTCTTTTTTAGTTTTTACGCGATTAATTTCGACTGAAGTGATTCAGGTTCTTTAGAAAATTTGCCTGTGAGACGTTCCGACAAGGTTCAAGTCGTAGAAGGCCAATTGTTTTATTATACAGTGCTGGGAACGAGTCCGCCCCTGTTGATGCAGTATATTCACACCACCTACTTTCTGCTCGAAGAACGCGCGGTATTTTCAGGACTTTCCTTTTCAGAATGAGCAACAGCACTTCGAGAGCATAGTGAGACCTTATTCAGCTGTAGTCATTCGCTTTTCTGACAAGATTTCTGTACGCCACGCGTCGCATCGGCTACCGTTCTTGCATGAAGCCGTGCGTTGGATTGTATACTGGTTTGTCTCTGTTTCGTGGCACTGACGGTTTCTGTTAACTGCACACTAACCGTCGTATAGATTGTTTCTCAACTCGGAAGGAGAGACCGCATCTTACTTGCTCGTTTGTTTAACAGGTGTGCACCTGAATACAGCTCTTACATCAGACGACGCTGACATGACTGCGCGTCTTCTTTTTATCTTCTTTTTTTCAATCCCGATATTTAAGTGACGCTCGATGCCGCGCACGTACTTTGCCCTATGATACAGAGAAATGTTACGTGGGGCTGTTTATCGGGGAAATATTGTCACCGTTGGAAATAGCTGTAGGCTGCGTACCTTACGTTCATAGCCGTGGTTGAGCATCAGTGTCAAAGTCGTTGCGGTTCGTTCGCATGAGAAGAAGGGCTCTGAACATACCCAAGTACCCACGGAAGATACAAAGTTTTTCCTGTTTAAGTTTACATGTAATAGAAGCCGCCACTCTTCGTCAATAGGAAAATGATGCAACTTGAAGAGTCCGCAGCCACAAAAACTCCGTGTCTATGCACTATGCACTAGCATATTTCTGCCATCAGCAGTTTTCTTTTTCTGTAGTTGTTACTGCACCCAAAAACACCGCAGTGGTTGCTTGATGACCAGTTTTTGGCTGTCAAAGCAATGAAGAAAAACAAAATCAGCAGGTTGGCTTAATACATGGCACGTTGCTCGATAATGACACGCATACCAGCATCAACACACACTCCAAGCCGTCGCCCGCATGCCAGAGAGGAGAAATGCGTTGATTGCCAGACCGAACCTCCTTACCCGATGCAAAGGAACTAGAATATATTCTAGTTTACTATAGTCTATAACACATGACTACGAATAAAACCGTACATCTAACGATATTGAAATCCACTTTAATAGCAAACAACAACCCACGTGAAAAGTTGGGTGGCCGTGCTCTCTCGTCCACGCGTGCCTCACTGGACAGATTTTGTTGAGCATCCACAACAGCTTTGCGGGCGCAGCCTGCCTTGAGAAATGGCTGGCAGGCTGTGTCCGCTGAGCTGATGTGGACGCCCCACCCCCACTAAATCTGTATGTTGTTTAGTGTGACACGAGACCAGCTGTGTTCGCTGATTACAACAGAGGCGTCCCGCTTCCGCCTCCAAAAGTGCTGTCTTAAAGAGATGCAGTCTATAAAATTACTAGTCACCATTCCGCGTTGCATAAAGAAGTGTGCTTAAGTGCGTTCCTAGACGATTCTCCCCGTGGGTGTGGCGAAAAGAAACGATCACTGCGCAGTAGCGACAATCACTTTCTGAAACGTGCAGTAAGAAGATATTGCCTAGTGATCTTTCGAGAAATATAATAGAAACCCTGTAAATAATTGTGTCTAAATGTGACGAATTTGCGGACAGGCAAATTTGGTTCACAATTTGGAACGTTGCAAAATTGGAACGTTGGTTCACAAAGGATCATGCAACGATGGCTTCTTGCGTCTGCTAGTTGGTCCCTTAGACTGGTGGCTGTGCGCAAGCGCAAAAAGACTTTTGCGGTGAATGAATATATCAAATACTTCACTCCGTATACGTTCTGACATCCCGTAATTTTCACATTTGAGTTAAATTTCCAAGTTTAAACCCGTCAACTATGCCGGTTGATTAACGCATTTACCTTTCCTCGTTAATTTCTTTATACACAGACTTATACGTGTATATCTAATCCTCCAGCAATTATTTGGTTGTCATTTTATATCATACGATGGGAACGAGCTACTTAAAGGACGATGAAGTGAACAAAAATAACTAATTTCAAACCCGTCAGTTAACGCCCCTGAAGAACTTGTAAGTTCTAAATAGTGGTGGCTCTGTTCATATATAATCGTCAATTGTGTTGCATGAAATATGCTCCTTCCCCGATCCCTGTCTCATTGAAATGCATTCCCAATAAAACATAACGAACGTGAAATAACGGTGGCTGCGACACCAAAATAAATAAATGAATAAATAAATAAATAAATAAATAAATAAATAAATAAAAACAGAGCCGATATAAATAAAACATTTTTCGTACTTCGTTGATGGAAGTCAGTGAAAGCAAGTTAAATGTAACAGAGGTTCAACCATGTCCTGAATATGTTTTTCTGCACTAGCTGCACCGAAAGTGTCAGAAGTCAGCAACCACACCAAGCACTACGTTTCGATCTGGCTGTTCCATCCACACTTTGGTGGATACGGTCATAACGCCTACCGTCCTGGAAGCACCACTCTGTAACGAGCCGACGAACATGTGCGGAGCGGCAGGTGAACTTCAACGGCCTAAAACGTTTCTCGTCGCTTAACCTGATTGCGGCCGGCCGAGCGGGTAAACAGGCAATCTAATTTTCGGTCGCAGCAGATCAAAAAAAAGCGCGCAGTGCCAATTCTTCTAATACGGGCCGCCACACATCCCACCGACAAAAATTGCGTTCCTCATTTAGACAACGCGGCTACCTCGGCTGCTTGATCGAGTTCGGTGGGCCCAGTTAAGAAAGACGTGTTTACAATCTTCGAAGTTGCAGTGGCTACTGCCTATGTGACGGTGGCTGAACGGGACTAGTTTCTTCCGCCGCCTGCGACTGTCGGGCCTTGTAACATTGGCGCACTGGCCATGCGTGTACTACTGGCTGAGATCGCTTTCTTCTTCGACACTTATTTCCTGTTGGATTCCCATCTTTGCCATTTTTTTCGGCGTGTCTGTCCGCGCCTGAGGTGGGGCCGAATAGGAAAGGGAAACAAGCTTTCTCTTCGCAAGATCTAATTATAAACATTGGCGACCACGAATACATTCTTTGTATAGCAGTTCGCCAGCGGCGTTTGATAATGGTGCTTAGTCGGCTAGATGAAGGAGAGACCGTAGGCACCTGAAAGAGAGCCCACATCGGTGTCCACACAGGTGTGGCTTATCTCTCGCGATAAGGGAGATAAGGTAGCGTTAACAGCAACATTGAAAAATAGGTCGACATCAAGTTTTTTATAGGGAACCTGGAATAGTACTTAGTAAAGGAAGGATGCATTTTCCTACTCGACTCGCTTCGCCACTACAATATCGAGTACAAGCTCCTCGGCGCACCGGACATATTTCTCGTTCTCTCTCGGTTGTGGAGACCTGTCGTGCTGCTGCCGGAGGCGGTGCGCTCTTGCTTCCGGAAAGCGAACGCTACGTTGTGAGCATCATCGAAGACGAGTCAGCGCTTCTTTCTCTTTTCCAGCGTGCTATACACTCAGTGAGGAGAGCCCGAGGGAGGTGAAACTCCACGTAAAGTACTTATTAGAGTTTTTTTTTTGTTACTCCGAGTCTCCTCTGGCAGTTCAATTTCTCTCGCAACCTCGAGTCACTTCAGATGCCCTCGCAGTCGTTCACCTACTGCCCGAAAACGGCTGCTGTGATGCAAAGTAAACCAGGAAGGAAGAAGGTCCAAACGGCGAGACAAGAACAACTCACTCTGCAGTTCTCTTTCTCAGCCTTAGCTAAATCAGGCAGAAAAGACAGTGTTTTATTATTATTATTTTTTCACTTTCAGCGCAGGCTCCGGCAAAAACGCACTCACACGCGCTTGAAGTTGGTCGGGCTTTCGGCGAGGGAAATCCCACTGACCCCGTGAGCTTCTTCGTCTCGTGAGAGCGAAAGTGGAAATATAACTCTCACTTTCGAGAAAGAGGGCGTAGCGGGCTACACGTGCGACGCACGACGGCGGGCCCGGTTCGGGGCTTCTACGAGTCGGCGTGTCGATGATCGTTGGAGAGTCAACTCACAAAACCATGTCGGTCACGCGCTGGAAGCCTCCCCACGCTCAACAGAAGGGTGGCCAAGGGAGAGTGAATGGAAGAGGGTCGGTGGAGGGGCGATGGTCTCCTTGTTCCTCGCCCTTCTATCCCAGGAAGGAGGAAGGAAGCTGTCTGTGGTTGCTGTGAACCACTCCTGTTGAGTGTTCTCGGACACCCTGGTTCCTGTTAGGAGGACGGCTATATAAGTGTGGCGAGGGTGGTCTCGGCAGACCAGAACAGCTGTGGATACGTCTTCGGTGTGGTTCTCCCTGGTCTGAGCGATGCAAGGCTAAAAGGCTCTGCCCCATCCCCGTGACTGGACTATTCGAGCGGTGACTTCGGCCCCAGTGCCCGTGTGTGGTGTGCCGCATTCGGCGAAGATCTCCCGCCTCGGAATCGTAGCGGGCGCGAACGGAATGCAGCGATCTACTTCAGCAACGGGCTTCGCCCTGTTCTTGACTTTCGTGGTGTTGCTGGCGCTCATCGTGGAAGATGTGAGCGCTAGTCATCACCTTCACCACAAGAAGAAGATCAAGAAGCTCGCCAAGCTCGGCATCCTGGCCAAGATCCTTACGCCAAAGCTGCTGCCCATCCCACTGCCAATCCCGATACCTATCAAGATCATTAAGAACCAGCATGGCGGCCACGGGTGGCACGGCGGAGGTGGCTGGCACGGTGGTGGTGGTGGCGGCGGTGGATGGCACGGCGGATGGAAGCCCCATCTCGACATACATACCGTGAAGGTTATCGACGCCGGCGCAGCCCACATTGCAGGGGGAGGCGGCCACGGCGGATGGGAGGACGCCAAAGGGTGGGACTCCAAGGGCTGGGACGCCGGGGGCTGGGACGCAGGAGGCTGGGAAGCGGGTGGCGGCGGCGGTGGCGGTGGAGGCCATGGCTGGTGGTAGTCACTCGAAATGACATTTGTTTTCTTTACGTCACCGCATATGTGTGCGTTTCGAGCAACCGCAAGACCGTTCATATGAACATTCTAGGTTACACTCTAAACTACCTTTTGTTGTTTTTTGCGCAATTTCTTCTGTTTTTATTGTCGCTATTGAAGTTGCTTATCTCGAAAGTTTGCTGATCAACGCGCAGTGCGCGCGGCACGGTAGTCCGTTGCATTGTCAGTGGCTACAATCTACGTCACGGTGAACGGCCACGCGTCGCCTCGGCCGCATTGAGTTTGGATTCGTGTGAATGGGTCTACAGCGAGCTGCTTTTAAACCATGAATCGAAGTAGTCCTAGAGTTCCGCTTGTAATTTTTCATACCATTCACAATTTCTCCATTAAAACCGCATGCAGCACAAACTGCATGTCTCGGCAATCAAAAATAACCTTAATCCTCTGGGTAATCAATTCAGCCCTTTGCAGCCTTCTGTCAGTGACCAACTAGCAGCCTTATACAAGACAAACGGAAGGTTTAGATAACTTGCTTTCACATTGCATTCTGACAGGTATTCCTGAAGGTACGTGCAAAGTGGAGACTGCTGTCAATAGGATACGTCTTATGACGTGAGAGCATCTCGGCAAGAGGGTGCCAGATAAGTAGCATCAACTACTGAACGGGCGCTGAAGGAAGAAGATAAGCTGATTGGTGCACCGGCACATGTGGAAGGCTCTGAAAAAAATAGTCATTTCATAATGTCACGTACAGCTATCATTCTACTTTTATTTCATCTTCAGTTGTCAATTCCCGTGTGCACATAAGTGAAGTGTTCTTTTCCACTCTGTCATCATGTCCCCATCAAGGGAACAGGGGTTCAACCCTGAAGCCAAGCGATCATCACGTCTACTTTCACCCTTGACTTGTCATCATCAGGACCTCTTGACTGGCTACTGGGGACTCCCATGATATCTAGCCAAACGGTGGATCGTAGTCGTACAAAGCACTGTTTCTGAGCCGTTTTAAGTCTCATTTCAAGCTTTCAAGCTGGCTTGCATGTTGTCTGTTCCCTCTGCGTCGAATTTCTTTGTGTGTGTCTTTTTTTCCGTCGTTGTAATGTATTCGGTTTTATTTCAATAACGATCTCTACGTAAACCATGTTCACTTTTCCAAACACTAAAACCTTTTGTGCCTTATATTGTGCAATGAGGCAGTTCGTGTGTGTGCATTAACCATATGGAAATTGCCAGCATCTAGAGCGAGAGACATTCCGTTTCGATATCGTTTTCTTACATTAACATGCGCCACTAACTATAGAGGGCTGCCGATGTGCCATTCACCGAAGGCTCAGCATGCTCGGTATTTAACTAAGCAGTGCACTCGCCAACACGAGCAATCATTGTTACTAATTGTGTTAGTGTTGTCCTTCTAGTTTTCCCACTAAAAGAGACGCCCCTTTCATAATAGGTTTTGTTTATATGCTGCATCCTTTCACAAGCTTACCACCAACTTTGCTCACTTTCAGTCAGCTTAACGCTAACAACATATACTTCAGCACAGTCAGGCTCAGGCTCGACTACGCGCGTACTGATCACGATGATGTATTGATAAACTACAACTTTTCGTTGTATGGGTGTGCATGATTAGTTAGTAGCTGTCTCGTCCAGCGTGCTTTCTGTTTGCTGTTGTTGTTTTGTTGTTGTCGCAATGTGTGCTAGTTTCAAGTCATTGTTATTCTTGTCCCCGTCCTTGTGCTCCTAGCCAAAGAAGGCTGAAGCCTTTTACGCGACTTTGTAAATTCACGTGTGTCCCGCAAACGCCTCGCGCTTGAGCAACTAACAGTATTAACTACGTTGCTTTTAACTAATCGCTGTTCTGTGTTGTTCGTTAACTATAGTGAGTCCTTGTCATCGCCTGTGTTTGTTTATTTAGCTCTGGTCACGTTGCCTTAAAAAAAATGTCTGGTTAGTGTATGTCCTTGAGGAAGTAGCCATCACTCTCCTAATGATACGTGTTTGTATGTCTTGTGGAAAGTGTGTTTGTATTTCTTGTTGGTGGCCTCGGCGTTGGTCAAGTGAATGTTGTATGTCATTTGTTTTGGCACACATGCGAGCAATCGAATGTCTCGGTATGTGGTGTAGAGATTGCTAATGCAGCATGTGAAGCCACACGTGAACTTCTATGTCGTGTTCAGAATGCGTGTGAGATGCTTAGTAACATGCAGTTAACGTGTAAATAAACGTTCACAAACCCCCTGTACATTGTCGTCCCTTTCTGTGTCATTTCTTCTTCTTCTCGAACAGTCATCGCTTGGATCCTTCCACGTGCCATGCTACCCGAGTGCTTCTAACTGCTTAGCGTCAACTGTCAAGTGAGGTTGATTACCCCTCCCCCCCGAGTGTGCTAATCTGGAAATAGTGTAATCGTTACGTTAATTATAGAAAACCGGGCATCGCTTCCGTCATTAAACTTCCTTTGTTGAAATAGAGAATAGAAGTCGGAAACAAAGACCTATTTTCTGACATTACCGCCCACAATTCCACCAATGCAGCGTTATATATCTCCTCGCAAACACCCAAATGGCACCGCACTTAAAAAAAAGTAAGTATATATTTGCAACAAAGCGCCAACGCCTTCCCGCGGTTCCTACCGTACCCGGTGGAATCGCTCGCACGATGGCCGCGATAATACCTGAATACGAAGCGAGAAAGATGCCAGTCACCCGACATTGCGGAAACCGTGTTCGTGCCAGTGCACAGCTAACAACGACGAAAGGGAAATGCATTGACTTCCGCAATTCTCCGCGAAGATTCGTTCGGCGCGATTATACAAGATGCAGATGTATGCGCCGGTGCCATTAAGACGCATTCCGCGCGCCTTACGTGGAACGAGCAACGGTGTGCGATAACGCGCAGTGTTCTATATACGTGTAGCGCTTTAATAGATCTCGGACTCAGTTGCTGTTTTTGTTTTTGTTTTTTTTTCCTTTGCGGCTCCGATAAAACTGGCACGTACGTGCCTCAGTGCCTCGCAGAAGCGGTGCGAAGAGTGGACGGAGATGAAAAACCTGCTTCGCCGGGCCAACGTGAATCGGCGAGAGAAGCTAAGAAAGAGAGAGAGAGAGAAGAACGTAGCGGCGGCCAAGTCCAGTTCCTGCGACGTGCGGGCGTGTAACCAAAACGGGACGGCCTAGGAGCGTGTTACGCAAGCGGGTTTCTTACACAACGCCGCCAACCAAAACAGCGTAGCTGATCAACAGCCGCGATTGCAGAGGAATTGGTGCCGCCTCGCGGCGTCGCGGGAGAGGTTTTTCGGAAAAGGCTTGCTGGCCAGCGCAGCGGGTGGAGAAAAGAGAGCGAAAGCGGCTCTTCCTCTGATGACGTGTGCTGCGCCGCCAAGATAGCCGCTTCTATCCTTCTTCTCCAGCTGGGTGGATTGGTCCGGCTTTTGATATCCCAAAGGAAGGCGCCCCATTTGCTTGCTGTTTACGCGGTGCGTTGGCACGCGCTCCGCTATCGCTTGCGCAGGCGCCTTCGGAAAGAAGCAGTGTGCGCGCGTTGCTTCCGCCACGAAAGCCGTTCAGTTTGATGGCGCGAAAGACCCGCTTTTTTTCTTATCGGTCGGGGGCTGGTTCCGGGCATTTCCGCCTCGTTCGCGGAGTTTTCTTGCTGCACGTGCAGACTCGGTCAGATCACTTCCTCGATAACTCGCCCTGCGTCTTCTCACAACGCCAGAAACGTGCATAAAGTCTACTTTCTCGGCCACTGTGCATGAAAACACTTATAGATGTAAAGGACGGGCTGACCAATCACAACCTGTCAAGGATGCTTGTCTTCAATCTAACGTAGGCAGAGAACAAGGCAAGGAGTTTTCGTAACGAATTGAAAAAAATGGCAGCATATCCATGGGATGAATGATGGCGAGTGGGGCGAAGCATCCGTCCATCCATTCGTTCTTGGTTCCGTCCGTCCATGCGTCCGTCTGTGTGACCGTCCATGCGTCCACCCACCCGCTCGTCCGTGCGTGCGTCTGTTCGTGCGTCCACATGTCCATCCGTGCATCCGCCCCTGCGTTCGGCCAAGCATCCGCCCCTGCGTCCGTCCATGCGTTCATCCGTCCGTGCAGCCATCCTTGCGTCTGTCCATGCATCTGTCTGAGTGTCCGTTCGTCCATCTAGTCAACCACTCCAAGTACCACCATCTCGCATCTTTTCATCATATACTCCGCATATTTAGGCACCACCATCCAGCGGACATTCCAAGGACTGAACGAGAGGAGGCACACGCACACTTTCTTACGGCGTGCGCTTCGTGTCTACATCATCATCATCATCATCATCAGCCTGACTACGTCCACTGCAGGACAAAGGCCTCTCCCATGTTCCGCCAGTTAACCCGGTCCTGTGCTTGCTGCTGCCAATTTATACCCGCAAACTTCTTAATCTCATCTGCCCACCTAACCTTCGGTCTCCCTCTAACCCGCTTCCCTTCTCTGGGAATCCAGTCAGTTACCCTTAATGACCAGCTGTTATCCTGTCTACGCGCTACACGCCCTGCCTATGTCCATTTCTTCTTCTTGATTTCAGCTATGATATCCTTAACCCCCGTTTGTTCCCTAATCCACTTTGCTCTCTTCTTGTCTCTGAAGGTTACACCTACCATTTTTCTTTCCATTGCTCGCTGCGTCGTCCTCAATTTAAGCTGAACCCTCTTTGTAAGTCTCCAGGTTTCTGCTCCGTAGCTAAGTACCGGCAAGATACAGCTGTTATATACCTTCCTCTTGAGGGATAGTGGCAATCTACCAGTCATAATTTGAGAGTGCTTGCCGAATGTGCTCCACCCCATTCTTATTCTTCTAGTTACTTCAATCTCGTGGTTCGGCTCTGCGGTTATTACCTGCCCTAAGTAGACATAGTATTTTACAACTTCAAGTGCACTATTACCTATCTCGAAGCGCTGCTCCTTGCCGAGGTTGTTGTACATTACTTTCGTTTTCTGCAGATTAATTTTAAGACCCACCTTTCTGCTCGTGTCTACATCCCACGTTTAACCACCTCCAGTTCATGGTGTATACTAGTTCACTAGCTGTATTCATCCCACTGCGGCCCAACGCTCGCTAAACCTTTCTAAAACCTAGGAGGTTACGCCCAGCGAGTATAACGTAGCAACCCTTTATTTTATTTTATTTTTTATTTTTTATTTATTATATCCTCAAAGGTTCCGTATGGAACTTTACATGAGGGGTGGGCGATGAAAGGCGGTATCAAAAGTAATGGTTAAGATGCAGTTGAGTGTGCAGCTTGTATGGCATTCTTGAAGCGCGCAGAATCTCGGATGACTGCCGCCTCTTCCGGAAGGTCATTCCAGTCTCGGGCGGTGCGCAAAAAGAATGACTGTTGAAATGATGTGGTGTGAGCACGTGGCGGAATTACAGCGTTTGGATGACTTCTGCGATGGCCTCGATGGACTGGTTGGATGAGCTGGTTGTCACGTGTGGCTTGTCTTCTGTGCGTTATTGAACAATAAAGAATCAGCAGCGTGCACATTAACTAAAAGCCGAATTCTCCTGTCTTTCATTCCCTCTTAACAGCCATTGGCATGTACATTGAGCCCTATCTTTTATTGTTCAACAACGCACAGGAGAAATCTCTCACCAGCACCACCTTGGAGGTCAAGATGGTATACTTGTTTCACACTACTACAACGGCTATGAGGGACGAATGAGTGCTGCTATAAAAAGCTTCGCCCCTAAAAAAATTGGCCGATTCCACGTACAGTGGGAATCGATGGTATGCGAAGCACGAATGAGAAAGGTTGATATGTCACTTTAATATCAGCACAACGTTACGAGGTGGAAGTAAATGATACCGTACATGATTTGCGTGCCATAGTTATCATGTTTGGATGTGCCGTTTACCTTCGTCACCTATTCACATCACGTGATACCAAATTTAGTGTATGTGGAGCAAGCAAAACGGCGGCGAGCGCATCAAGAGTGTGGCATGTAGTCATGTTGTTACATGACACGCATCTCATGTTTATCATGTTTGCACCAGTATCATACCTTGGTCTTCCATTCATGTCCCGTAATACCAAATTTGGTATAAGTGAAGCTAGCGAAGCAGCTGCCAGCGCGTGATGAGCATGGCATGTCGTCATGTTGTTACATGACAAGCATGCCATGAATTTGAATTGAAGTTTATTTGTCCTGAAATTCTTACAGGATCAATAGCAGAGGCTAATGCCTATATATATATATATATATATATATATATATATATATAGCCTGACATAGGGCCTTTGCTCCTAAATACAGTTTGGCACGCAGGCCGCTCAATCTATTGCATATGTTTTCAGAAATAAATATATAACACACAAACAACACAGAAATAAATAATTAACACAACAAATAAACCATAACACAACAAAATTTAGCATGGTCTTGTTACACAATTTCAGGGAAAACATTAGAAAATCACTTCATCACAAAAGCGTCATCTGAAAAGAAACTTCATCAGTACAGAATGTAAAATAAAGCATAGGAAATGAAACTACAGCATATAACTCAAATTGATAGATAGGATGTCACAAATCAAGTACAGAAACTTTAATAAGCATACTCAATATCATGCTTCATTAGGATGGACTTGATAATGGTGTTCGAAGGTACGGAATTGAAATCTATGAGACCGTGTAAACGATTGAACATTGTGGGTATTTGATACTGACCGTGTTGCTTGCCATAACTTGTCCGTATTGCTGGGATTTTTCGGTGTTCTTGACGCGAGGTATAATGAGTGTTGTCAGGCGGGTTCTGAAGACACTGTGGCTTGTTTTGTTTAATCCACTGCAGAAGTTAGAAATGATACAGTGAAACATGAACATGAAATGATATCATTTCCTAACATGAAATGATATTTTCAAGTTAGGATCTGTCGCTCGTGTTCGCATTGCAATCATGTCATACCATACCAGTTTTGCAACATGCCATGTGAACGAAACCTTCGCAAGAGCTGCAAGACCATGAAACGTAAATCATGACATTCATGACATACATGTCAGGATTTTCGTGTTATAGTCAAATATGTTTTTCATATGGTCGGGTTATGCCATACCGAGTTTCGTATCGATACCATTATCGAAATGGCCAGGGGAGCTAAAAGTCATAGGCGGATAGATAGATAGATAGATAGATAGATAGATAGATAGATAGATAGATAGATAGATAGATAGATAGATAGATAGATAGATAGATAGATAGATAGATAGATAGATAGATAGATAGATAGTGTGATGTAGTAGCTTGGAAAATACGAGAATTACAGACGACAGTGCCACATCACCTGGAAGATGACAAAAATGAAGGGGCATTGAAGCGCGCTCATCGAAGAAAGAAGAGAAGGCGCTCGCGCAGAACGAAGCTGATCGGATTCTGGTTAATTTGTTTCAGGCGGACGCGTTTCGACGGCTCCGTGAATATCGGCTGAAGCATCGGCTCGCGCGACCATCGCCCCACCGGCGTTCCCCCACTCTCTGCGCCCTGGCTCAACGCAACGACGCCCAGCTCTCTGGCCCCACCGGCTAAGGACAGACCCGCCGGACGCCCTGGACGAGGCCGTGGGGTCGCCCCCAAGCACTCTTCTTCCGGACACCATCGACGACCTGGACTAACCACCCTTGGTGCCGTTCACTTCAACATTGTGCGTGGGACGCTCGCCAGGACAGTTCCGGCGTCTCGCCGGTTGCATCTGGCAGCGGCAACGCTCCCGTGTTCTTCATGTGAACCAGTAACGATGGCTGCAGCGGAGCTTATGACGCAGCCATCACAACCATCATCCGCTCCGAAACGCAGTGCGAAACGCGTGGCTGACTCACAAATGGAAATAGATGAGTTGTCTGCTTCAGCCACACCGGCAAGCAAGCGGGAGTGCCCCTCTCCGGCAGCTGTCGCCTCGCCTGGCACCGAGTCTAAGTACAAAGTCGTCGTAAAACCTCGTGAGTGCTTCGACGTATCAAAATTGTCAAATCGCCTCCTTCAGTCAGCCTTCGACACCTGCCTCAAAACCACCGCGTTTCAAGGTTTCTCCATTCACCATCCCACCAACAGCGTATCCGTATGGGTGCGTTCGCTAGCAGACGTTGACCGCCTCACCCACCTGCAAACTCTGCCAGTCACAGCTGATTGTACTGTACAGGTGCAAGCGTACTTGAGTTCCGGCTCGGACTTGCGTCGGTATGTGGTCTCTGGGGTTGACCCAGGGGAATCGCCGGAGGGCCTTATCACTGCTTTGACCTGCTCCACACACAAGATTGTAACAGCTCGTTATATGGGCCGTGGACGCACGTGCCTTGTCACTCTCCAAGGGCCTCGAACGCCACCAAGCCGCATTACGTACTATGGATGCATCCTGAAATTTCATGTGTACAAGCCCGGTGTGGTACACTGCTATCGGTGTTTTCGTACCGGTCACATGCGAGATTCTTGTCCCCAACCCGCAGACACCTCCATGGAGTCCGTCGAGACGCGCACGTACAAATGTGGGCTCTGCCAAACGGACGATCATGAAATAACGTCCAAAGATTGTCCAGTTAAACAGAAGGCTCTCAAAGCCCGTCGCCAACGCAAGCGCCGCCAGCGTTCGGTGACACAAGAAGAAAGGGACGCCGACATTCCGACTAGCAATCGGTTTGAACTGTTGTCCCCCTCCGAAGAGGACACACCAGCGTTGGTAGAACCTGAAAATGCTTGCTATGAAGTCCCCACGTACAGCGACGCCGTCAAGCGGGGCAAAAAACGTGTTCAGCAGCCTGCGAATACGCCTAAATTGAGCGTTACGGGTACAGACGATCTGGCGAAGCTTGACCAACAGATACAGCAGCTCCAAATGGAAGTCAAGCGCCTCGCTCAACGCAGAACCCATCTCGCTCGACCCGCTGGACCAACTGCGATGCGCGGTACAGACGTGCCGTACGCTGCCTCTGTGCCTGAATTATCCTGCGCAAGCGCGTCAGCACCAGTCAAGATGACTCCGGCAGAGCTCCTCCACTTTGTTGCCCGGCAACTGCAAGAGCTTTCAAAGGTGGTGCTCGCCAACCTTCCACCGCAATGACCACTCCTTTGAAAGCAACGCGCCACCACTGTGTCCTGCAGTGGAACTGCCGGGGACTTGCAAATAAAGTTGGTGAGCTTCGCTATCGCCTTGCGCTGGGGAAGCTCCCCGCTTGGTGCCTGCTTCTACAAGAAACGAATTCGCTTCCACGCATCCCTGGATTCACTGCGTATGATTCCCCAACCATCCCTGATCGACGCTGCACCAATGCGTTGGGACCTCCAGGCAAGGCTGCAGTGTATGTTGTGACTACATATCCTCAAACGCAGGTTCCTCTGCTGCAGTGGTGTAACCAGTGGCAAGAAGTGGTGGCAGTGCTCGTTAGACTTCCGCGTACTGACGTGATTGTGGTTTCAGTCTACGTGCGTCCGTATAGTGGCAGCGCTCCTCGACTGCGTTTGGGGTGGCTGGCTCACCTGCGTCAAACCTATCCTGGGTGCCCAGTACTAGTTGGGGGAGACTTCAATGCACCTCATCAGTCGTGGGGCTACCCTTCTTCCAGTGCTAGAGGCAACATCGTGCTAGACACATTTACAGACGCGCACTTTGTCCTTCTGAATGCCCCGGCTACTTCTACACGTCGGTGGGATCATCCCTGTGCTCCACCTTATGCGCCCGATCTCTCGTGGTGGTTGGGCATGTGTGACGTTTCGTGGGACCTAGAACCAGACTGCTGGGGGAGTGATCACCATCCGTTGAAAATTGGTTTGGCCGCGTATAACCAGCGCCGCCTCCGACGTCGATGCTACACAACCAACTGGGACTTATTCCGCAATGAACTGAACGACTCGATTGCTGATACATCGTCTGATCCATTGCAGGTGTTAACCAGAGCTGTACAAGCCGCCACGCAGTCAAGCTGGGTGGAGGAGAACCGACCACATCCAAATTTACATCTTTTGCGTCTGTGGGCAGCACGCCGTCGTGCAGAGCTGGCCTTAAACCGAGATCCGGCAGCCGCTGAGCTTCGTGATAACCTCAACAGACTCACCGCTGCGGCGCGTCGCTGCGAGAAGCGTCTCGCCCGCGAACGGTGGATGGACTGGTGTGCGTCACTCGGTCCATCGTCTTCAACCGCCTCAATATGGCGAACGTTCCGGAGTATGGAACTAGGCACCCGTACGCCGGACCCAGCGGCCAGTGCGTGTCTGTCTTCTGGATGCACGCCAAGCCAGTTCGCTCCAGAAATAGTTAAGGCTTTCTTCCCGGCCTACAACCTGGCCCCACCACAATTCGACTGTCCGTGTAACCTGCCTCCGGAGGTTGGCGTGACTCCCAGTCCGTCGGACATCGAAGGCATGCAAGCGCCATACACGATGGCGGAGCTCCAGGCAGCAATTGACCAGGCAAAAGTACGCAAGGCACCAGGACCAGATGGGATCTCCTATGAAGTGTTCAAGAACATGGATGGCCCTGCACTGCAGTGGCTGCTGGACACGCTTAACGCAGTCTGGACGACCGGAGGGCTGCCTGAATCGTGGAAGCATGCCGAAGTTGTGCCGATACCTAAGCCGGGAAAGCACCCGAACAGCCTCTCTAATCTTCGGCCGATTGCTCTAACGTGTACGTTGTGCAAGCTTCTTGAACGCATGTTGGCGTCGCGCATCTCCTGGTGGCTGGAAAAGCACGCCTGGTACCATCCGGCCCAGATTGGCTTTCGACCGCACCTGGGCACGGAAGATGGCCTAGATCATTTGACGTCCATGGTGCTTGTGGGAAGAAGATCAAGCAGCATTCGAACCCTTCTCGCCATGGACGTTCATAAGGCCTACGACAACGTCAGCCACTCTGCGATCAATCACATAATGCAATGGCTTCAACTTCCGCCTCGCGTCTGCGACTTTGTGGAGTCTTTTCTGGCACACCGTACCTTCTGCATCAGAGTAGGCAAGGAACGAACCGGACACTTTGTAATGAAGCGGGGTGTACCGCAGGGCTCGGTTCTAGCCCCGATACTCTTCAATATTGCCCTGTTGCCCCTCGCGTGGCAACTAGCACGCATTCCAGATGCCTTCTTCCTCCTGTATGCCGATGATTTGACTGTGTGGACACTACATCCAGACCTTCAACGCCAGCAGGAGGCACTCCAGAGTGCTCTCGACAAGGCGTCGGACTGGTGTGCGCGCATAGGACTGACACTATCTGCCACGAAGACTGCATTCATGTCTATCACCAACAGACGAGGTCGCCGTCGCCTCCTGCAGACGCCGATATGTTTGAACCTAAATGGCCATACCCTCACCCCTGTATCCACTATACGTGTGCTCGGGGTCGAACTGGACGCATCTGGCTCTGCGAATGCGTGGGTTCGCTCTGCTCGCCGGAAGAGTGCTAATACCCTCCATCTCATTCGTCGCATCTCTCAAAAGACGGGGGGTGCCTGTTCTCGAATGGCCCGTATCTTGGTGCGATCAATCCTACAACCTCGGCTCGTTTATCAAGCTCAGTTTCAACGACTGACTTTGAGAGACTGGGACTTGCTCGAAACCGCCAACCGAGATTCCATGAGGGCGATTACATGCCTTCCCCGTATGACACCTATCACGACCCTCCAGGCGGAAGCGCAGCTCAACACCATCGACGAAATTGTACACCAGCGTCGAGTCGCTCGCTACCTAAAGAGTCAAGCTGTTCCTGCGGCGGCAGCTCTAGCTCACTACTATGATTCAACGCTGCCACAGCCTGACGCACCCGTGGCAGAAGTTCCACCATGGCTCAAGGCACAGGCCAGTGACAACCGACCACTGACCCGCCTGCGACAATCCACCCGACAAGCGGCGCAGGAGGGCATCGTCACTACCACCGAGAACTCACTAGCGGTATACGTAGACGCAGCTATCGATAATTGCGTTCTGCACACCAGTCTCGTATGCCCCGCGCAACCTGAAATCCAACATATCTGCTCTTACGTAACAGAGGCACCGTTCCCATCCGTATTAGCGGAGCTCACTGCTATACGGGACGGGTTAACAGTTATGATATCCAAAATGGATTCTTTGTCACACGATAAATTGCTTGTATATACGGACTCCACGCAGGCAGTTCGAGAGCTGCGAAAAGTGACCAGCTCCATCGATATAGCCTCCGATATACACCGACTGATTCACTCATGTGCCTGTCCTGTCCGCGTTCTGTGGACCCGCCGGTCTGCACCGGCTCAAGTGGAAGCAGATGCCGCTTGCCATCCAGCGACTGTTCAACACCCGCTGCCTCTACTTCGTTTGTCCCCGAAGGACAGCTTGCTCGTGCACAAAGAAACCCTCCGGCGCTCCACGCGTGCTCTCATTCCTCCGCGTGGATCCGACCTTCCCGGCGGCTTAACTCGCCGAGAGGAGGTTGCGCTCAGGAGGATTCGTGTGGGCGCCGCCTTGACTCCTGCAATCCGGGCTACATGGACATCTGGTGCACAGCCTCCCCCAACGACGTGCCCATTCTGCGTTGCCCCAGCCACAGAGGCAACGCTTGATCACCTATTGGGAACCTGCCCGGGCCTTCACCAGGCTCGCACTCGCCACCTACGCGGCCTTCACCACCACCCCGGCCGACCACCTGACTTGACGCGCTGGACGCACGGTCCACTGCATCGACAACTCCTGGCCTTCATACAGGAAACAAAACTTCTCCTTTTTATTTAACTGATGCCGTAGGGCATACTAGCGCCAATAAAAAAAAAAAAAATTGTTTCATATATTCTGGTTTATCGAATTCTTCTGCACTTTTTCGCGTTTTTTCAAAGGAAAATTATTATTTTTCTTATCTGGTTTCTCTCTTTCTTTTCGTAAGCGTTGTACAAAAAAATATCTATTTTAAGGTACAGTGTGGCCAATCCCCCTTGTGGGTATGAGCCAAGATCTCCTAGGCGACAAGACAAGACAAGACAACGACGCCGGTTCCTGCAGTAGCTGGTTCCTGCAGGCTGGATTCGAGCTTTCGATTAAACGTCCTGTGAGAGGGGATTTACCTCACCTATTATCAACTTTGGTTCTTTATTAGCGGTAGAATTTCTTTTTGCTGATCTTTCAGGAGCCATCAATGCCGGTCTCTGGTCCCGGCCAGGGCTCGCCCTGGTCGGCCAGTCGTCCTGCTGAATAGGTACCACAGGAGTGTTTCCCCAAGAACGGCGTAAGCAGTTTGCCTGTTGCGCTTGCGCCCACTGATGGTGGAGCCATTCGGTTTAGTGAAACGGAGGTATTTCAAGAAGAACTTCGCAACATAAGCGGCCATTTTCTGGACATCTCGGAGGTGAGGCGTTTCGGAAAGACTGGCATACTATGCAGGTCTTCAAATATTCAATGCTTAACAGACTTACTGGCCGCCACAAGATTTGCGTTCATTGCTGTTCGCGCTTTCATCCCTCCTCATCTTGCTTGCGTGAAAGGCAGTGTACGTGGTGTTCCATCTAACATTAGTCCTGAAGCATTCTTAAAGATAGTCTCTTCGGCTGGCGTGACATCTGTCTGCAGATGCACCAGTCCTCTAGGTGATACGCGAGTCCCTACTGAAAGCGTCATCGTTACATTTGGCGGTCTCACACGCCCCTCTGAGCTGAAGGCCTGGCCTTATCTATTCCGTGTAGAGGCATTCACACCTCGCCCACTGCAATGCCGTAGCTGCTGGCGATTTGGACATAGCGATAATGCTTGCAGGTCCTCATGGAGATGTGCGAATTGCGGTGGGGCACATGCCGCATCAAATTGTCAGGTAGACTGCAGGTGTTGCCTATGTGATGGAGCACACACAGCCGCGGAATATAGCTGCCCTGCTCGAGAACGTGAAACACAAATTCTAGATATAATGTAGGAACGCCTTTGTTCTCGGTATGAGGCAACATCCTTCATTAAAGAGCGCGAAGTGGGGTACACTGCTGCTACGTCACGCCAGTGTGGGTCCATTGAAGCGACGGTCGCTTCCGCAGTGCCGGCAGCGATAGATAAGGTCATGCCGATGATTATGGAACTGCTTTTCAGCACCTTTGTTGAAGGTCTGACGGAGATATATTTGTACGGACGCGCCGTCGTTGGCGTATAAGCCGTGCATCGTTTCGGGGTTTTCGGTTCGCCGCCTTCGCTTCGCACTCATTTGTTTGTTCTTGTTTGTCTAATAACTGTAGGGCACACCCACTGTTAGCAACTTATCAGGAATAGAGTTTTTTTATTAGTCAGTATGATGCTTTAAAATAACGGAGGTCATATATGTAAATAGCACAGAATAGATAAGAAATATTTGTTTATTTATTTATTTATTTATTTCAGAACTACTGCCAGCCTCACACACAAGGCCTTAGACAGGTGTGGGTGATACAAAAAAGCAAACAAATATAAAGATACAACAGGAAAGGAAACACGTCACGCAGAGCTACACTATCAAAAACTAGTGCATCAAAGTAAAACGCCAGTACTTACACAATTTTAGTGGTTTACACGCACACGTACAGAAAAAAGAAAAGAGGAAAACAAACAACTATGACAATCAATATCTGTTCATACACAACTAAAAACAAACATCATAAAACGGTTCAAAAATTGGTAACATTTCGAAAATACAACGCATTGATAAGAAAAAAGTGATAGAAAGTGGAACATAAATGGAAGCCTCTTCAGGATGCGCGGTGGAATATTTGAGGGCGAAGCGCAAAGAAAGATCAAAGTTAAGTGGGTTTCTGGTGTTTAAGTTTCCCCATCAACAACTGAACGGTTTCGTAGTTCACCAGATCAGCAGAAAAAGCATTCCAATTAGTGACAGTGCGCAAAAAAAGTGAGTTTTTAAAGGCTTTTGTTTTACAGGTATATTCCTTCAGTTTTTTTGGATGTTCGGAATGAGGTGATCAGCGGTGAACCAATTGAATTATAGTATTCAATCCAATTTATACGTCTAATAAAACAAATAAATAAAAACTAGCTCTCAGTATTTTCGGGCTATTTTTGTCTTCTTGAGTTTTAGTAAACAAGCAGTGAGTAGTAGGGCTTATCGAGTTTTCCATTTCTGGATATACCAATTTAGGTCGAGGATACTTTTACTGTAGGGCACAGAGGCACATACCCAGTTTTTGGTAATACTCACAAATGAGGAAGCTCAAACAGCTTCGCTGCTAAAAAAACATACAGTAGTGCTACTCTCACTCTTTGCCTTTGTGCTCGGAATTATCGTGGAGCACTGATGTCAAGTATTAGACACGCCGGATGTGCCCATCGTTTTCCTTCGATGTAGGCACACAGTTATAGCACTTATTCTTTAAAGGAAAAGTTCATACAAAACCAAGAACTCTAATTCATGATCCGAAGATGTACCACCTTTTAGGGTTACACCCTGGGCTGCTTTCACGTGGGGACAGTTTAACTGACCAAACCTCCGCATCGCAGGCTATTGTGGTATTCATAAACTGCAGATCCGACTCTTCATGAACTTGCCTTTTGTTTGTACTTAACCAGTTCTGGTCACCTCTAAAGGTCACGGAACTTTGTATACGATTGCACATACTATTTTGAACAACCTCCTGGATTTCTCGCACCTGGGTGTACATTTTGTAATCTCGAAGCGGCACCAAGGGGAAGTTGAGGGGGTTGTTGTACTCCCAGAAACGTTTTACACGAAAAGCTCGTTGCACAGACATTTACGCAATGGTGACGGAATCAACGCGTCTGTAGTTGCTTTAAATTTCAAATTATGGTCTTTTCTGTGAACAAATAATCAGAGAAAGACGCAAACAATATAAACAACAAAAAAGCACCCAGTCGTATTTAATTGCCATGAAAAGCCGAACCATCAACAAGGTAAGGAGGTGCGTAGGTTCGCGTGTTGACCTTTTGGCGCCTATTGGGCCCTTCGCCGATTTGTAAAACGAATAATTGGGGCACTGTGAGCACTTAACAACTGAGCTTGCAATAGGCATTCAATCGCCCCGCCACGGTGGTCTAGTGGCTAAGGTACTCGGCTGCTGACCCGTAGGTCGCGGGTTCAAATCCCGGCTGCGGCGGCTGCATTCCCGATGGAGGCGGAAATGTTGTAGGCCCGTGTGCTCAGATTTGGGTGCACGTTAAAGAACCCCAGGTGGTCGAAATTTCCGGAGCCCTCCACTACGGCGTCTCTCATAATCATATAGTGGTTTTGGGACGTTAAACCCCACATATCGATCAATCAATAGGCATTCATTGTACTTTGAAACTGTCAATGCTACGTGTGCCATTGATCATTTCTTTGCGGTGCACTTGAAGCTTGCGCTGGCAAGAGGAACAGCCTGGCAGCTCAGAAGGCACTGCGCACACGGCCCGATTACGCTATCGCGATCTATTTTTGAAGAAGAATCTTAAACGTCCTCAAATTTTTCCATGCTTTAACTTTTTGGGTTACATGAAAGCATTTATACGCCTGAAAATCAACCACCAGTTGCAAAAGTGAGTCGCTCTACACACGAACACCCCGAGAAAAAAATTCTTAGGTACGGCGTTCTAAAAATGTGTGCCCAAGCTATCTTTTTCACAAGACAATATACAGCCGAAGTCATCCTGATAATTATGTTTCTCGTGGACTGATTTATTTCGCCACCATCGAAATAGTACCGCCACAACCAGGATCAAACCCGCAATTTTGGGGTGAGTAGCTGAGAACTGTAGCTACTAGTCCGCCGAGACGCATTGTTCTAATATTTGAATATTTTTGGCATAACAGAAGGGAATGTGATAAATCACTAATTTTCCCCAGAGTTCGCAAACTGGCAAACTTTATAGACCAGTCCTATGTAAGTAATTGTTCAATTCTGCTTCTTTTGTGATCCTTTTTTTTAATTTTCTATTTTTTGCTGTCATGTCCGCCAGATATTTGTTGTAATACGACCACGTTTGGTGTCGATTTCACCAATCTCTTTCTTTGTATCTTTTTGTTGTTATCGTAGCCCAGAAAATCTGGCTCACACACGCGATGGGGATTGGCCACACAACAGTGAATAACGTAAATGCCCGAATGAATGAAAGAGAAGCAAAACTAAGCACTCAATCACCAAAAAAAATTGATTGATATATGGGGTTTAACGTCCCAAAACCACCATAGGATTATGAGAGACGCCGTCATGGAGGGCTCCGGAAATTTTGACAACCTAGGGTTCTTTAATGAGCACCCGAATCTACACAAAAGGAAAGTCTGAGTGGTATTGCCAATAAACACTATATAGTTATTTCAAGTGAAAGAAAAAAATTCAATCTAATGTTCTATAAAAGTTTCCTTTCAATTTTTATCTCACTGAGCGCACTTAAATTCGTAAACAAAAGCAGATGCCGCGTACAGTGGGAATCGATGATATTCGAAGCACGAATGAGGAATGTTGATTTGTTACTTTAAATTCAACACAACGTTACGGGGCAGACTTAAATTATGCCGTGAATGACGTCCATGTCTTGATTATCATGTTTGGACATGTCATTTACTTTCGTCGTCAATTGGCGTCAAGTGACACCCAAATTAGTATATGCGGGGCTAGCAAAACGACCACGAGCACGCTATGAGCGTAGCATGTCATCATGTTTTACGTGAGACGCATGTCATGATTATTATGTCTGGACGTGTCGTTACCTTCGTCGTCCGCTTGCGTCACGTAAAACCAAATTGGGTATATGCAAAGACCGTGAAACGACCGCCACTACACCATGGGCGTGGCGCGTAGTAATGACTCACATGGCAGGCATGTCAAGATTTCCACGTCAGGGTCCGTCACTCATGTTCGCTATGCAGCTATGTCATAACATACCAGTTTAGCAAGATGTCATGTGAGCAAAGTAACCACAAAAGCATCAAGACCATGAAATGTCAATTGTGACAATCATGACATACGTGTCATGATCTTCATGTTTTGACAGTGGCAAGTCACTGATGTTTTTCATACAGTGATGGTATGCCAAACCAAATTTGGTTTTGATACCATCATCGAAACGGCCAGGAAAGCTATGTAGATAGATAGATAGATAGATAGATAGATAGATAGATAGATAGATAGATAGATAGATAGATAGATAGATAGATAGATAGATAGATAGATAGATAGATAGATAGATAGATAGATAGATAGATAGATAGATATGCTCAAAATCACCGAAGTTCGATAAAAAATGCTTCGCATATAGAAAGAAAAGAAGTCAATATTGTGTTAAAGATTGTTCACATAATTATTAAGAAGCATCACCCGAGTTGGATTTTCGTTGTTTGCTGTTGCTTGTTTTCTGATTTTCTGGTGCCATTTCCCCTCTTCCTGTCCCGGTAAACAACGATATAGCGTCGCTTGCTTCCAGCAAGTTCACATCGAAGCTTATAAGCGAGTAAGTGCGTGTTCGTCAGGTGATGTGCATTCATCGAGCAACTAGAAACGAAGACAGTGGCGCGTCGTGAAATATTTTATCTCCCGCGCATGCAATCACCGAGTATTCGTGTGCAAGTGATATAGGTCAGGGTTTCCCTCCAGCTGCTTTACTAGTTGATTCATCGCTAAATTACAGAGGAGCGAGGAAAGGACTGCGCTTTGCAGTGTGCCTCTATTTGGCATTGGAAAATATTGGGAGTGTATGTTCTCCATGCCAATGATTGCTGTGCGGTTAGAAAGAAAAGATTTGATATAGCAAAATGTTCGAGTACCACAATTCAATGATTGAAGTTCCTCCAGTACAAGTCTATGAGAGATTGTATCGAATGCCTGCCTCAAATCCAGCGCTGCGACTACGTTCTCGCTTCTAGTGGTTACATTCTGAATCACTTCATCTTTTATTCGCAGGAATATATCCTGCGTATACAAATGATGTCTGAATCCATACATGTTGTGAGACAGATAATTCTGTCTTTCTATATATTCAGAAAGCCTGTGGAGCACAACCGTCTCGAAAAGTTTGCTTAGGCATGATGTCAACAATATGGGCCGAAGGATGTGGAGAGTTGTATAATTTGCAGGTTTTGAAATAAGAAATATGTTGGCCTCCTTCCATTGGCTAGGGATTTCTCCCCCTGCCCAGGCTTTTTCGATAAAGTATTGGGTAATTTTTCTAAGTTGCTTATCGCTCATGTTTCTCAACATCGCATTATTTAATCCATCCTCTCCCGGAGCCGAATGCCTTTTACGCGACATTGCAGCCGAGAAGACTTCTTGCTCACTTATAGGGGAATCTAGGTCCTCATTTTCTAAACCCTTGTATTCTAGATCCTGTAAAGTTTCCCCAGCGCTCCCAGTGTATTTCTCCTGAAGGATTTGCAGCGAAGCGTCATACTCCCATTTCAATTCTGCCGCTAAAGCTCGCAATGTTGTAGTTGTAGTAGTTTTCGTGTTCATGGGGTCTAGCATACTTTTCAATATTGCCCACGTTTTAGTCGTAGAGTGCGTTCCCCTCTGGGAATCACAGAAGGCGACTCAATTACTAGCCTGAAGCTCTCTGGTATATTTATTAGCTTTTACGTACAATTCTGCGATTCTGGCTTTCAGCTTTCTACTCAATCTCTGCTTTTTCCACATTTGATGATGCTGCGCCGGCCTTCCCACAAGTGCATGAGGTGGGGGGTCCACTGCTGAAGTTTTTTTTTCATTTATTTTGATGAGCTTGGTATGCAAGCTGTTAGCCTTCCTCGTATCGTCCACCCAGTCCTCCAGCGTTTTTAGCGGCTGCTGTGTAACCGGATACTGCCTGTAGGCCTCCCAATTGGTTATTTTAGCAATCCCTTACGACCTTTTAAGCTTCGGAGTAGACGTAGAAAAACTGATTATGAAGTGATCACTCCCCATACGATCCGCTTTTAATATTGTACGTGAACGTTAGATCTAGATATGTGTCCGTACAAACACTATTGCCTAGGCTAGTGGCCGCCTGAGGCATGGTCTCTAATTGCAGATCGTATCTCTCTACTGCCTGCAATAAATCTGCGCCTTTCCTGATGTTTTTCCGGTATCCACAACAAGTATGGGGAGCATTGAAGTCGCCTGCGAAGACTAATCTGTCTTTACGTCCCATGTGCCCAAAAGCCCCCTCTAGCATCTCAATAAAATTGACGTGACGCTCTCTTGGAGGGCCGTGTGTATTAAGAATAAACGTTTTGGCTTTACCCCTTTTGGTGGTATGGAGCTCAATCAATTGGTGCTTTGTTGGTCACTCAGATTGATGGTCTACACTGCTCGCCATACCTTTATGCACCAATGTGGCGATCCTAGAGAACTTTAAATTTTGGATGGTCTAATAATCTCTTAATTTTATTATGCCCTTGCCAATTTCCTGCAAACATATCACGTCAGGTTGCGTAATTGCAGCGTCCATGTGTGATTGCACGCCGCCGCTCGCTTTTGGAACGAGCGGCGGTTCTAATGCTATATCTCAACGGAGTCAGTGGTGCGAGTTGTATTACTGGCCATTGCTAATCACACTCTCGACATCTGTAGAGTCAGACCTGCCCCATTTTTAATTTTCTTCCCATGGGAGCATCTGGATCACCGCAAGCTCTTTTACGTGGGCTTTGCTGTTTATTCAATTGCACATGCACATTAGCCTTGTGGCTCTGAAGCTCCGCATACAATTGTTGCTGAAAGTTTTGCAGACCGTGCATCTGTTGCACCAGTTGGCTCATCGTTTTTCTAATGATTTCTAACGGGATGGGCTTAGTGGAGGGTTTATCTGCGTGATTAGGTTTGACTAAGGCACCCATGGAGTTTTGTAGTTGCATCCTGAAAGCTGCTACTTCTAATTTGAGTTCGCCCAACGACTGCTTTGAATATCGATTTTCGGAAAGTATTCTCTGATACTCAGGGTGCGAAGTTATTGGGGTCGCTTTCGCGCCATCCCCGCCGCCCTGCTCACCTGCTGCTGGGTCGAGCTCCCGGCCACTCCAGGCGTCCTGGTTGGGGTAGGGGATCGGGATCGAGGACAGGAGGTAGGTTGCGACTTTTGGGCTCGTAGTTCGTGATGTTTCTTCCTTTTCTCTTGTCATCGTGCCTTGTGCCTTTTATTTTCGGCTGGGTCCGCCTGGTTTCCAACCCGTGGCTTCGTTATCTTCGGTGTATTTTGATGCATACCACCTCGGTTTTGGCGGCGATAGTAAGGCTCCGTAAGTCACCCTTTTTTCTGTAGTCCGGTCTTTCACCTTATGATGCTGCTGCCTTACAAAAAATCCAACAGCGCTTAAAGCGCTGTTTGGATTTTTTGATTCTCGTCAAGTGTCCCTCTCCACACGTGGAACATACATAGTTGCAGGGGTGGTCCGGTTGAGGCTCCTTCATACCACAGTTGGGACAAACGGTGATGGTGGGTTTCGGGCAAACGTCTGTTCTGTGTCTCGTTTGCTTGCAGGCATAGCAGAATTGTATAGTATTCTTGAGTGGGAAACAGTGTACCTCGCCGCCCATACACTACACAAATCTTGGTGTAACGGGGCCAAAAAACGTGATCACCGCTTTTTTTGTCTTTCTAAGCATTCTGGCTCTTGGGATCTCGACTCCTTGTGTCCGTATGCGTAGATTTGCCAGGAGAGTTTCTGGGCTTATGATGGGAGTCAAACAATGTATGACTCCTTTTCACGTGCCGTCTCTCACTGCTGCATAAGCATTGACAGCATGCAATCTTCCGTTAAGAGGGAGGCTTGTGATTTTCCTGGTGGTAACAGACACGTTCTGGTTGGGAGTGGAGATCATGAATATGTTAGATCCTGGATTCAGCCGGAGCAAAAATTGGTTGCCGCTTATTGTACCTTGACACGCGTTCGCAACTGCTTTTGCAATTTGTGGTGCCGTTAGTTCTCCGATAGGTAGTCCTTGGGATGGTCTTACGATAATGTTGAAGTCTTCCTTGGGGAGAGGTGGTAGCTTCCGCTTCTGTGGTCTTCTTTGCGACGTAGGTTGTGAAAGTGACTTGGATGTAGGACTCATGATGTCATAGTCTTTCTCTGTTGTCGTGAGTTTCTTTCCCGCTTTCGCGAGAGCTTTTTGTGATGAACGGTAGGTACCGTCTGCCAGCCTCCATCATTGTCGGGTTCCTTGCCTCCAGATGTACCGTCGGTTCCTTCGTTGTCTTGGTGGGTGATGCTTACCCGCAACGCTCTCCTCGCATTCCTGGTCTAAGGCTGACGTATCAGGCTCTGCCTTCTGGTCTGTCTTTAGACGTATTGTCTTTTTAAGCGGTGTCTTCGTCGAATTCAACCGGACATGAGACACCGCAGGCGCTCTCGTAAGAGCCAACGATGTTATCGCCATCAGACGCTACCACGCCGTCAACGGTTGGCGCGTCTCAGGCGTAGGCGTCTCGCCGCGGCATAGTTGCTCGCTTGGTCACAGCGGGCATGTCGTTGATCGAAAATAGATTCGAAAAGGCTGCTCACCGAAAAACGTTTGTCATCCACGGGTAGCCCTGATGTTCCTGAGCACAGTGGGACAGCACAGTCTAAGTAAGTCACAACAAAGTAACATCAAATTAGCAAAACTCGTGGGGGACATGTGAGCAGTGCTTCACTCGTCGGCGTCACTTAGCGGTCTAACCGGAGACCAGACCTCACAGTCTTCAGCGAAACCAGCTGCTTGGAAGAAAGAGTGGGATTGGAAACTGTACGTAAAACCAGTGAACGTTTTGCTAAATCGCCTTGCATACGTGGTTCGTTTTTCGTCTGCCTAATATTGTTGATACGATAATGCTGAATATGGCGTACCGTAACACCACTCCCGTTGGTGTCTACGAAGGTAGTCGTTCATTGCGGTTTGCCTGCGTAAAAGACGCGTTCATGTGTATTATCCTGCTGACTGAAAAAAAACAGCGTTCTTGGGCGAGTGAAGATTGCGTTCCACCAACTTCAACTTACGAACGTCAGACGTCCACTCATAACCGATCGGTGTCAAGATTACTGCTTCTCGTCGCTGCCTTCGCCTTCCTTAAAAAAATAACGTGTGGCTCCAGCACCTCCTTGCGTCCCTAAAAGAAGGATAACAATGATGCGGACTAAGTATGCGCTGCAATTTAGAAAATTCATTTTTGGCCTTGCGTTGTTGCAATTGTCCAGTACCTGCTCGGCTGTACCCTTCCTTTATCTGAAATAAACCGCAATGCTCGAAGAAGGTTCTTCTTTTGAACAATTTATTGCATGGCGGTCGTGCGAAAAAGTTCATATTTATAACAGATTACTTGGTGTAGTAAATTATGTTCAGAAGCTCCGCCCATGGAGCTTTGGCTGTGCTGGCATAGATATTTGTCGCCGAGTATAGTCCGCATGAAGCCCACGAGATAGTCGGTAAACGAGTGAGAGTGCACATGCATCCTTTCACAGTCTGAAGCATCGAGACGATCCATCTGAGAAGGGGGGAGAGTGGCACGACAGGGTGGCCACGTTCAAGTAGCCCGCCGCGACCATCCTGGCACGAGCACCAGGCGAGACCCGGCTGGCATGTGCCACGCGCTCCTGCGCTCTGGCTACGAAAAAGACGAAGACAGTTGGATCTGAAGAATTCGACTACTCGTACTTCAACGACCATAGCCATTAAACTCGTGGGCACATGTTCGCTCTATTAAATACGCTTGTTTTAGTAGTCTGTCTGCCTCCGCATCGCTACAGTATATTCATCAGTTCCTATTTTCACTCCTCGTTATCTGATTTCCGGTTTCGTTTTTTTTTCTTCTACTTTTTGGCGTCTAAGTGGCCCGTGAGCAGGCGACGCGTGTTCTCGTGCTCCAGCGCGAGCTAGCTGAGCGAGCCGCCATTATAAATTGTGGAGCGTTCGCAAAAACAAGTCCCTGATAGAAGACTTGCTGTGTTCTCGCCTGCCTCGTACAACCTCTCATCAGCGGCGCCCCAGTGCGTCGTCTGGATGGACACACAAGACCAAACAGGACCGGGCGCGCCTCGACGCTCTAAAACCGGTGACCACCGCCGAGGCCACCTTGTCATACCACCAACATTACTTCGCACGGCACGACTGCCGCCTCCGGTGGAGATTATGGTGCGCTGCTTCCGCGGCCAGTACTCCCATTCCATCCTTACTGAGCTTGCAACTACAGCTGAGCCTGTTCAGAAACACGACATGATACCTTCAAAGCTACCAAGATTCCGCTACGACAACGAGTGGGAAGCGGCATGGAACGAGCACCTGGTGACGCTCTATCTCCCAACGCACTGCGCACCACTGCAACTGCTCCAGTATTGTCTGGCGGCATCTTGGCGTGCCTTTTGACGTCGCGTCCTCGTGCTGTGTGACCTCGCTCGAGGAGTTGTTTCTTTACGTAGGTAACATGGACCGCGCGGTCATGCAGCAGCGTCACCGCTCAAGTACGCCATCCTGGCTGGAGCAGCAAGGTCCCGATGCATCTGTGTATTGTTGCGGTTAGTGAATGAAACTGTCGTGTACAGTGGCCAAGGAATGGCAACATCCAATCTTTATCATTGAACGTGGGATAAATAAATGCTTATTGACGTTATGTGTTGCTTTCCAGTTTGTTTGACGAGTATTGAATGCCAATTCAGTCAAATACCATCAAACACTGGGATCATCTTCCAGATATGTAGTTTATGAACTTTATACGCCGTAATGATGCGCCAAAACATTCTCTTCATAAAGGTGTTTAGGTTCGACTACTCATTACCTAGGAAATCTACGTCTCCAAAGTGTTTAGTGGTTGTTTTTCTCCTTAAATACTAACCCAGCTTTAAAGCTGGTCTCTCTGATTGCTTTCAAATAAATATTTGTATACCAGTTGAATTTAATGTCCCGATATTACTATATGAATATGAAAGACGTCGTAATGAAGGGCTACGCAAATTTCACCCACCCGGGGGTCTTTACGTGCACTTGAATCTAAGCACAATATATATATATATATATATATATATATATATATATATATATATATATATATATATATATATATATATATATATATATATATATATATATATGACGCATTCACAAGGTGATTCTAGGAGAAGCCGACGAAGAGGAAGTGCACGTGCATTAGAATAAACGCATGGCATCTGAACCACGATGTGTCTCCATTTTGTAGCGTCACACAAGTCGACAGGATCGACCTCATCAACGTGCCATGACTAAGCCAAAGCCTCCGCTCAACATACAGAAGTTCAAGGAAACACCATAAGACGTCCCCATCGACAAGTGGCTTTTTCTTTTCGACATGAAGGCAGCCGAGGCATCATGGACTCACCGCAATCGGGTCACTCACTTCAACGAATACATTGAAGGGGAAGCGTTCAAGTGGTACCTGACAGAGATTTTCGGCAACGGCGAGACAACTTGGGGCGATATCAAACGTGACATGCAAGCCCCCTTTGCTTCGACTGACGGAGATTCCTTCCGTATCTTCATTCACTACCGACTGAAAGGAGGGCAGACCATCAAGGACTACTACGACGAGAAAAAGCGACTGGGTTCCTTGGCTGACCTGAAAGAGTGCCACATCATTTCTGGGCTGACTGATGGTGTTCCTCCTGATGTGGAACTGGTGCTCACCGGACTGTCTTTCAACTCGTCATTAGAGTGGCTCACCACTGCTCAACGGGTCGAGACATCTTTAAAACGGGTGAGAGGAGTTTCCTTTACTCGTAACGCTAGTATCGCATCAAAAGCTCCACGTCTCTTCAGCAGATCGCAGCAACCGACAATACCGCTTCAACCGCGTGCCCCGCAAAACGAATGTAGATACTGCTCAGCTGCTAGTTTCTCACGACAGTTTCACTGGAACAACGAATGTCCGTGCCGCGGCAATGTGTCCGCTATTGATACTGAACGGGGAAACGAGGAGGGCGACCCAGAGTTTCATTAATACACTTCAGTGCTCTCATCAACGGAAAGCCAGTAAATGCAATTCTCGATACAGGAGCAACAATTACTTGTATCAGCGAGGATGTGTACAAACAGCTAAAGCTTCAGTTGATGAGAGACTCCAGCATCATGGTCCAGCAAGTTGCATCAAGCATTCAAACTTTTGGTCACGTAAACATTCAGTTACAAATTGGGAACGTCATCAAGAAAGTTTATGCACATGTGCTGCGAGGCATGAGAACGCAATTAATTCTTGGCCTAGACAGCGCTTCATACTTCAATCTTTCTGTAAATCTGGAAAGCAAGTCAGTGACACAAGCACGTGAGAATATGAACCTTCCAAAAAACAATTAAAAGAAAACCATTCAAGCCCCGCTGATGCGAACCATGACTTCAGAAAACTTATCAGAGCATGAGTCTGTGGTGCTCGACTCTCTTTTAAGCAAGTATGACGAGATATTTTCGAAATCTCAGACAGATATTGGGTGCATCACTACTGAGAAACATAGGATCGCACTTACCAATGCTGTCCCTATTCGTCGAGCACCATACCGATGTTCACAGGCAGACAAAGTGGAGGTCAACAAACAGGTTAACGCTCTCCTCAAGCAAGGTGTTGTGAGGCCTTCATTATCGCCCTACGCCGCACCTGTCATTTTAGCAGAAAAGAAAGGTGAAGGACGCACTCGTCTATGTATTGACTACTGGAAACTCAATGCCATAACGGTACCCGACTTTCAACCAATTCCACGTATAGATAATATTCTTGACCAGTTAGGAAAGGCGGAGTTTTTCACTACGTTGGACGTAACGTCGGCATACTGGCATGTGAAAATGCATCCTGACGATCTTCAGAAAACTGCATTTGTCACGCCTGATGGTCATTTTGAGTGGTTGGTAATGCCATTTGGGTTGAAGAACGCTCCAGCTACATTTGAAAGAGCCATGAAATCAATAATAGCGAAACATCAGCTCACCAATGTTATTAATTACTTTGACGATGTGGTCGTATACTCAGAGACATTTAATGATCATATACGACACCTTGAGGCGCTATTGAAAGCTCTCAAAACCGAGAACGTAAAACTCAAACGAAAAAAGTGCCAATTTGCACGCTGCAGCATTGAATACCTGGGCCACAAAATTTCACAAGGAACAGTGACACCTAAGCAAAGTAATGTGGCTGCCATACTCAAATTTCCTACACCAAAACAAGAAAAAGATCTCCAGCGTTTTCTGGGCACTGTAAACACCTACCGTCAGTACATCCCCCACTTCAGCGATATCGCTCTTCCACTCACAAAACTACTCCACAAAGGCAGCAAGTGGTTGTAGACAGAAGCATGCGAGCAAGCCTTTCGTGAACTGAAGGAGCGAATAACTGAAGAACCGGTGCTTCGCATATACGACCCTTCGAGATCATGTACTTTGTACTGTGACGCATCTGGCGAAGGCATCGGTGCAGTGCTGAAACAACCTGATGACAAAGGCAAAGAACATCCTGTTGCTTACTATTCCCGCAAACTACTTAAGCACGAGGTGAACTATGCTATAACAGAAAGAGAATGTCTTGCCATTGTAGATGCCATTGATAAATGGCATTGCTACCTTCATGGAAAGTCATTCACTGTTGTAACAGATCACTCTGCACTCCAGTGACTGAAGAATGTTAAAAATCCTCAAGGTCGTCTCTTCCGGTGGTCTTTAAAACTGTCAATGTATGGTGTGAACATCAAACATCAAAATGGCGCAAGTAATGTCGAAGCAGATGCGCTCTCCAGAGCCCCAATAGTTAATCTTCTATCACACGACGACCTTCAGCGATGCAACAATGAGCGTCCAAAAGGGACGCACTGATTGGAAAATAACAACATCATCGTTAAAAGAAAAGGACTACGGAAAATATACGTGCCCCATGAACTACGCCCAACCATTCTGAAGAATGCACATCAACATTTTGGGCATGTCGGAGTGAAAAAGACGCTATCACTCCTGTCTCCGCAATATTATTGGCCGCATATGGTAACCGATGTTTCCACTTACATTCGGCATTGTGATACATGTCAGAGATGCAAGAAGACGAAAACAAAAAAGTTTGGGACGCTTCAATCACTGCCTCCAGCTGAAGAGCCATTCGACCTCTTTGCAATAGACACCATAGGAGGATTTTCTGGATATGGCTCGTCAAAAAGGTTTATACACTTGGTTATTGATCATGCGACTCGCTACGTATGGGCGTTTGCTCATAAAAATGAGAACAGCGACGCCTACATTTCATGCTTAAAAACAATTTTTTTTTTCTGGAAAACCACGGAAGCTCCTTTCAGACCGTGGAACAGGATTTACCGCAGGAAAATTCAAGCAGTTTTTAAAACATAATCGTATACACCAACTATTCACCTCATCTCATCATCCACAATGCAACGGCATGAACGAGCGGACAAACCAGACTATCGTAACGAGACTTAAATGTAAGTATAATGATGAACAACAGAAGTCTTGGACTAAGCTGCTTCCGGAGGTAATTGACGAATACAACAGAACACCCCACGAAGTGACCGGTTACGCACCTTCTTTCCTGATGTATGGAATTCCATCTTATCCTACTGTACTGGAACAACGAGAAGAAACCGTCGAAGAAGCGCGAAAAACTGCAGTTACCAATTCTATCGCCTACCATAATAAGAACAAAGTCATTTATGATAGGAAATTTCTTCCGATTGAATTCCAAGTCGGTGACTTTGTCCTTTACGAGACACCATGGTATCCCGACAACGGCAAACTGAGTTCTGTCATAAAAGGACCCTACAAGATTCTACGCAAGGTCTCAACAGTGAACTATGAGATCAACCGCTCCGTGCTACCCTTACGTAGAAACTCTGACATTGTGCATGTTAGCAAACTGCCGCGTTATTTTGAACCTTTTGAACTGAGACTTTCTCGAGGGGAGGGGGAAGTGTGACGCATTCACAAGGTGATTCTAGGAGAAGCCGACGAAGAGGAAGTGCACGTGCATTAGAATAAACGCATGGCATCTGGACCACGACGTGTCTCCATTTTGTAGCGTCATATATATATATATATATATATATATATATATATTAATACGCGCTACCTGGATGGTGTAAGAATAACAATTCATTGGGGCTTTCAAAAGAGTGCGACTAGCATATGCGACCGCTCGTTCCTCTTCGTCTTGCAGCAGCACAAGGACGGCGCCTAGTCTCAAATTTCTTGCGTCCGTCTCACACTCTGTTTCGGCTTCTTTGTGGAAGTATGGGAGGACGGGGTGGTTGAGGAGTCACTGTCATAGCTCATTGAACGCGTCTACGTGCTCGTTTGCCCACGTGAAAGGCGTGTCTTCTTTCGTCGGTCGGGTTAGTGGTTCCGCGATCTTCGAAAAATCTTTGATGAATCTTCTGTAATAGGCACAAAGTCTTAAGAATCGTCTAACAGCCCTTTTATTCGTTGGTTTAGGAAACTTCTCTACAGCTGCTGTCTTTTCACGGTCAGGTCGAATGCCTTCAGCGCTAAGCACATGACCGAGGAAAAGCAGTTCATGAAAACCAAAATGACACTTTTGGCGTTTTATCGTCAGCCTTGTTGAACTAAACGCTTCGAGCACAGTCCGTAGTCGTTCCACATCTGATCTAAGGTGTCCCAAAGATCAAGACGTCATCGAGATAAACAAGGCAGGACTGCCGTTCCAACCCGGACAGCACAGGATCCGTCATCCGATGAAATGTGGCGGATGTGAAACACAGGCCAAATTGGTGTACCTTGAACTTGTATAACCCATCTGGAGTGACAAAAGCAGGAGACAGCCGTAGAAACTCTATGCTCTGGTGGCAGGGAAAATTTCGGTGGCTCACCACGTAGACGATTACTGGCGCGCTGATTAACTGGCGTAAGCTCGGTTGGTTCGACCGGTCGTGGTTCCGGGCTCCTTCCTCGAAGTCCATCTCGGTTTGGGATAATTACCTGGCTCCTCCACTAGAATGGTTACGCACAATCCAGATGGTGTGAGCATAACTATTTATTCGAGCTAACTTGTGCCCGAAAAATAAAGGAAAATATAGAGCGTTTCTAACAGGTGCTCCGCAAAAGGAATCAATCTCCGAGAAGACCTCACGAGGTGCACTACTTCTTTCTCATCAAAATGCCGTGCTGCGGAGGCGTGCGCCGTCACGGCCTTTTCTTGTCACATCATCGAGCCACTGGTCTCTTGGGGGGCGCACGAACTAGCGTGCGTAGTTCGAATACTGCGTCTGTCTTGCCTCAATATATAATAAAACATTGTATAAGCAAAAATTGTCAACGAACAATAAGTGAGACTACTAGGCAAGATTATTACATAGCGTAACTTTCTGGTCGCGAGTTTTTTTTTGTGTCCTTGCTACATTGTGGAGAGGGGGTGACCTGTACTCATGATGTCTTCGGCGGACCCGCTGAGATAGCCGTTGTTCCAAGCATTATGTTTCGAAGCTGTCCGGAGGAATGCATCCATAGGGGACGCAAACACCTTGCACGACGCCTTTAGCAATCCAGGAGCGCCTGAGTGGAGTTTAAAAAGATCAAACTGCGCCATAGAGTCACTTCGTGACCTGCTCATCCTTCTCCTAAAGCCTAAAGAATGGGTCTGCAACTTCAAGTAAGCATAGGGATGTGCTGTTTGTTCCGGAAGTACGTCCTTTCGATTCCTGCAGTATTGCCACCAACAACTGCCGCTGTTCGAGAACACATGTGCGATGACTTCGAATTTCTCAGAATGAAGCACCAGAAAGCGCGTGAGAGACGGCCTAGGAGGGGCAGCGTAGAATTATCTCAGTAGGATTATCGCGTAGGATTATCTTCGCGGTGCACCGCGTCTGCTCTCGGCAGACATGGCGTGGTCGCCTAGGTATGGTGGTCTTTGTGGCTTCCTGGCGACATGCCGGGGGTGTCTGCGTGCAGCTTGATCCCTCCAATAAACTGTGATGCCCCGAATGTGAGCTGGAATGCGGGATCATGCCGCACAACTTACTGAAACTTTTTCTTGTTGACGTGGTCTCGGTAAGAGATATTGTTGTAAGCGTATTTAAACGCCCCCAGCAGTGTTCACGGGAGTCAGTCAGGGGGTAGAAGCTGAGTTCTACAATCTACGAATCATACAATACACTGCCGCATGGAATACACGTGCCTGAGCGCCTTGCGCTAATGCAACCTATTTCTTTCTTTCGAGTCCTTACTGAAAAAAAATTCATTATAGTGTACTAATGTGCATGGCTGTGTCACCGCGGGTGCATGTGGACGACATATGAATCTGTATAATTATGTGCATGAGTGTTCCACATAGATTACGTGACATGTTCCCGGAAAAAACACATATGTCAGCAAGCCACATGGCATGCCTGCCTAAGTATAGCAATGTATAGTGCTACTAGTAAGCTTAGCATCACTAGCGAGAGCTTGGATACGACCGAAACATAAATCTACGAAGAACATTAGCTCCGCTTATAGCTCCAAAGCGCCGCTAGTGCGAACTGCGTGTTTTAGATAAAGAGCTCACTGCCAGGTGAGAATTTGGCTAATAGCGATTTCACTAAGCTGGTAGGAGGTACCCCTTTTCTTCTGGTCTTTTACTAGTCGAACGATATGCTTCTGCTGAGTTTTTTTCAACCATGCCAAAGACATCCAAGAGAGCGTTCATTCGACTGTGCACTTTTCACTCACTAAGCTACACATCCAAGGCAGCAATCACACTCTGCGAGCCGTGTGGGACAAAGTACAACTACATAGCTCCGGGCAACTGTTGACGCCTTTGCGTAATAATAAACAATAGCATTTCCTGTGTGAAACAATTTGCATTTCTGAAAAAAACGTATTGTTCCTATAATCACGATGGTCGTGGCCGGAAAAGCTGTTCTGCCTGCCTATATTCAGTGCCTATTCGCGCTTTGTATGCCTATAGTATACAATGTTTATATATATCATTTATTTGGTATAGAAAAATAAACTTAGTTAGTTTTGAATTTATTTTTTATTAGAGGAGTAATCACTATATTAAATTGCACAAAAGTGTATTTGTTTTATTAGGTTTACAATTTTCATATGTTGAAAATGTGCCTGCCATGGCCGCATTTTCATTAGACGCAGCGTTGCTTGAGGCCTCCATTTGCTGCATCATAACAGGGGTGAAAACTTTCGCAGCTCTTCATGAACGCCGCCTTTTAGTTTTTTCGCGGTTTCGAGATGTTAATTTGTAACAATTACATTACTGTTACGGCAGTATTTTCTAACAATGCTTGAGTATCAACTTCAGTTACTGCGCTTATTTCGAAAATGGTTTTGTGCCATTACTCAAGGAATCATCATTGTCGTCATAAAACTCTCATTTATCATTGACTGGCACACCGCTCTCAATTTCCTCGTTAGTTACGCCAATTATTCCTCGTTTTTTTACCAACACCCAGAGTAGGTGAGAGCCATGCCTTTCGGCCATCATCATCATATACATCATCATCAAAGCGCTTACGCATATTTCTTTTTTTTCTTTTTGGAATGTTTACCGTGCACGAGGGCAGCTTACCCGCGCTCACGAGAACTACCACGAGCGATCGCGAGCGAGCCATCGTCCCCAATCGAGGATCTCAAAGTGGTCGCTAGAAAACGCTCATTTGACAAGACCAGCAGTGGTACCACATTGCGGAACTGGTCTTTGGCGATCACCAACCACCAAGAACAGATGGCCACCCAACATGGACCTGGATTGGGTGGAAGCCAGGTTCACGATCGGCTCTCTCTGCCGTGGCTTGCTGGGCCAGCGGTTCTGCAGCCTTCGATGAACCTCCTGGAGCACCACTGCTTCCAGGGCCAGTACTTCCATTCGTACCGAGCTGTATTTCGGGCAAGAATTGGTTTTCTTCTTGACAATCATGAGGTGGCTTTTACTAGCGTGTCACAAGAACACCGATCCCGATGTGTCCTCGAACGGGCAGCTGGTTGCACTCGCCACCTCAGCAGCCTAACTGCTGCTACTAAGGAGCACTGGGAAGGTGGTGCCTTGAATTCCCTCTGATGTCCACAAGTCTGCGTGCTGCGTGACCCGGTTCGAGGAGTTCTACACGGCGAAGAACACCTGCCTGGTGGGGCCAAGCAACCACAACTTTACCGAGACGACAGGCCCGCAAGGTTTCGGTGGTTGAAGCAAGCGCCACTGCACTTCGCGGGCATGCAAGTGACAATTAATCGCGGGCGTGGAACCACAGAATGTATGGACGATAGTATAGCTTCTAATTTTTCTTTCGAATAAAAGCCTATGAGCGTCATGCGTTGTCTCTCTCACATTCCTCACTAAATTAATCGTGAGACTTTATAGCCATATTTGACCACAGTAGCATACTTTTCATGCATGTTTAACGCATTTAGTCGAAAGCTGTGTTATGCTGCTTGACGTCATGTTGTACGTTTTGCTGGAATTAGCTATAACGCGCTGGCGGTTCGACTGGCCACGGACACGATATCTATTCCCGAACGCCAGGAACAAACTCGCGCTGTAACCAAGCGCTCGCACCTATTATATGTATCGTAACGCACAGTTCAATGAACACTTTTATGAGACTAACGTAGGCAGGGTGAACATGTGCCCGATAATAATAATACAGCTAGAACGGAATCTCCTAGCAGTCCCGACGATTCATTTCTGCTTTTTTTTTCCACGACGATAGTTATAGCACGAGAACAAAACGAGTGTACACAGAGACAAGAAGGACACAAAAGACACGAGCGCTATGTCTTTCGCGTCCTCGAGTTTTAGCACTCGTGTCTTTCGTGTCCTTCTAGTCTCTGTGTCGTCGTTTTGTTTTCGCGCTATAACTATCGTTATACCATACCAACTAGCCCAAGCTGCCACACTTCTTTTTCCACGTTCTTCTTTTTTTTTCAGCACGCATCGCGCGCAGCTGGGCCCCGCAAGCTCTTGCGCCGGACATTATCGCGAGGGCGTAATTATCGGCTAGCGCGAGTAACCTGAAGTCACATTGTATGAATATGTACGGGCGCGTCGTCACTGTCGTATAAGCCTTCCATCATTTCGGGGTCATCCATTCGCCGCCATCCCTTCGTAGGCATTTGTTGGTTCTCGTTCGTCTATTAACTGTGGCGCACACCCACTGTGGGCGCTCGACAACAGTTGAGTGTATTTTTATTAGGCAGTGTGAAGGTTTAGAATAACGGAGATTCTACATTTAGAGTTCACAGAACGCATAAGAAATTTCAGTATTTGATCTAATATATACGCTTAGTACAAACAAATAAAACGAACACAGCTCTCTGTCTCATCGGGTTAACTTTTGTCTCCTCCAGTTTTAGTGAACAAGTAGTGAGTAGTGGGGCTTATGGAGTTTCTTTTTTGCATATACCAATTCAGGTCGAGGATAGTTTTCCTGTAGGCCACAGTGGGATGTATCCATTATGTGGCAATGCACACAAATTAGGGCTAGCTCAAACAGCTTCACTGCTGAAGAAACATATAGACATATAAACTTCCCTCTTGGCTCTCGTGCTCAGCATTATCGTGGAGCACTGATGTCGAATATTAGACACGCCAGATGTTCCCGTCATTTTCCTTCAATGTAGGTGACAAAACTGAATAGAATGCTGGGGAGGCACAATGCTGTGCTGGTTCGTATACTGCTTGACACTGGCAGCCAAAGCACATTTATACAACGTGACATAGCCGCGAGACTCGATATATCTTCTGTCGGCACGGAAGAGCTGTCTTTGCTAACGTTTGACATTTTCAAAAGTTCCCGCAACTACCTATACTGAGCCATGCAAATCAATCTGAAGAGTCACTAGGATGCACACGAAATCATGTTGGATGTTCTGAAGGAGCGAGAAGTATGCACGGTGAACACGCCAGCAATTGGGCAAGATCTTCTGATGAAGTCACACGAATGCAAGATGATTTTGTTTGATGAAGCGCAACTTGGAGACCGACTAACATAGTTTGGTGCCGTGTCACCCTGGAGAAGACTGACGTCTTGCACCGTATATGGACCGCCTGCGACGCAGCAGAAACAAAGTGCGTCCTTGTGTTACTATTTTTTTTTTCATTTCATCGTCACATTCAAGGCAAGTTTCATTGGTGATTAAGCCACCAATATTCATCTCTGTAGGTTAGTTCATCAAATACAACTATCGTTCTGATTGTGAGTAACGCGCGTGGGTTTCCTCCTCTATTCAAAAGAGTGTGCGCGTGCCGATCCTCTAGTTCGGCTGTTGAGGTGGCTACCTACTACTACGACGACGACTACTACTGCATACATCGCGCATGCATTACGCACGGCTTAAGCAGCTTCGCCCCTGAAAAAACTGGGAACAAAAGGACGAACTTTGAGCACTATCTGACCAGAAAAGATGTCCACGTTAAACTCGCTAGGCTTAACCTTCTTGGTTATTGAAAGGTTTAGCGAGGGTTGGGGCGGAGTTCCATGAGCTAGTTGCGGTGAAAAGGGGGAACTAGAGAAGAAGGGCAGGCCGTAAAAGAGGGCGACCGTGTCACGTCTTGTATAGTCCTTGTCTGCCGAGCCGTGTGACACCCATACGACCATGTGTTCAGCATACAGCGGATGCTGTACGCCTTCGATTTTCGCCAGCAGAGCGGGTACTCTTAACATTCTCAGAATTATTAGGAGAAGTGAGAGAGTGGTCCCCACAGAGTCCTTTTTCAGCCTAATTGATGAGGGCAATGTTCAGTGTCCTGAACACCAATGTATGAGTGTGTATCAGTTAGAAATCACTTAATATATTTTACGGTGTTTTGCCGCAATGTACTTGTATAAAGCGTGTAAGAATAATGTAATGGGTCATGTAATCAAGGCCCCCTTCCAATTTAAAGCGAGCGCAACTTTGTAACCTTTGGAATGCGTGATCGGGTCGAGGATATCACAATGGAACTAAAGCAAGACATCCTGCATGCATGCATTTTCGGTATTCAGAAACTCGCCTTCTCGTGCACCATCGTCTCCTTATTTTCTCACTTATGCAGTAAAATATACAATAATTAATTAATATGTCTGTGTATTAATACTTTCATTTCTCTCTTTCCTTATTATTTACTGACGAAGTACACATTATACGGCAGTGCACATGATTTTATTTGTTTAATGACCACTTTCCTACACGTTAAAATGCGGCTATGGCAGTCGCGTTTTCGACAGAGGCCAGAATGGTTGAGGCTCGTGTACTTCCATTTGGTGCACGTTAAAACCCAGGTGGTGGAAACTGCCGCAGGTTTCCACTGTACCATGCCTCTCATAATCATTTGGTGCTTTTGAGACGTTAAACCCCAATAATAAAATCTTAGTTGCAAACATTCGTTTTAGTAGTTGCAATCAAATAATGCCGTTATTTAAATCAAAGGTTTGGGTCCTTTCTTATAGAATCATCATCACCGTCATCCCTCATTCATCATCGAGTGGCACAGTCCGTTATTATCTTCATTTTTCTCAATTTTTTATGGCGCACGAGGGCAGGTAACCCGCGCTCACGAGGACTTCTGCGCGCGATTGTGAGCGAGTCATCGTTTCAAATCGAGGATATCGAAACCGTCGCTAGAAACCGTTCATTCGACAAGACCAGTGGTGGCGCCACATTGCACGACCGGTCTTTAGACATCACCAAGCATCAAGAACTGCTCGGGGTGGATCTCTAGGCTCCATAATCCACGTCCATGATCGGCGACCTCTGCCGTTGCTTGCTGGGACAGTGGTACTGCAGCTTTTAATGGGCCTCTTGGAGCACCACTCCTGCCAGGGCCGGTACTTCCACTCGATCCGCGCTGCATTCCGGGCAACGATTGATTTTCTTCTAGACACCCATAGGGTAGATTTTCCCAGCGTGTCGCAAAAACACCGAGCGCGAAGTCACCTCGAACGAGCAGCTGGCTGCACTCGGCATCACAGCAGAATGCCTGCTGCCACTCATGAGCGCTGGGAAGGTGGTGCCTTGGATACCTTTTGAAGTCCGGTAGTCTGCGTGCGGCGTGACGTGGTTGAAGTAAATCCACACAGTGAAGAACACCTACACGGTGAGGTCACGCAGCGACAACGTGACCGATATGAAACGCCCGCGTGGTCTCAGTGGTTTAAGTGATCTCCACTGTACTTCACCGACATGCAAGTGGCAGTGAGTTGGGGGCGTGGAACTACGGGATGTACGGACAATATAATCGCCCATTAGAGGTAATTTGAATAAACGCGTACCAGCGTCATACATATTCTCTCATTTTCCTTACCATGCGCGTCGTGGGACTGCGTACATAATGACCATTGAAACGTACTCGTCATGCATGTTTCGCGCGTTTATTCGGAAGGTGGTTTACGCTCTTTGGCGTTCACGTTGTCCTTTTCACTGGAAGCAGCTATAATGCACTGGTGCTTCGAGTAAGCCCCGACAGCAACAGACGCGAGGTGAATGGCAAAACAGACGCAAACTCGCGCTGTTACCAAACGTTCACACCCGTGATATATCAACGGGCTTGTCGTCATTGGCGTTAGTCTTTTGTCTTTTCGGGGTCTTCGGTTCACCGCCGTCGCTTTGCAGCCATTTGTGGGTTGTTGTTGTTGTTGTTCGCCAATGAACTGCAGTGCAGACACACTGTGGGCAACTTATCAAGATTTGAGTGTTTTCAATTAAGTATTATAAATGTTTAGAGTAATGGAGGCTATATATTATAAATATTACATAAGGCTTGAGAAATTATGGTACTCAATCGAATTCATATGTCTATTTAAAACCAAAAAATGTTCTGTCTTTTTTAGATATCTGCTTACTTCTTCATTTTTACTGAGTAGTGGAATTTATTCAAATTTTTGGATTTACGACGAGGATAGTTTTCTGGTAGACAACAAAGGCACATATGTATACACGTTTATTGGTGGTGGTGGTGAAATTTTATTACCCAAAATGGATCTTGGAGAACGTTTAGATGCAGTGGGCATTCGCTACGTCGGGTAAAAGAGCCTGAAGCTTTCCGCCACCTCGCAGGCCTCCTGGGCAACACGAAATTGGTCTAGTGAAGAACTTCTTGACACTTTGGTCCACTGTTCTTTCATCCGAATGCGTACAAATCAAGTACATCTAGCTTAAGCAGATTCGCTATTAAAAAGTATACACTAATGCTACTTGCATTTTCGTGCCAAGTATTTCGTGCCAAGTGTCCAGTTTGTGAACATTTATGGGCCATCCGTAAGCAGTGTGTCTCCGGTGGGCGACTCTGGGAGAAGCGCAAGGGACGAAGAAGGAAGTGCCGGGTCGCTGTGTTCATAGACACGTCCATCCCACAATTACGCGGAGGGACCATTCGAATGTGCACCCGCCGTTTCGAGTAGACGCGGCTGACAAACGTGCCCACAGCTGGAGCTGTGGACAGGCGCTGAAGAGCTCGCGCCGGTAATGTGGGCGAAATAGTGTGAATGGTCGGAACGCACCCATGATGACCGAGCACTGAAGTTTCACAGCCACGGCGGGGTCTCTGAGAGCGCACAGGGTGCCGAGCCTGCTGTCGACAAGGAGCAACGTCGCGGTCGTGCTGGTGCGGACGTCTCTGTCGATGAAACACCGGCCTCCGCGTAGCACTGCGACCGGCATGCCGGGGCGTGTGGCCGAGTCGACGGATGTGGAAACGCCGTGCATTGCGGCTAGTCATGTGCACGGCAAGTGGTTGGCCCTTGCGTCGGGAAAACCTCGTAGGTGTTTGCGCCGTCTTGAAGGCCAAAGCTGCAACGCACGGCTGCATAGCAGGACGCTTGAAAAGGGGACGTTGTGTTTTACGGCGAACGCGATGATTTCTTCTGTGCGCTGTCAAGTGTGGTAGACAGGCAGTAGGATTGGGCGTCGTCGCTCGTGTCACCAACGAGCCAGCGTTGCGAACACACGTCTGGTAGTTGCCGTCCAGCGTCAAAGGCTCCGAGGGATGGTTGTGGAGCCCAGAAGTCGTGGCCTGGGGGTTGAATGGCGTGCCCGTGCTCGTCGCGGCAGCCTGGTGGTTGTCCGCCTGCATGGGTGGTACAAAACGTGCGGTCTGTCCGGCAGCATCCCGGAAGTTCGGTCGTGGCATGTCACGGGCAGGAACTTCAGCTGCGGGAGACGTTGAGGTAGGTGATAGTGGCTGCCTGCAAGACGTATGGGTATGATGCCAAGTATTTAATGCACTTGGGATATTTTCGCTCTTGGCTTGCGTGCTCTACATTAGAGTGAAACAGAGATGCCAAGTAACGCACACACACAATCTGGCTGTCTTTCTCTTTCAATTTACAGGCCCACAATTATAGCGCTGATTTCGCAAAGAAGAATGCATGATCAACACAAATTGAGCCTCACATCCCTAGCGAGCTTGCCACATATTCCCACGAATGGTGATCTCTGGTTATCGCGAAAAGTCACTGAACTTTGAACACGATTGCACATGCCATTTCAAGCAGCCTCTTAGATCCACTGCACCATGGCTTTCAGGTACATTCACGATTGTACCTGGTGTAGCCTTAAATATATAGCATGAACTTTCTTTCAAGAAGCTGACCTTATTGCAAGCGTATTTCTGTGTCCTATAGCTCAAATAGTGGTAATATTTGCTTCTTGGTACTTCGCCCTTGTTTTGCGAGGTTTTCCAACCCCGACTGCCAGTTATTCTGTTTGAATTTGGATGAACATATACTATGTCGCAGCAAATATAGTGTCGGTTTTTCTTAATGCTACTATTGTACTTTTGAGTGTTGTCTACTGTGACTGCAAAAGTTCTTGCACTGCTTGTGGCCGGTAAACACATTGAACAATTAAAACTACAGAAGCAGTGAATTACACAGATTCTCTAAGCATGATGAAGGTTCTGCAAACTCTTTTAAGACACGAGAATTTCGTTTTTGTCTCGCTTTATCTCCTGTTCACCACAGTCTGCATACCCAAAAAAGCATGTTGTGATTCTCTGGGTGCGAGGGCATCACGAGATTCATGTTAACGTCATGGCGCACCATCCAGCCGCATCCGTCCATGAAAGCGCCGCCAATTCATGCATGCCCGTCCTATCGCTTTACCTGAAGCCTTTTCCTAAATTAAAGTTGAGGGCTTACTGGTAGAACACATGGGAAATGTAGACACAAAACAAACTACATGTCATCAAGCTGTTCCTTGATAATTGACCTCGAATACCAAATCACGCCACCAAAGTTACACTTACAAGGCTTAGAGAAGGATGTACAGCACACATACATACTTTTTTTAAGCAATGGCGATCCACCTTTGTGTGATATATGTGATGAGTCACTCACTGTCACCCGCATCTTCATGCAAGGCAGTGCATTATACTCAATTAGAAAAAAAGCATATTTCGTTAGGTTAGCGAGAACACGTTACACTTCATCCTCGGCTGTTTAGTGACAAAGAACTGTTGTCTAAACAACTGTCACTGTTTCCGTTTTTACATAAAATTCAGAGCTTTCACGCAATGTTTAAGAAAAATTCATAGCATAACCTCTCCACAGAGATTGATCCTCTGGTATTAACTTTGAGAAGCACCTGTATTATGTTTCAAAATGATTGAAGAGGCACTCGGGCTACTTTACGATCCCTCACTTGAAGATACTTTGGTCATTTGTAACTCATTGCGCACCCGTACATGACAACCAAACGGGCAGGTGGAAGATTCGATATAGCGACAAGAAGAGAAAGATGGATGAGCTCGAGTGCCGATCTCGTGGTGCCTTACTCTGCGATGATGCTTGTTGTTCACTGGTGTTGTCATAATTTCTTCATTATAGTAGTAAGTAGATGCTGGTGGCACATACCTGCTCTTCAGCGGGTGTGTAACACACCCGCTCTACAACGGGTATGTGCCACAGGAGATGCGAGATGTAGGTAATTGGAGTGTTCCGTAGTAGACGTATGGACGAACGCACGGACGGACGGACAGATAGACTAGCACATGGACTGACGAATGGGCGGATGCGTGGACGTATGGACTGATCGATACATGACCAGACGGACAGACGGATGGATGCATGAACGGACGGACAGGTGGATGGATGGACTCACGGACGGATGCAAGGACGAACGGATGGACGGTCTCATGGACGGACGCACTGATGGTCACGCGAACAGATGGAAGCAAGATCGGCGTAATGGACGCTTCACCCCACTCATCATCATTCACTCCATGGGTGCGGTGTAATTTTTTTAGGGGTGAAGCTCCTTACGCCGTTTGCCGTACGTGTTTGTCGTCGTCACAGTAGCCAGTTTTCAAGGTCACAAAATCGCATTGCATGTCAGTAAAGTTGTTGTCAAAAGCATATCCACGGAATGAATGATGAGTAAGGCGAAGTGTCCGTCAGTCTATATGTGCTTCCGTTCATCTGTTTATTCGTCAATCTGTACGTCCAGACGACCGCTTCGCCCTACTCATCATCATTCACTCCGTGGATATGCTATAATTATTTCTTTATTTGCCTGTGCTGCGTTTCTTGTGTCTACTTAAGATATTTTTGTACGCGAGAGCGCTAAACAACTAGTTTCGCAGAGATTCTACCGTCGGCGTCGTTCGCTATGAGCGAAAAATTATCTTATGCGTGACCAATCGAGAACGATTGATATAAATAAAATAAGAAAAAATCCTGGGTAATAGTACGGATAAAAACTGGCCCGCCTGGGTTCGAGTAGGGGTCCAACCCGGGTGATTTGCGTGGCAAGCGGGTATACCACCGCACAGGTTCGAGTCTTCTTGTGAATACAGTGAAAACAACTTCCTCACGTCAAAATGCAGTGATAGTAACATTCATGCTTTACAAGCTGTCACAAAACGAGCACTCAAAAAGGGCGCGTCGCCAAATTCTCGCGACGAAACGCCGGAGTGACGCCGCGAGGTCAACGATAAAAAAAGAAAACCAGCATCCAAAGACTCCCCGGGCGCGTGCCCCTCTCCCCTCAGAAGCTTGGGTTAGCCGACGAATCTCCTCTCATCGGCGCCCGAGCAAGCCCTGGAATGTTCTCGATGGAAAGGGGCGTGGTGATGCAGGGTTGCGTCGTCCGTCGCGGACGGCCCTCGTACCGTCTCACCCTTTTCCCAGCCTTCGCTGCGTATCACACCGACGAAATGATGAGAACTTTCTGGAATCTCGCGCAGAAGGTATTTAATCGAGCAGCCGGGATGAAGATTAGGAGAAAAGGAAGTTAACGCCAGTGTGCGTGTGGTATTCCGCCGCGTCTGTCGGTAAGGCTTTGTCCTTAGTGACAAAGCAGGAGAAGAAGAAAGTATGCGCCAGAGTGCGTAGGTTGTTCCGCCTTGTGGGCAAAGCCTTTTGTCTTCCGTGACAAAGGAGGAGAAGAAGAGGATTTCCACGTGAGGGGTGAAAGCTCGAGCTACAGGCAAGAGTGTGTGTCTACCGCTATCGAGCGAAGACGCATGGCAACACCTGCGTGTGTGAAGCCGACGTGTTTCCGGCGAAGAAGTTTGAAGCTTGGAGAGTGGCCAATTGAAGACGCGAGGTTTCCTGGAAGAAAAATTTCGGAGGCAGCGGAACGACAGTAACACTGGACTTTGAGTGAGTAATTCTTGGAAGAGTATCATCCAGACTTTAGTTCCAAGAACTTTGGCCTGAATAAGTTTTCTAACTCTTTAGTCTTCAAGTGTCTTGGTTGTTCGATGCATGCGACTGCATTGTAGTGCGTATTGTTGTCTGTGTCCGTTGTTTCGAGAGTGGCTGATTGTACTGTGTAGTACATTGTTTGTTTGGTGCCATATTGTGTTCAACTATTGTCGAGTGTGCATACTTGTGTATCGTTTTGATCTGCCATAATTGAGAATATAATTTTGTTTTGTTTATCAACTCTCGGCTCTGACTTGTTCTTTGGGCCACAGCCGGCGTCCGCTGGCGCGCAAATTATGACCACTTCTAAATTGTCCACGCTTTCGCGGTGCGGTTCGGGGGGCCGATACTTCAGCCCTTGGAATTAGCCCGGCGATCGCCTCCCGAATTAACGGGACCAGTGACACTAGCACACGCATTATATATAGATGATTCACAATACAAGATGAAATAATGCAACTGATAATGCGTAGTAAAAGCGTTCATTGCCATTGGGCGTCAGAACATGTTATTATCATAATGAGTTCATGGTGTAAAGCTGGTGACCCACAACAAAAGCCACCCATGCCAATTCGTCTATTCTCCTAAGGTGGCGTAGTTGGTGCATAGCAAGTTATAAAAGAATTCATGCAATAAGTGTTTGAAGTACACAGTGGGAATAGGATATCGCTATCGCGTTCGACTCTATAGGACGAAGCTCTAGGGATTCCTTTTTTTAAATCATCATATTTGACAGCACTCATCATGCCAAGAAGTTCTCGGGGCCGGATTATGCCGAAAATAACGTTACTTGAAAAAAGCCCTGAGTGTTTCGCTTGCCGAAATATGAGGAAACACAAAGTGAATACGTGTAATTCTACGAAAGCATTTCGCGCGAAAGGCAATTACCAAGGTAAAACCTCTATAATGAGTATTCATACAGCTGCTTGTCCTTAAGGAACATTTTTTTTTTGAGTCGGTCCGTGTTGTAACACTTATCGAACACTAGGAATCATTTCAATCCTAGTAATGAAACGCATAAGCGATTCATATTGTGTGAACATTACGATGATGTTGTTTACAGTGAGAAAACTGAGGCACACTAAAAATAATATGCTCTTCACTCGGAAACATCATTTTATGCATGAAGTAATGATAATATTATGTGTAATTTAGGTTGTATATCATTCTGAGATCACCACTGCCTATACCTGAATAGCATTGTGATTAAACCAAAAAAATTATTTGGATCTGACACTAAATAAAACTGCATTTCAGGGCCCACTTCTTTATTGGCGAGTTGGCCACTTTAGCAGGCGTTGCTTACTAAAGCATTGAAAGTCCCCAAAACACGAGTGCTTGGAAAAAATAATTAACAATTTACAGTACTCGGTACGTTACCATGAGCGAGCTAAAAACTATTCATAGGGCCTCATACCCCAAGAGGCCGCATAGACAAAAATTTAGGGATAAGTCTCTAAAGTTTAGAAAAAGCGGGGTTCAGTATAAGTGGTAAAAGATTTACAGTATACTTGGTACTCTACTATGGAAAAGCTTAAAGCCATCCCTTGGGCCTCACACTTGACAATGCAGAGGTGACAAAAATCTAGCGTTCAGCTTGTTTAGAAAAAAATTGTTAAAGATATTGAGTACTTTGTCCTCTGCTATGGGCTTACCTGGCATATCAGTGTATGAAATATAAAGGGTGTGATAGTTCAACTAGTCGCGGTGCATCGTGGCTAAAAATAACTCGGAAAGTGAGGCCAGTTTTGAACAACAAGTGCAAGGCATCTGACTGCTCTTCAGTTTCTGTGTCTCACTACACGAGCCCCAATTGGTCAGCTTCCGTCTAGTACTTCATGGTTTTTAAAGAAAGCTGGAGCAGAAAATGGCACTGACTGATAAAGACAAGAAATATATTGATTGCACCATGCAGAATAACACTCCAGTCTCAAATGAACGCTGCCACAGTAGAAGTGGGCAAGTCGGCACAGTGTCACAAAGTAGCTGACGCCACTCACGATTGGCGCTGATCTCGTCACGCGTTATTACTCTGACCGGGCAACAGGAGGCCACGTGACTGTTTTCGGAATTGACCCTAACACCCAATGTCAGTGAACTTGGGGCGGGGACCGGCGAGTACTAATCCAGTACAATATAACTGCTGGACACTTCTGCGGGTGGTCTCTTACGTTCGTTATTTTCATGCGTCAGCAACACGTGCAAGTGTACAGCTGTGACACTTCGTTAGCTCGCGCTCGTGCTGTGTGCTTTCGTGGTAAAATAATTGACTCCGAATGGTTCTCAAGCCCAGATTGCCACGCCGCCGTGGTTATCTAGTGGCTAAGGTACGCGGCTGCTGAACCGCAGGTCGCGGGATCGAATCTCACCTGTGGCGTCTGCATTTTCGGTACAGGCGAAGATGCTCAAGGCCTGTGTGCTCAGATTTAGGGGCATGTTAACAACCCCAGGTGGTCGAAATTTTCAGAGCCATCTACTACAGCGTCTCTCATAGTCATATGGTGGTTTGCGGACGTTAAACCCCACTTATCAATCAATCAAATCTCAGATTGCCCCTTGTTCGGCGGTTACGTGGACTTCGAGCATGTCCTGTGAGGCTTTGCCTTTCCCGCTCCACCTTTTCAACAAGAGGAAATGAACAGGCTGAATAAGGCCCAGGACCTCATCTCTCAAATCGCGGCCGCATAGAGAGCTCGCGCGAGGGTGAAAGGTCTGGTTTAAAGCAGCCGTCCCTAAGTGAGCCTAGCCAGGTGGTGCTACACTAACTTGCGTTTTTTGTGGACCTAATGAATTTATTTTACTCACTTACCGAGCAAATGGTTAAATATGGACAGAAGGAAGAAAATGACGCCGTCTGTGGTCGGTCCGTATTTAAACCCGCTGTGTTGTCAATGATTTTCCTATGAACGTCCCCAAGTCGCCCAACTCGTCATTCTGTGTCTTTACGTGCTTCATTCATGTCTGAGCAGCGCGCTGCATTGATTTGCTTTCAGCTTTCGTGTGACGTTCCGATTTGCCGCAATTGCATTCACTGCTTCACCCCTGCGGTGAAACCTGGGACATTTTTACGCCACAACTACAAATAATAATAATAATAATAATAATAATAATAATAATAATAATAATAATAATAATAATAATAATAATAATAATAATAATAATAATAATAATAATAACAATAATAATAATAATAATAATAATAATAGTAATAATAATAATTTATTCCACACATGCATAAGGAATACCAAGAAACAAGCCTGTCTTGTGCGACTAGGCCCGGAAGAGCCGGTTATACCGATGTGGATACAAGGTAACAAAAGTATTGTTGCTTTTTTGCCAAGAAACAGACTAATGGTTAACCATTGCTTTTTTACAGACAGTAAATAAAAAAGAAGAAGAAAGGAGGGTACCAGAGCATACGTGAAATACAAGTAGAAAATTTGATTTTACTGGTCAGTGGGTAATTTCTTTATTTGGTTTTTTGAATTCAATGAAAAAAAAACTCTTCAGGTGTTTGTAGAAACTTTTGGAGTGTATACATTTCTACATGCTTCTCCATATTTGGTAGAAAATTGGAGTACTGCAAAACGCTTTTTTTACTGTCACGTGTGGACTCATTACACATGGCACTTCAAAGTCACCACACTAATTGTATCTCAGCACAACTGTGTAATAAACAGATCCTGGAATACACAAAAGCCCAAATGCCGGAAATTAGAGCCGGCATCTACCTTACTACCACAAGCAACACTTTTCAAAATTATTATTCTATACCCTTTAATATTATTATTATTATTATTATTATTATTATTATTATTATTATTATTATTATTATTAACAGTTTTAAAGCTCTATTCGTTCCACCCCATCCACTCCTAAAACACTTTCATGACTTTACGTCACCATATCTATATTTCTTGTTCACGTTTTATAATGGCTCAGATATTATCTCTATGTTTTTGCATCCAAATATGCCACTGCACTCGGTAAGGATGACTTCCCCGTAGTTAGCGGATGACACGATATCAAGTGCCAGAATGTAGTGTATATTTCTCATCATCATAAGATGATTCTGGTATATTTTTCCTCGTTGTGCTTAACCACAAATATGTACAGGTGTCGAACTGGGTGGTTGGATGTTTAGGGAAAACCTGTGATGCTGATAAACACTGGAAATTTAGACTGAGCACAAAACTTTGTATAGGTCAAAATTGTGAACGAGCAATAGGCCAGGCTATCAGATTAGATTTATTAAATGGCATTTTTTCATGCCACGAGTTTTTTTTTTCTTCTCTTGTGTCCTCGCTGCATTCTGGAAAGGGCGTGACCTTACTCAGGATTTCTACGACAGGCACGCTGACCTAGCCGTTGTTCCAAATATCATTTCTCGAAGCTGTCGAGAGGCATGCATCCATAGGGGACTCGCACACTTTCCACGACGTCTTTAGCAACCCAGGAGCGCCTAAACGGAATTTGAAAGGATTAAACCACGCCATAGAGTTTCTTCGTGACCTGCTCATCCTTTTCATAAAGTTGTCTTGAAGGACGGGTCTGCAGCTTTAAGTTAGCATGTGGAATCGCTGTTTGCTCCGGAAGTACGTCCATTCGATTCCTGCAGTATTGAATGCTACGACTGCCGCTGTTCCAGAACACATGTGCGATGGCTTCGAATTCGTCAGAATGAAGCAGCAGAATGCACACGTGAGAGGCGGCCTAGGAGGGGCCGCTGGGGATTATCTGAGTATCACTTTCCGGTGCTCCGCTACTGTTCTTGGCAGGCACGGCGTGGTCACCTTGGCGTGCTGGTTTTAGTGGCTTCCTGGCGACATGTCCAAGGTGTCTACGTGCTGCAGATCCCTCCAAAATGCTGTACTGCCCCGGATGTCAGCTGGAATTCTGGATCATTCCGCAGCAACCTGTGAAACTTGTCTTCTTGACTTCATCTTGGTAGGAGATGATGCTGTAAGCGTATTCTAACGCCTCCAGCGAGTTCAGGGGAGTCAGGGTGCAGAAAATAATCTCTATATTGTGAGGATCATACAGTACACTGCCGTACGGAATACACGTGCTTTAGCGTTATGCGTTAATGTGCCCTATTACTTTCTTTCGTGTCCTTACTGAAACTATTTGTAGTGTACGCATGTTCATGACTGCGTCATGACAGGTGCATGTGGACGACAAATGAATGTGTATAATTATGTGCATGAGTGTGCGAAGTAGATGATGTGTCTTGTTCTCGCCATAAGCCCCATAACAGCTTTTCATTTGACATGTTCCCGCCAAAAAGACACGTATACAGCTAGTCATATGATATGCCTACCCAAGTATAGCCATGAATAGTGCTACTAGTAAACTTAGCATCACTGGGAAAAGCGTAAATAAGGTCGAAACATATATATATACGACGAACACTAGCCGCTTAACTATAGCTTCATACTTTCGTCGCTATTTCACACAGCGCGCTTTTCGTTTAACAGGTCACTGCCAGGTGATAATTTGGCTTTTAGCGATCTCACTACGCCTGTAGATGACACACCTTTCTGGTCCTTTAATGGTCTGACGATCAGCTGCTGCTCAGTCTTTTTCAGCCATGCCAAAGACAGCCAGGAATGCGTTCATTCGCCATTGCACATTTGACTCGCTAAGATACATAGCCATTGCAGCAATCGCACTTAGCAAGTTCTGTTGGACAAGGTACAACTACATAGCTTTGGGCAACAGTTGATGCCTTTGCGTCATAATAAACAATATCATTTCCTACGTGAAACTTCATGCATTTGCGAAAAAAAATGTTTTATACTTATATTTACGATGTTGGTAGCCGGAAAAGGTGTACGGCCTGCCTATATTTGGTACCTATCCCGCACTTTTCATGGGTATATAGCACGATGTCTATATATATATATTAATTTGGTAATTACTATTAAACTTAGCTTTTGTATCTTCATTTATTATATATCTATTATTATTATTATTATTAGTATTATTATCTATAACTTATCAAAAATAAATAAATAATTTATTATTGCAATACTGACTATACCGTAGCACCCAATATTTTATTCATTTATTTATCGCTCTCTTTTATATGTTGACAATGGGGCTGCCACGGCCGCATTTTCATTAGAGGCAGCGTCGCTTGAGGACTATTCAGTTTTATTGCTTCATCATAACAGTTGTCAAAATTTACGGAGCTCTCAAATAAACGCCACCTCTCAATCTTTTCGTGGTTTTGGAACGTTAATCTCTGAGAATTACATTACTGTTACAATACAAGTACTTTACAAGTGTTTCAGTATTAGCATTCAGTTGTTGCCCTTTTTTTCAAGAATGGGTTTGTGCCATTACTTAGGAAATTATGATGGTCGTCGTTAAGTTCTCAATTATTATGAACTGGCCCACCGCTCTCGAATTACTCTTTAATGGCGCTTATCTAATTACTCGTTTCCTGGCCAATGCCACAGAGTGAGCGTTGGCCATGCCTTTAGGCAATCATAATCATTATCATCCTCATCATCACAGTCATCATCAACACATCGCTTCTGAATGTTTCTCTTTTTATTTTTGGAATGTTCTTGGTGCACGAGGGCTGATTCCCCCGCGCTCACGTGGATTTCCACTAGCGATCGGGAGCGAGGCATCGTTCTAAATCGACGATCTCGAAACCGTTGCTTTAAAACACTCATTCGACAAAACCACCAGTGCCACCACATTGCCCTACCGGTATTTGGCGATGACCAAGCTCAGAGAGCGGATGGCCATCCTACTTGGAATGGAGTGAGGTGGACTTCAAGACTATACAATCCACGATCATTATCGGCGACCTGTGCCGTAGCTTGCTGAGACAGCGGTACTGCAGCCTTTAATGCACCTCTTGGAGCACCACTGCTGCCAGGGTCACTACTTCCATTCGATTCTTGCTGCATTCCAGCCAACGACTGATTTTATTCTTGACAACCATGGGGTGGCTGTTCCCAGCGTGTCACAAAAATATCACGCACGAAGTCACCTCGGACGAGCAGCTGGCTGCACTCGGCATCACAGCAGAACGCCTGCTGCTACTCATGAGCGCTGGGAAGGCTGTGCCTTGAATGTCTACTGAAGTCCGCATGTCTGCGTGCTGCGTGACACGGGTCAAGTACTTTCACACAGTGAAGAACGCCTACACGGCGGGGCCACGCAGCGACAACCTGATTGACATGACACGTCCGCGTTGTTTCAGTGGTTGAACCGAGCACCGCTGCACTTCACGGACATGCAAGTGACATTGAATTGTAGGCGTGGAACCACCTGATGCAAGGACGATTGTATAGCTTATAAGAGATATTTAGAATAAATGCTTATCAGCGTCAGCGTTGCCTCTCATTTTGTTTGTCAAGTGTACCATGGAACAGGGTACATTGACACCATTGAGCCTTGGTACATTGAGAATGGGTACATAACGCCCTATCGGTTTGAGTAAACCCCATACAGCCACATGTGCGAGAGGGACTTCCTAACTCTTGAGAAAAACTCGCACCGTAGCGAAGCATTCGCACCTCATGTAAATCTAAGGGTACGTTGGCGTATGGCTTCCATTGCTACGAGATTTTCGGCTTGCTACTGTGATTTCACAGCATTTCATCGGTCTATCTGTTGCCGCTTCATTTTTAGGTGACAACTGGAGAGTAGGGGACCTAGCACCCAATTTCTGTGGCACATACTCACTTATAACGATCATGTTTTTTTCTGGTTGGCCTCACTGGCTAGTGTCTTTTTTGATAATTTGCACAGCTTTGCAATAATGAGCCCCTAAGCCACCTTTCACAATACGAAGAAGGAAGCGCTTTTTTTTTAATCTACACTTGTAACAGCAGCAGTTTGTTCACCCAACGTCCGGATGTAAGTTGAGTCCGGGTGTTAGGCAAATGATTATGCTCTTCATAGCATTCCTATTGTGCCACTTTGATTTATGAGCATTATTTAGAGCTTCAAAGGGGCTTTTATAGCGTTTTTGAAGTGCCTATTTTTGCCTATTTTTACCGTGCATGCCTAAACTACAGTCAGTAACCAAAACATCCGATTTTCAGACTTGTTAGGTAAGTTAATACTATTCGAGCTCAAATTCTGTTCTCTAGTGTAGCATGAAACCGCTATTGACCTCACAGGGCAACATTGACATTTCTGAATTCAATGAGGTTCAAACGTAGTGCTCTACTTTCTCCGACATCCTGTAAACAACACCTATCAGCAGTAATGTGGGACGCGGCGGCAACCATATCCCATATCGCCCCCATGGCACGAGCTTTTCGAGGAGGAAGAGAGAAGAACACGCTGTTTCTGCCGCCCTTCAAGGGAAGAGATTTCAGCGTCTGCAGGGTAATGTGGAGAGAGGAGTAATGATTGGTGAAGCAGAGAAAAATGGTATCCTTGGCCGAGTACCGACTGACTGTAAAACATTTATTGATAGATTGACGTGGAGGGCGACAAACACTACACGGGTTCCCTTTTACACAAGCCAATTGGCTTCGAATGTGCCCTTTATTTAGATACTGGGTTGGTACCATTCCTCAAGGAATCATCATGACGATTATCATCAATGCTGTCATCGTAGTAGTTCTTCGAGTGGCACGCCGTTTTCTCATCTTTACTTTTTTTCTCAACTGTTCACGGTGCACGAGGGCAGGTTATTCGTGCTCACGAGAACTACCACGAGCGATCGTGAGCGAGCCGTCGTCCCCAATCGGGGATCTCGAAACCATCGCTAGAAAACGCTCATTCGACAAGACCAGTGGTGGTACCACATTGCGCAACCGGTCTTTGGCGATCACCAACCACCAAGAGCGAATAGCCACCCAACTTGGACCTGCACTGGGTGGAAGTCACGTTCATGATTGGCGCCCTCTGCTGCGGCTTGCTGAGCCAGCGGTACTGCAGCCTTCGATGAACCTTCTGGAGCACCACTGCTGCCAGGGCCAGTACTTCCATTCGATCCGAGCTGCATTCCGGGCAACAATTGATTTTCTTCTTCACAACCACAGGGTGGCTTTTCTCAGCGTGTCGCAAGAACACCGAGCCCGATGTGACCTCGGACGAGCAGCTGGTTGCACTCGCCATCCCAGCAGCACGACTGATACAACTAATCAGTTCTGGTACCTTGAATTCCTTTTGATGTCCGCATGTCTGCGTGCTGCGTGACCCGGTTCACGGGGTTGTACACAGCCAAGAACACCTGCATGACGGAGTCACGCAGCCACAACTCCACCGACACGACACGCCCGCGAGGTTTGAATGGTTTAAGCGTGTGCCACTGCACTTCACGGACATGCAAGTGACAGTGAATTGTGGTCATGGAACCACCGGATGTTTGGACGACAGTGTAGCCTATAAGGGTCATTCCGAATAAACGCCTACTAGCGTCATGCGTTGGCTATCACTTAGCTCACCAAACGCACCGTGAAACTAGGTACATTGTGACCATAGAGGCATAATCGTGATGCATGTTTCATGCGTTTAGTAGAAAGCTGTGTTACGATACTTGACGTCTGCGTTGTACTGTTTGCTGGGATTTATAATAGCTACATAGCTATAACGAACTGGCGGCTCGAGTTAAAGCCCAGAAGGTCACAGACATGAGGTGGATTCCCAAACGCAAGTGACAAGCTCGCGCTGTAACCAATCGCACGCACCCATGATATATAGGTACGGACGGTTCGTAGTTGGTGTATCAGCCATCCATCGTTTCGGGGTTTTCGGTTCGCCAACATCGCTTCGCACTCATTTGTTTTTTTTTTCTTGTTCATCTACTTGTTTGTTCTTGTAGGTCGCGTGTAATTAAACGAGATGTTTACCCCCCACCACGTATTGACGATAGACTAGATCGGCTGCGATGCGCAAAGTTTTTCTCCTTCTTGGATCTGAAAAGCCGTTATTCGCAAACAGAGGTCGACGCGGGAGCCGTGACAAAACGACATTCGTAACACCAGATGGCCTCTATGAATTCAAAGCGCTTCCATTTGGCCTCTGTTCCGCGCCAGCGACGTTCCATCGAATGAGGTGCACTGTCCTCGCAGGATATAAACGGAAATCATGCCTAGTGTATTTGGATGACGTGGTGGTATTCTCTGCAACGTTTCACTTACATCTATAGTGACTACACAGTATTGGAAGCCATCCGGTCTGCAAACTTGACAATTAAACCCGAAAAATTCCACTTCGGCTTCGAAAACCTGCGAATCCTTAGACATGTCATTAGTTGTGATGGCGTTCGTCCTGATGCCGAAAAGACAGCCGATGTTCAGAGGTTCCCGAAACCCAGAGACAAAAAGTCAATGCATAAATTTTTGGGTTTGTGGAAAGCTTCTCAAATATAGCGGAGGCTCTTACACCACCAACAAAAGACGACGTGCCGTTCGCATGGGGGAACGAACAACGGAAAGCTTTTGATGAATTAGGAAAAAGGCTACAGGGTTCCCCGATACTTGCCCATTTTGATGAGACAGCCGACACTGAAGTTTATACCGATGCCAGCAATGTCGGCCTCGGCGCCATCCTGGTCCAGCGGCGAATTGGTCAAGAGAGAGTGTTAGCCAATGCCAGCCGCAAACTCTGAAAAGCTAAGACAAACTACACTGCGACTGAAAAAGAGCGCTTCGCAGTCAATAGCGCTTCGCAGGGCAATAAAAAAAAGTTTCGACTCTATTTTAATGGGAGACTATTCAGAGCTGTCAGTAACGATCATGCTGTATGTTGGCTGGCAAATCTCAAGAATCCGTCAGGTCGACTAGCAAGATGGAACCTTAGGCTCAGGAGTATGGCATTACTGTCATATACAAATCTAGAAGAAAACACAGCGATTCCTACCACCTTTCACGCTTCCCGTCAATCCAAGTGTATTTGAATGAAAGACTTCCCGTTTCTAGGCGTTGTCAATGCATCCGAAATCTCTCTACAAACGAGATGACCCAGATTTGCTGGCGCTTATACAACACCTGCAGGGTCTCGACGTTGAAGTCCCTCGCATACTCTCCAGAGGGCTCTCCACGTTCTGTCTTCGAGGAAGTGTCCTTTACAGAAGGAACTTCGAAATTAACGGTTAAACATTTTTACTAGTAGTACCTACAGACATGCGAGAGGAAATTCTACGTGCATGTCACGACGAGCCAACAACTGGACACATGGGCGCGAACCGAACATTCGCCAGGATTCGCCTGAAGTACCATTGGCCCAAGTTGCTCGCATCAGTGTCGCGTTACGTGAACTCTTGTCACTCCACCCGTAAAACATGCCGGCCTTCTCCAGGCAATAGACCCTCCCGATGCCCCCTTCCGAAAAGAAGCATGGACTTCCTAGAACCTTTCCCGACATCGTATGCAGGCTACTTGAAGTGGGTAGTCGTAACCACAGACTACCTGACCCGTTATTCTGAGACGGAATCTCAGTAACGTACAACAGCTGCAGAAGTCGCCAAATTCTTCGTGAACAACATAGCCCTCAGATGTGGTGCGCCCATCGTCGTTATTACGGATCGAGCAGCGCAATTACGGCAGACCCAGTGAATTGCCTATTACGAATGACAAATACCGGTCACCGAAGAACAACAGCGTATCACCCTCAGTCAAATGGTTTAACTGAACGCCTCAACAAAACTCTCACTAACAAGCTATCAGTGTATGTCGATGTTGAATATAAACAGCGGGATTATATATTACACCTCATAACACTCGAATATAACACAACCGTTCAAGAAACAACCCGCGTCGCCCCTTTCATACCAGTATTCGGCCGAACAGTAACCACCCCACTGGATGACATGTTACCACTACGGGACGAAAGCAGCTATACACCTGGTTTAGAGGACTTCTTGCATAGAGCCGAAGAAGTACGACAAATGGCAAGGCACTGAATACACTTCCTACAGTGCGTCGGTTCTAGTCGGTACAACAAGCGACGCGGTGATACGCTTTGTCAGCCTAGTTAAAAATTGTGGATATTGATCCAGGTGCGCCGCCGCGGACTCTCTGAGAAGCTTCTTTCCCAATACCACGGCCCTTACAAAGTATTTCACCGTATCAGCGATGTCAAATATTGAAGTCAGATCTGCTGCACACGAGAGCTCAAGACGCCGCAATCCCACGGAAGTGGTACACGTATACACGGCGACAACTTTCTGCGGCAGCGCAACCAAGGCTACGAAGCCGAAGCACGCCCTTTCTTACTAAGCTTCTGCATGTAATCCACGAACGCTTACTTTGGTATGCTGCGTAGTATAATAGAGAATATAAAAAATTGGCAGTACCCACTTACAAGGGGAATCGATGATGTGCGAAGCACGAATGAGAAATGTTTATATGTCACTTTAAAATCAGCACAACGTTACGAGGTGGAGGTAAATGATGCCTTACATGACTTCTGTGTCACGATTTCATGTTTCGATGTGGCGTTTACCTTCGTCTTCTATTCTCGTCACGTGCTACCAAATTTAGTATATGCGGAGCTAGTGAAACGGCCACGAGCATACTATGAGCGTTGTATGTGTTCAAGTTCTTACATGACAGGCGTGTCAGCATTATCATGTTTGTACCAGTCATATATTTCGCCAACCATTGACGTCAAGTGACACCAAATTTTGTATATGCGGAGCTAGCATTATGGCCGCGAGCGCATCAGAAAGGGCCCAATACACTCAATTGTAGCGTTGACGGGCGCATGCTGGGCACAGCGACGCTACGTTAGTAAAACGTGAGCACTCTATAGTCTGGCGCGACCGGCACGACCAGCGTCCGTCGGCACGGCCTGACGGCAACCGGCGCGAAATTTGACATGCTGCTTTCCGCGCCATTGTGTTGCTCAGACAACACTCAGTCTCAGCCTTTTCGTAACGGAGGGACGCCGAACGTGTTGAAACGCGCATGCGTCACAGACACAGCGTGGCTGCGCCTGCGAGTATATGGTGGGACTGGCACCTGGCGTGGCAACGCCGGCAAGGCACGACTAAATGAACGCCGGGGAGCACGCGCACCGCGTCACGTCGAAATGTAATGGCGCCTTGACTGTGGGTTGTAGTCATGGTCTTACGTGACACACATCTCATAATTATCGTCTTTTTACCTTTCACATACCTTCGTCATTCATTGGCTTCACGTAATACTAAATTGGCATATGTGAACCTTGAGGAAAGGCCACGAGCGCATCATCAGTGTGCCATTCAGTCAGGCTGTTAGATGACACGCATGTCGTAATTATCACGTTTGGATGTGTCGTCTATCTCTGTCGTCCTTTCGCATAGCATAATACCGACTTTGGCACATGTTAAGCCGGCGAAACGGCGGCGAGCGCATCATGAGCGTGGCATGTACTGTTGTTACATGACATGCATCTCATGTTTATTATGTTTGCACCAGTATCATATCTTCGCAATACATTCACGTCCCGTAATACCAAAGTTGGTATAAGTGAAGCTAGCGAGACGGCCGCCAGCGCATCATGAGTGTGGCATGTGGACATGTTGTTACATGACACGCCTCTCATGATTATCATGTTTGCACCAGCCACATATCTTCGTCATCCGTTCACGTACTGTAATACCAATGTTGGTATATGTGATGCTAGTGAAATGGCCACAAGCGCATAATGAGCGTGGAATGTAGTCATGTTATTACATGACACGCAAGTCATGATTTCCAAGTTAGGGTCTGTCACTTGTGTTCGCCATGTAGTCATGCCATACCATGCTAGTTTTGCAACATGCCCAGTAGCGAAACCATCACAAGAGCTGTAAAAATATGAATGGTAAATCATAACATTCATGATATACATGTATTATGTTCATGTCATGACTAGTAAAGTATGTTTTTCATACAGTCATGTTATGCCATACCAAACAAACTTAGTGTGGATAACATTATCGAAACGGCCAGGAGAGCTAAAATTCGTAGGCGGATAGATAGATAGATAGATAGATAGATAGATAGATAGATAGATAGATAGATAGATAGATAGATAGATAGATAGATAGATAGATAGATAGATAGATAGATAGATAGGCTAAAGGCCGCTAAAAATGCTGCGCATTTAAAAAGAAAAGATGTCGATATTAGGTTAAAGATTGTTCTCGTAAAAATCAAGAAGCAGCACTCATGTTGGATTTTTGTTCTTTCCTGTTTCTTCTTTTGTGATATTCTAGTGCCATTTCACCTTTTTCCTATTTCAGTGAACAACGATAGCGTCGCTCGCTTCCACCAAGTTCACATCGAAGCTTAAAAGCGGTTCCTCAGGTGATGTGCATTCATTGAGCAGGTAGAAACGAAGACAGTGGCGCGTCGTGAAATATTGTCTCCCGCGCATGCAATCACCGAGTATTTGTGTACAAGTGATATCATCAGTGGAAGTGGGACTATAATCGCTATAGTTACCTTTAAAGTGACGCTGGAGACCTTCCAGTTTTCAGCAAAACCAGCTGCTTAGTAGAAAGAGTGCGATTTGAAGCCTTACGTTAAACCAATGACCTTTTTATATGCGGAAGCATCTTATACTCGCGCCTTGTAGTGCGCCGTCCGCGCCGTCCGCACCGCTTCTCGAACATTCGACAGCTGACGCGCGCGCATGCGCCGTCGCGCCGTCGCCCACCATCTGTGCCGCGCGCGCTTCTCCTTCGAGAACATTCGACAGCTGACAGCGCATGCGCCGTCGCGCCGTCGCCATCTGTGCCACGCGCGCACTTCTCCTTCGAGAACATTCGACAGCTGACAGCGCATGCGCCGTCGCGCTGTATATATACTCAAGGTCGGCGCTCGCTCGCTCAGTTGCCGCTCGTCGGTTGGTTTGTACGGCGTGTCGACGTCCAAGGTCGCGGTGAAATGAATTCCAACGAATCCACAAACACAATGATCGACGTCCCTTCGACCAGCGCCGCCCTTTCGCATACGTGTGTACGTGTTCACTCATTTAACACCCCCTCCTACAACCACGTTAACCAATTTAGCCATCGACCCAAGTAAGTCACACTTTAACACCCCGTTAACCAATTATATCCTCCGCATCCTCCTCAGTGTTCCCCCGAGGGAAGCTGCGGGCAATTTTTTTCTAAATCACGTTGCATACTTGGTTCGTTTTTCGTCTGCCTAATATTGTTGATCCAATAATGCTGAATATGGTGTACCGTAACACCCCTCCCGTTGGTGTCTACGGAGGTATAGTCGTTCCTTGCACTTTGATTGGGTAAAAGACGTGCTCATGTATAATATCCTGTTGACTGAAAACACAGCGTTCTTGGGCGAGTAAAGATTTCGTTCCACCAACTTCAACTTACGAACGTCAGACGTCCACTCATAACCGATCGGTGTCAAGATTACTGTTTCTCGTGACTGCCTTCGCGTTCCTTAAAAAAAAACAGCTTGTGACTCCAGGACGTTCTTGCGTCTCTAAAAGAAGGAAAACAACGATGCAGACCAAGTATGCACTGCAATTTAGAAAATATTTTTTTTGGCTTTGCGCTGTTGCAATTCACAAGTATCTGCTCAGTCGTAACATTTTTTTTTTGAAATAAATCGCAATGCTCAAAGAAGGTTCTTGTTTTGAACTATTTATTTGCATTGTGGTCGTGCCAAAAAGTTCATGTTGGATGCGCTTGCGAAACCGAAACCAAAATCGCACGAAAACAGATTACTTGGCGTAATAACTTATGTACAGACGCTCCACCCATGTACCTTTGGCTGTGCTGCTACAGATATTTGTCGCCGAATATAGTCCGCATGAAGCCCACGACATTGCCAGAAAATGAGTGAGAGTGCACATGCATCCTTTCATGGTCCCAAGCATCATGGCGATGCATCCGAGGAGGTGGATAGTGCCGCGACAGGTTGGCCACGACCAAGTAGCCCGCCGCGACCATCGTGGCACGAGCACCATGCAGGCCATAGCCGGCTGGTATGCGCCACGCGCTCCTGCGCTCTGTCTGCGAAAAAGAGGAAGACAGTTGGATTTGCAAAATTCGACTACTTGGACTTCAACGACCATAACCATTAGACTCGTGGGCACAAGTTCACTCTAATAAATACGCTTGTTTTAGTTGACTGTCTGCATACGCATTGCTACAGTATCTTCATCTGTCCCTGTTTTCACTCTGCGCTATTTGGTTTCCGGTTTCGTTGTTTTTTTTCTTCTACCTTTTGGCATCTAAATTGCCCGAGAGCAGGGGACGCGTGTCCACGTGCTCCAGCGCGAGCGAGCTGAGCGAGCTGCCATTCTAAATTGTGAAGCGTTCGGAAAAACAAGTCCTTGAAAGAAGACGTGCTGCGTTCCTCGTACAACCTCTCATCAGCGGTGCCCCAGTGCGTGGTCTGGATGGCCACACAAGACCGAACAGGACCGGACGCGACTCGACGCTCTACAACCGGTGACCACCGCCGAGGCCACCTTGTCATACCACCAACATTACTTCGCACGGCACGACTGCCGCCTCCGGTGGAGACCGTGGTGCGCTGCTTCCGCGGCCAGTACTTGTTGTGTTCTGGGGTTTCGGTTTCGATTTGACATGTGAGGATGCCAGGGGGCGCCGCTCTGGCATCCGGGAATTCAAGGCGACTGTAAAATAAAACGAGTGTGTGTTAGGTAGCCGTGGAGTGCGGTTGTGTGCTTTTCTTTCGGCGCTACGCGCCAACCCGCGTGTTCGGGCTGGTCGATGTCCCCGCCGGCCACGTACGTCTCCGTCGGCCGTCTTCTTCTTCTTCTGCTTCGTCGGGACCAGCCAGCCCCCAACACAGCAATGGCGACGAGGACATGTAAGAACCCGTTTCGTTCTCCGTGTTCTTTTTCTTGCTTCTAATGGACCTACCCGGCTAACCCTAGACGCTCTTTATTCCCTGCAAGGTGGCTACTGCGTGCTGCGTCGCTTCATTTCTTCATTCAGCTACGCCGCCTCTGCCTTCATCTTCAAATAGTGTACTGGCGTCATTTTCTTCTCGTCTGCACCTCTCCATTCTTATTGCTTGAAATGGCGTCTCCCATTCCACCTCCCCTATTTCTTCATTCGCCCGGAGACCCGCCACTTCCGTGGGCGGACTGGAAGTTGGTGTTTCAAGCCTACGCAGACGCGGTCGGGGAGGAGGCCAGCAAGCCCGAGCGTCGCAAGGCCCTGCTGCTCAACGCGTTGGGCCCTGCCGGGTTAAAGCTTTTCTATACTTTGGAAGCCACCAACGTGTCGCCGACGCCAGCGTCGGGCGATGCCTTCAAGACTGCAGTCGCTCTTTTCGATGAGCATTTTAAAGATGTCTCGTGCGATTATCTCGCACGCGTGAAATTCCAAGAAAGGCGACAATTGCCTGGTGAGCCAGTCGCCGAGTTCATTACTTCTCTTCGAACGCTCGCCGCGTCTTGCGGCTTCGGCGCGCTCGAGGACGATATGATCCGCCATCAGCTTTTCATCGGGGTAGCCTCGCAAAACGTCCGCTGCCGCATGCTTCAGAAGGGCTCCTCGATTTCATTATCCGAAGCCCTCTCGATTGCGCGAGAGGACGAGCTTATTCGCTCCCAGTTGGAGCAATTCGCTCCGCATTCAGTGCAGCAACTTTCTGCTGCGGGGGGCCAAGGCGGCGGCTCGTTTCACGGGACGCGTCAACATGGCGGCCCTTCACCTTCGTCTCGGCGCGGCGGCCAACATGGACGCTCGCCTGCACAGTCCTTCCATGGCGGCCAACATGGCGACCTCTCTGCGTCGCGGGGGCGAGGAAGCCGACAATATGGCGACCCCACTCCGCCAAATTCGGGTTTTCAGGAACAGCACCGAGCTCCTAATTCGCGTTCGCAATTTTCTTCTCCAAGCGCAACCACGCATTGCTTTCGTTGTGGATCGGCTCGGCATTTAGCCAATTTTGCGCAGTGTCCCGCGAGAAACCGCACTTGTCTTGCGTGCGAAAAAATCGGACATTTTCAGTCCGTATGCAATTCCCGTCCAGCAAATCTTCCGGAGCCAGTTTCTTCGTCCGCTCCTTCGAGCACTGCACAAACCAATACGGTCACTGTTTTAAATGTGGATGGCCTCGACACTACGTCCGAGCCCAGCATCGTAGTTTCAGTGGGCCATGTGCCCTTGTCATTTCTCGTGGACACTGGTGCCTCAGTCTCTTTAATCAGTGCCGCTGACTTCCATAGTCATTTTTCCAACATTCGGCTTTTACCTTCAAACGTCGTTCTACAAACATATTCAAAGGAAACGATTGATAATTTAGGTCAATTTACAGCTCAGGTCTCCTATCGCAGTCGCACTGCTTCCATTACTTTTTATGTAACAGCCAATGGCAGCTCACTTTTGGGACGTGATGCCATCAGGGCTTTGTCCATCAACATCATTGGTGCGTCTATGACGTGTGCTCAAGTCGACGTCCAAGATGATCTTCCGGCCAACGCGCCTTCTGAATTCCACCACCTGTTCACCCGTGAACTGGGTTGTGTGCGCGGTTTTGTGCATAAAGTGATGCGTCGACCAGGTGTGTGCCCTGTGCGTGCCAAGCTGCGCCGCATTCCTCTTCTTCTCCGTGAGCAAGTCTCTGCGGAACTGTCTCGCCTTCAAGCCAGCGGAATCATCGAGCCTGTCTCTGCTTCCGAATGGGTTTCTCCACTGGTCGTCGTCAAGAAAAAAGATGGATCCCTTCGACTATGCGTCGACTTACGAGAACCAAACAAGGCAATCGTCGTAGACGGGTTTCCACTTCCTCACATTGAAGAACTGCTTCATCAGTTCTCCGGAGCGGTGTGTTTCTCCAAGCTGGACCTCGCGTCCGCTTATCACCAAGTTGAACTTTCTGAGTGCAGTAGAGACTTAACCACATTTGTATCGCACGAAGGCTTGTTTCGGTTTCGCCGCGTGTGTTTCGGGCTTGCATCTGCCCCTGCAGTGTTTCAGAAAATGACGTCAATTATTCTTAAGGGTTGTAATGGCGCCCTTTGTTACTTGGATGACATTTTAGTGTGGGGACGTACTCGCGAAGAGCATGATGCTAATTTGCATACTGTTCTCAACCGCATCAGTGAATGTGGTATGAAACTTAATAACAAGTGCATTTTTTCTGTGGATGAGTTACAATTTCTTGGACATAATGTCAGTTCCCGCGGCTTTACACCTGTTGAATCTAAAGTTCAGGCCATTGTCAATGCCCCACGGCCTACTGATGTTAAAACCTTGCAATCTTTTTTGGGTCTTGTTGGTTATTATGCCAAGTTTGTTCCCCACTATGCTGATGTTGTTGAACCACTGCGTACTCTACTTCGTCAAGCACAGCCTTTTAACTGGTCAGCTGAAGCTGAGCAGAGCTTCATTCAAGTTAAGTCAATACTGGCCTCAAAGCCAGCTGTTAGTATTTTCAATGAGAAGCTTCCCATCGTCATCACGACGGATGCGTCCGATGTTGGACTGGGAGCAGTGTTTCAACAACTTGAAGATGATCAGCTGATCACTATTGCTTTTGCATCTCGTACATTGACCCCTGCTGAACGCAGATATTCAGTAGGAGAGCGTGAAGCTCTCGCTTGTCTTTTTGCCTGTGAGAAATGGCATGTTTACTTGTGGGGCCGGCACTTCACATTACGTACAGATCACCAAGCACTAGTTGCTCTTCTTTCCGCAGGATCCGAAGGCCGCCGCCCCATTCGCATTTCCCGTTGGTGTGCCAAACTCATGTATTATAATTTCAGTGTTCAATATTGTAAGGGTTCTAATAACGTGGTTGCTGATGCACTGTCGCGCCTTCCTCTTCAGATACCGGTTACTGAAGAGTGGGATGAGGAAGTTGTTTCATTAGTTACTTCCTGCATTACTAAAGCTGAGCTTCAGGCAGCTACAGCTGCAGATTCCACTTTGTCTCAAGTTCTCAAATATTTACGTGAAGGATGGCCTTCCAAAGGTGCTCTTGCTTCTGAATTCTTGCCTTACTTCGCAGTCCGACAGGAACTGTCTTGTGTCGAGGACTTGCTTTTCCGCGATGAACGCGTGATTCCCCCTGCTTCTTTTCGTAACAAGCTAATACAGCTTGCCCATGAGGCCCATCCTGGCATTGTCCGCACCAAACAGAATCTCAGAGACAGGTACTGGTGGCCAGCCTTAGATAAGCAGGTCGAGCATGCAGTTTACAACTGCCATATATGTCAGGCAGCTGACAAGTCTGCTAAACCTGCATTTTCTCCGTTGCAGCCAGTCGAGTGGCCTGATCGGCCTTGGCAGAAACTCGGCATGGACATCATCGGTCCTTTGCATAATGTTCCGCAAAATGCCCGGTTCATTGTTTCTCTCATCGACTACCATTCCAAATGGCCAGAAATTTGTTTCACACATACGGTTACTTCTGAGGTCATCATTGAGTTTCTGTCTTCAATCTTCAGCCGGGAAGGTTTTCCTGATGCCATAGTTACGGACAATGGTCCACAGTTTCAGTCCCAACATTTCGAGGCTTTTCTTTCACAACGAGGAATTCGGCACTTGAGGTCATCAGTTTTCTATCCCCAATCAAATGGGCAAATCGAGCGCTTTAATCGCGTTCTGAAGGAACATATCCAGATCGCCCAATTAGAGCACCGTCCCCTCAAGCAAGTGTTGACGGAATGTTTAGCTTCGTACAGGTTCACACCACAAGGCACCACTGGAGTGTCTCCTGCTCAACTTCTCCACGGTAGGCAACCGCGAGTTGCTCTCGACATAGTCTCTTTGCCTCGTAACATACCAGTGTCTTCTCCTGATCAAATTCGTACTAAGGTTTTTTCTCGTCAACAAGCAATGAAAAAGTATGTCGACACCCGTCGAGGTGCAAAGCAGTCCAAAGTTCACACTGGCGATCTAGTCAAGGTTCGTGTGCCAGGCAAGCGCCCCAAGTATCGGGGTCCTTACAAAGTCTTGGGCCAGGTTAGCCCCACTTCTTTTCGCTTAAGTGATGGTAACATCTGGAATGCTTCGCGCCTTGTTATTTTTCATACGGATTCGCCTTCAACACCTAAAAGTCTTCCTCATCACGTTCCGTCCACGCCTTTCAACTACGCATCAGATTATTACCTGTGGCCTCCATGTACAGGCATTTCTTCTTCAAGGGGGGAGGAGTTACCAGTCGGTGTCGCTGGTTCAAGTACACCAAGTCATATGGTTCACTTCGAACCTTCAGATACGACTGAGACCGTTGAACCAGACTCCGGCCCACAAAATTCTTCCGGAGCTCATGCTGCGAGCTCTGATGAGACCCAAAATTTTAACGCTCGTTCAGAGCCTCCACAATCTGCCACTCAAGGTGCAGAGACACCTCATTCTACACCCAAAGGGGCCCGCCCTAAGCGGAAGCGGCAGAAGCCGCGTCGGTTCGAAGACTACGTGACGTAGAACTCTTGTTCCGAACAGTTGTGTACATTTTTTTGTTGTCAGTGTATTTTCAGGACTTGTAGTGTGTGAGTTCGGTGTGCCGTGTTTTGAATTTCATATGTTCTAACGTTCATACCTTGTATATACTTTTGTATCGATTATGTATAAATATAAACAGTGTATAGGTGTGCTTTTTTCGAGGAGGGGATGGTTGTTGTGTTCTGGGGTTTCGGTTTCGATTTGACATGTGAGGATGCCAGGGGGCGCCGCTCTGGCATCCGGGAATTCAAGGCGACTGTAAAATAAAACGAGTGTGTGTTAGGTAGCCGTGGAGTGCGGTTGTGTGCTTTTCTTTCGGCGCTACGCGCCAACCCGCGTGTTCGGGCTGGTCGATGTCCCCGCCGGCCACGTACGTCTCCGTCGGCCGTCTTCTTCTTCTTCTGCTTCGTCGGGACCAGCCAGCCCCCAACACAGCAGTACTCCCATTCCATTCTTACTGAGCTTGCAACTACAGCTGAGCCTGTTCAGAAACACGACATGATACCTTCAAAGCTACCAAGATTCCGCTACGACAACGAATGGGAAGCGGCATGGGACGAGCAGCTGGTGACACTCTATCTCCCAACGCACTGCGCACCACTGCAACTGCTCCAGGATTGTCTGGCGGCATCTTGGGCTGCCTATGACGTTGCGTCCTCGTGCTGCGAGACCTCGCTCGAGGAGTTGTTCCTTTGCGTAGGTAACATTGACCGCGGGGTCATGGAGTAACGTCCCCGCTCAAGTACGCCATCCTGGCTGGAGCAGCAAGGTCCAGGTGCATCCTGCATTGCTGCAGTTAGTGAATCAGCCTGTCGTGTACGTTGGCCCGAAAAAGGCAACGTCAACGCACTATCATTGAATGTATTATAAATAAACGCTTATTGAAGTTATGTGTTGCGTTCGAGTTTTTTTATTAGTATTGAGTGCCGATTCACTTCAATACCATCAAACACTGGCATCATCTTCCAGATATGTAGTTTATGAACTATACGCCGAAACGTTGCGCCAAAACATTTTCTTCATGAAGGTTTTCAGGTTTCACTACTCATGACCTACAAAACCTGCGTCTCCGAAGTGTTTAGCGGCTGATTTTCTCCTTGAATACTACGTCGGCTTTGAAGCCGGTCTCTTCGATTTGATTTACTATGTATTTACACAACTTTTGAACTTAATGTCCCGATATCACTATATGAATATGAAAGACGCCTTAATGAAGGGCTACGCAAATTTCCACCACCTGTGGTTTTTAACGTGCACTTAAATCTAAGCACACAGGTCTCAAGCACTTGCACCTCAAACTGTTCGTGCTGCAGCCTTGAATATGTGACTAATACTCACAAGGGTGATCAGCCGCACCATAATTTACTACGTAGATACGCATTAATAGAATTCAAAAAAATAACACAAAATGACATATAGAAGGACGTGTGAACGTATAACTTAAACATTGTAAGTTTTTTTGTGAAAGAAAAGAAAAGACATTAAAAAATTGATAAATAACCTTTTATAGCTTTGGCTGATAGTACTGCCAACTACAAAAAATAACGGTAATAGGAAACTCATACATATTTTTCTGGACAAATATCTTGGGTTTGAGCTTTAAAACAGTAGAGCTTAAAGTAGGGGTGTGCGAATATTCGAAAGTTTCGAATATTCGTCGAATATTAAATTCGCGCTATTCGTATCCGATTCGAAGAAGGTGTATTCGAAAAGTTCGAATATTCGAATCGCTTCGAATATTCGACAATATCGAATATTTCATTGGATTATCATGCGGAAAATAACTCCTCTTTAATATTTCCGCTGGGCGATAAGCGTCAGAAGTGCACGGAGGCACTATGTCGGCCAGCGACGTTCAACAATCATCAGCAAAGTTGACGTTCGTGTACGCTTTTCGTATGCCGCCGTAACGTGCTGCACTACCACACGTTCACTATGCGGGACCTCGTGTGCAGGAACGAAGCTTAACCGTTGCCGCGTTGTCTCATCAAAACATCGCTTGATAACGCACGACCGTGCACGCGCGTGCTAAAGCAGAAACTTCGTCACCGTCGGCAAACGCTTTGGTTAGAAAACATGATAAGTGACAAAAAGAGTTCTAGTGGTAATTTGTACCATGACGTCGTATTTATTTCCTTTTTCGAGGAAGTTCCGCACGTGAGCAGTCGCACAGTTATACAACATGCTCGAAAGCGGTTCGTCCCAACTCGGGATTTTATTGTTAAGTTATGTCGTATTCCCGGCAAGTATGCGTTAAATAACTTGGACTGCATTCTAAACATATTGAATATATGAAATGGTAATCATGCGCCGACCTTTCAGTTTTATATATCTGTATATGCATATAAATATTTTTCGTGCTGGTCACCAGAGCGCATGAGTAGTGGTAGTGCGCCATGTAGTGCACAGTGCTACGTTAGTAGGATCAGCGGCGTTGGCTAGTGCTGTCAGCCGCTACGATCAGTTCTGCTAGCTTGTGTGCGGGTGCACATGGTGCGGTTTTGACGCGAGCCTTTGTAACCTGTGATGGACTCGCGTCGTTATTAAGGGGCACAAATAATAATAATAAGTTCCAATAAGTGCCTATAATAAGTGCCAATAAATAACGGTGTAGTATGTTTACAGGCTGTTGTGTATTTTTTTAGATAAATACGTCATAAATTATTGTTACTGTAGAGGCATTTGTCCTTTGATATTCGATATTCGATTCGATATTCGAACATGAATATTCGTATTCGATTCGTATTCGAAAAATTTCATATTCGCACACCCCTAGCTTAAAGCCATTCAGGGGATAGGCCAAGGATTTATAATTTCTAACTTAGCAGGCAACTTGAACAATGTTTAGTAAAAAATAAAAAAAACAAATGAATAAAAACAAATAATGATTGATTGAAATCTCGCGTTTTACCTCCGAAAACCACCTTTTGGTTATGAGAGACGCCGTAGTGGAAGGTTCCGGAAAATTGACCACCTGTAGGTCTTTATTTGCAGATCTTTATTTGGTCCTAATTGGTCCTGTAAGACCTTATTTACATACTATCTTCACGCATGTGACGCTGTCAAAGTAGCACTTGCAAACGAGAAAGAGACGTTCATGAGAAAGTTCTTCCGTCAGGCCTCACACCTCGGTCTTCATGAGATACGACAAAAAGTACCCGATTCTTTACACTTACAAAGCTACTGTGACCATTGTTTCTTTCCGTGCGTATGCGCCCTATATATCTGAGACATTCTGCCCCACTCCATGCTCTTAATACATCGCGCGCATTGAAGGCATCAAAGAATACATTTCTCGAAGGTGTTGTAATAATTAGCTATGTGACTATTCATGGCATAACGTCCAGTAACACCTAATTACTCAGCTTGTTATTACTACGTCGCATAACGTCCAATGACGTGACTGCAGATCACAAAACACCTAGTCTTGCAAGTTTAACACGTAACGTTCAGTACTTTGACAAAAACTTCTTGATATCTAGTCAAGTATATTTCATAACAATACGTGACATGAAGTCATGTGTCTAGAAGCGCCTAACATCACATAAGAGCTGGTCAAGTCACATGCCCCCGCTAAAACAATGTATAACTGCTAGGCACATCTATTACTGCCTAAGCCAATGTAACTCTATGACACGTGAGTAAAGCGATGTGAAGTCGCGGAAGAACTAGGGACTTCAATACTAGAGAGTTTTAGTACTGCGTACGCTGCGTACGTGGCGCCGTTGCGTACGTAAGGACAGCACGTTCTGCGTAGTGCGCATGCGCAGACCGCAACGCGCACGTATCGCGTTACGTACGCAGCCGCTACGTACGCACGCATGAGATGCGTGCGTGCGTACGTATGAGGTGGTCGCGCCGCTCTCGAACAAGTTCGCTACAGCGGGAGACTTCGTTTTGCAAAATGGCGGCAGCGAAGGCAAGCACCGACTGGCTCTGTGGCTTAAAATATGGCCATAATCTGGTTATAACACTTGGATTGGCTCACATTGGCTGTCAACAACACGTGCTTCTATTTTGATCACCAGATGGCGCAACACGCTTCACGCTCGTTACGTACGCGGGTACTACGGCGTACTAAAAGCCGATTAGTGGCAAACGACGCCACGTAACGCAAGGTGCTTGCGTGATGCGTACGTAGCACCATTCTGCAGTACTAAAACTCTCTATTATCACGTAAGACACGTAATCATTCACATTACTAAAATCAGGTAACATCACGTAACAAGCAACCACATTTATAAAATTACGAGTCATCACGTAACAACTAATCATGGCACAAGTTTCCGCTAAAAATCACCTAACCATTCAGAGTGTAAATAAAACTACGGCATGGTGGAGTAGCTGGTCGCGTCACATGTTTTCGATAAGCACATGCAACAGCTAGTCACCCGATGTCTTTCCGCCAAGACCACGTAACATGTGCGTAGTGTGGAAAACCGTGCGATACTGACGAATAGGCAAGCCTAGCCTCACATGCCAGGGACCCAGGTACTACTAGCAAAACATTAGCATCTCTGCCATTACCTCCACACTACTAACAAAACCTTTGATGAAGTTATGTCGTATGCTAGCTCCGCTGCTGGTTCCAACCTTGCCTCACAGGTGATGGAAGCGCACCATTTTTCCTCCAAATAATGAGGAAATTGTTCCGGTCGTTCATGAGGAACAGAAATACAATACGTGATAACTGTTGTTGCACTATAATGTGTTTTGTCTTTTATTCCGCAAGCCTTCCTTTTTTATTTACTTATACACCTAATACAGCCGCCGTAGTGGACACTCACCAGCAGTAACAATAAATCATCAGCCATCATTCATTACTTCTAGCCCGCATGGCGCACGAGAGCAGGCGGTATGCTCCCTCAAGGAATGACGCGAGCATGCTCTACAAGCTGTCGAGGCCGTCATTATTAGCCTTTCTACTCGAAGCCATTGAAACAGACGGACAAAGACAGACACCACTCTGGTACTCACACCACATCATGGTGCGAATACCACAAATATGTGAATTGAAATAACATGAATATATAGCAAGTATAATATATATATATATATATAATAAATATATAATAGATATTATAATAAATAGTAAAAGTATAACATTATAATAAGTTATCATACACATCCATAAGGAATACAAAGAAACGGGCCCGTCTTGTGCGACTAGGCCCGAAAAGCCGGTTACAGTGATGCGGATACAAGGAAACAAAAACTATTGTTGCTTCTTTGCCAATTAACAGAATAATCATTGAAACCATTGCTTTTTACAGGCAGTAAATAATAGAGAAGAACAAAGGAGGGAACCAGAGCATACGTGACATACAAGTAGACCATGCGATTTTACAGCTCAGCGAGTCATTTCTTTAATTCCTTTTTTGAACTTGATGAAACCTCTTCAGATAGTTCATTGAAAATTTTTGGAATATATACACTTCTCTATGCTTCTCCGTTCTCTGGTAGAAAACCGGGGTAATATAAAACGCTTTGTTTCTCTCAAGGGTCGACGCGTTACATATGGCACTTTAATGCCATCACACCAATGGTATCTCAGCGCAACTGTTTTAGTGAACTAATCCTGCAATACACAAAAGCCCAAATCCCGAAAAATAGTACTGGCATCTACGTTACTACCATAAACAAATGTTTTTAAAATGTTTATTATTATTATTATTATTATTATTATTATTATTATTATTATTATTATTATTATTATTATTATTATTATTATTATTATTATTATTATTATTATTATTATTATCAGCATTTTCAAAGCTCACATTGTTCCACCCCGTCCACCCATAAAACACTTTCGTGACTTTACGTCACCATATCTATATATCATGTTGTTTACGTCTTGTCTCTACTCAAATATTATCTTTATATTTTTTCATCCGAATATACCTTTGGACTTGGTAACAATGACTTCCCTGCAGTAGGCGGCTGACACGAATGAAAATGCCAGGATTTAATGTTAATTTCTGATTATCATAAGATATTCTGGTATCGTTTTCTTCGTTGTGCTCAACCACAAATCTGTACAGATGTCGAACTGGGTGGTTGGGTGTTTAAGGAAAACCTGTGATGCCAATAAACACTGGGAATTTACACTGAGAACAAAACACTATATAAGTAAAAAATATAAGCGAGCAATAAGTCAGCCTATTAGTTAACATTTATTACAAAACGTAATTTTCATGTCACGATCTTTTTTGTGTCCTTGCTACATTGTGGAGAGGGGGTGACCTGTACTCATGATGTCTTCGGCGGACCCGGTGAGATAGCCGTTGTTCCAAGCATCATGTCTCGAAGCTGTCTGGAGGAATGCATTCATAGGGGACGCACACACCTTGCACGACGCCATTAGCAATCCAGGAGCGCCTGAGTGGAATTTAAAAAGATCAAACTGCGCCATAGAGTCACTTCGCGACCTGCTCATCCTTCTCCTAAAGCCTAAAGAATGGGTCTGCAACTTCAAGTAAGCCTAGGGATGTGCTGTTTGTTCCGGAAGTACGTCCTTTCGATTCCTGCAGTATCGCCGCCAACAACTGCCGCTGTTCGAGAACACATGTGCGATGACTTCGAATTTCTCAGAATGAAGCACCAGAAAGCGCGTGAGAGACGGCCTAGGAGGGGCAGCGTAGAATTATCTCAGTAGGATTATCGCGTAGGATTATCTTCGTGGTGCACCGCGTCTGCTCTCGGCAGACATGGCGTGGTCGCCTTGGCATGCTGGTCTTTGTGGCTTCCTGGCGACATGCCGGGGGTGTCTGCGTGCAGCTTGATCCCTCCAACATCTGTGATGCCCAGAATGTCAGCTGGAATGCGGGGTCATGCCGCAGACACTTGCTGAAACTTGTCTTGTTGACTTGGTCCCGTTAAGCGATACTGCTGTAAGCGTATTTAAACGCCTCCAGCAGTGTTCAGGGTAGTCACTCAGGGGACAGAAGCTGAATTCTATAATCTACGGATCATGCAATACACTGTCGCATAGAATACACTTGCTTCAGTGCCTTGCCTTAATGCACCCTATTCCTTTGTTTCATGTCCTTACTGAAAAAAAAATTTCATTATAGTGTACCCAGGTGCATGGCTGTGTCACGATGGGTGCATGTGGACGACATATGAACGTGTATAATAATGTGCATGAGTGTGCCACGTAGATGACGCGACATGTTCCCGCCATAAGCCACATAACAGCGTTTAACTTGACATGTTCCCGCCAAAAAACACGTATACCAGCTAGCCACATGACATGCCTGCCTAGTATATCCACGAATAGTGCTACTAGTAAGCTTAGCATCCCCAGCGAAAGCGTTGATAAGACCGAAACATATACCAACGATGAACACTACCTCTGCTTATAGCTCCACAGCATCGATAGTGTGACCTGCATGCTTTTCGATAAAGAGCTCACTGCCAGGTAGAAATGTGGCGTCTAACAATTTCACTAAGCTGGTAGAAGGTGCCCCTTCTCTCTGGTCATTTACTAGGCTGACGATCTGCTTCTGCTCAGTCTTTTTGAGCCATGCCAAACACACCCAGGAGAGCGTTCAATCGACTGTGCAGTTTTCACTGACTAAGTTACGCACCCAAGGCAGCAGTCGCACTCTGCGAGCCGTGTGGGACAAAGTACAACTATATAGCTCTTAGCAACTGTGGACGCCTTTGCGCCATAATGTTAAACAAGAGCATTTCCTACACGAAACTATTTGCATTTCTGGAAAAAAAATGTATTGTACCTATCTATATTCACAATGTTGGTGGCCGGAATAGCTGTTCGGCCTGCCTATATTCGGTGATTATCCCGCGCTTTCTGTGCCTCCAATATAAAATATTTATATATATCATTTCATTTGGTAACCTCAATAAACTTAGATATTTGTGAATTTATTTATCTGTTTATTATCAGCAGAGTATGCATTATAATATAGCGCACAAAATTTTATTTTTTTATTGTCGCTTTGTTTCTTATGTTGACAATTCGGCTGCCACGGCCGCACTTTTATTAGAGGCAGCGTCGCTTGAGGCCTCGCTTATTTGCTGCATCATAACAGTGGTCGAAATTTCCGGAGCTATTCCACAAACGCCGCCTCTCAATTTTTTCGCAGGTTTGACATGTCAATTCATAACAATAACATTACTGTTACAATACCATTTCCCAACAATGCTTGAGTAATAACATACAGTTACTGCACTTTTTTCGAGAATGGTTATGTTCTATTACATATGGAATCATCATTGTCGTCATTAATATGTTATTTATCAGTGACTGGCACACCACACTCAAAGTACTCTTTAGTTACGCTTATCTAACTACTCGTTTCTTGGCCAATCACCCAGAGTAGGTGAGAGCCATGCCTTTGGGCCATCATCATTATAATCATCATTATCATCATATACACCATTATCAAAGCACTCACGCATATCTCTTTTTTTTCTTTTTAAAATGTTCACGGTGCACGAGGGCAGCTTACCCGCGCTCACGAGAACTACCACGAGCGATCGCGAGCGAGCTGTCGTCCCCAATCAAGGATCTTGAAACCGTCTCGAGAAAACGCCGATTCGACAAGACCGACTGTGGTACCACATTGCCTAACTGGTTCTTGGTGATCACCAACAACCAGAGCAGATGGCCACCCAACTTGGACCTGCACCAGGTGGAAGCCACGTTCATGATCGGCGCCCTCTGCCGTGGCTGGCTCGAACAGTGGTACTGCAGCCTACAAGATACCTCTTGGAGCACCACCGCTGCCAGGGCCGGCACTTCCATTCGATCCGTGCTGCATTCCGGGCAACGATTGATTTTCTTCTTGACAACCGTGGGGTGGCTTTTCCCAGTGTGTCTCAAGAACACCTAGCAAGACGTGACCTCGGACAAGCAGCTGGCTGCACTCGCCACCTCAGCAGCATGACTGCTGCTACTAATGAGCGCTGGGAAGGCGGTACCTTGAATTCCTTCTGATGTCCGGATGTCTGCGTGCTGCGTGACCCGGTTCAAGTGATTTCACACAGTGAAGAACACCTACATGGCGGGGCCACGCAGTGACAACCTGACTGACATGACACGTCCGCGTTGTTCCAGTGGTTGAACTGAGCGCTGCTACACTTCGCGGACATACAAGTGACAGTGGATTGCGGGCGTGGAACCACCTGATTTAAGGACAATAGTGTAGCCTATAATGGTTATTTTGAATAAACGCCTATGAGCGTCATGCGTTGCCTCTCATTTTGTTTATCAAGCGTGCCGTGAGACGGGGTACATTGTGACTATTGAAGCATATTCGTCATGCATGTTTCACGCTTATAGTCGAAAGTTGTGTTATGCTGCTTGACGTTTGCGTTGTACTTTTTGCTGGAAATAGCTAGAACGTAGTGGTGCTTCGAGCTAAAGCCCAGACATCCCACGGCACGAGGTGTATTCCCGAATGCCAGGAACAAGCTCGCGCTTTAACCAAGCACTCGCACCTTTTATATATATTGTAACGCACAGTTCAGTGAACACTTTCAATAGATTAACGTAGGCAGGGTGAACTTGTGTCCTAGAGTAATAACACAGCTAGAACGGAATCTTGTTCTTATTCTTGTTGCCGTTCACTTGTGGCTCGCCGCCAGGTTTAAACACCTTATTCCCTCCTTCGTTGTGCACACTGTCACGGTCCAGGGTGAAGCTGAGCATCTCCACAATAAACAAAATAATAGGTGTCAAAAAGATTTTCCCCCAAAAACGTTCGTCAGCTCTCAGTCGGCGACCCCTGTGGGGCCCAGTGGGTCGTTTGGTCACATGAGGCTTGGTAATATTATTCATAAACGACGCAGTGCTTCATTGACTCCAACCAGTTCGCGAATGTCGAAACCTAAAAAAAGTTACTACTGATAGCAACAAACAGCAGGACGTTATGCATTCTGCAGTCGAGTCAACTATATTAAGTCCATCATAGCGCCTGTAAAAGTTCTCCTGTGGAATCGTCGTTCCGTATCTTCCGCTTACATAGATCTTATTTATCTCGTACAGCAAACAAATCCTAATATAATTTTACTTCAAGAGTCTTGGCTTTCAGGAAACCAAACATTTACTCTGAAATATTATTTTAGACTGAATCGGCCAGGTAGGGGAGGTGGAATATTCGCCTTAGTATCTTCAAATAGGTATCATATTGTTAATGTAACTTTTGAATATATTTGTCCAGATTGTGAATTGTTATGAATAGATTGTTTGTTACGTGACTCCAACAGGACTACAGTGATTAATGCGTACTTACCGAATGGAGTAAGACGCACAGATCACCTAGATTGTGTTGTCAAGAATTATTCGTCAAATTTAATTTTATTGGCAGGGGATCTTAACTCGCATCACACTTCTTGGGGGTTTAATACAGATAACTGTGGCAAAAGATTGTGGAATTTGTTGCAGGATATTATTTTCGCTGTCATTTTTATTTTTATTTTATTTGCAATACCCTCAGGGCCAAACGGCATTACAGAGGGGAGTGGTTGCGAAAGAAAAGACAAACATTTTTACAATGCAGCGGCGAATCTTACATCGAGCAGAAGATCTTAATTATACAGGTTAGCTAACAGGCTTTATAGCAAACAAAAACGCGGGAATGATGAGAATTACATGAAGAAAGAAAAAACGACAAGAAAATAACTACTGTACAGGAACAACACAGCATCGGGTAATACAATACTTTGTTGACTGCAATTACACATAATTAGCTAAGACACTTTTGAAATGAAGGTGATTTACAATGGTTGCCACTGATGCGGGAAGCCGGTTCCAGTCCTCGGAGGTGCGAGGTATGAAAGACTGAGAAAAGGCGCGAGTCCTGCAAGAAGGCAACCCGACCTTATAGGAATGATCCAGCCGGGGTGAGATATAACTAGGAGGCAAGATAAGACCGTCCCGCAGCGATGTGTAATGAAACAGCTTGTGAAACAAGTGGAGACGAAACATTTTACGACGGGATGAAAGTGAAGGTAAGTTGAGGCTAGATTTCATGGCTGTTATGCTAGCTGTCCTGTTGTAATTAGAAAGTATAAAACGAATTGAGTTATTCTGTGCCATTTCAAGAGAGTGTATTAAGTTGGCATGACTAGGATCCCATACTGCAGCGGAATATTCAAGTTTAGGTCGTATTAGTGTAGTGTAAAAAAGAAGTTTCAAGTCATAACTCTGGACAAGTTACTTTTCTACGCGGGATAAGTTCATTAACATTAGACCTAACTTTCTCGTGGAGCCAGTTTATAATTTCATCGTGGGAAACGTTTGATAAAGGAACGAGCAGTGATCATGTACCGATTATCTATGAAATAATGCTACCACAACTCACCTCTAGTATCCGGTAATAACGGTTAACCAACTAAAAAAAATTATAAAACTGTTTTAAACTCCGCGCTCTCATCATTGAGAGGACGTGTCGGACAGCAACGAGTTGCTTCAGTAGTAGCGTGTCTAAGTGACTGTTCAGCCGGCAGAGTTTTCTTAAGTACGGCAGCACACCGTCAAATTCAGGTTGGTGGAATGAAAATTGTACGCTTGCATATAGGTGACGTGAAGCTGCTTGGAAACATTTCCGCTGCAAACATGCTCCGAAAAATTGGGTTGACTATAAATTCCACGCAGCACTGTTCAAGCGTACAGTTGCTATAGCTAAAGATAAACACAAATCTGACTTACATTCGCGTTTATTAAATCCTGATAAAAGATCTGCCCTGTGCAGGTTTCTACGGAACAAAAAATCGACGCAGGTACCAGCATATTCCCATTCAGTAGTGCTGTCTCCTAAAGAGACAACAGATTTGTTAGAGGGCATCGCTAAAGGACTTGAAGCGCGTTTCGCTTCGTCATGCCTGAGACCTATGACATTCAAAAGCTCAACCTCATACTTTCGGTAAGTCACTATGGCGGAACTGGCAGATGTCATACTAACTGTAAATCAAGCGGCTCCCGGTCCAGATCAGATTACAAACTCTATAATTAAATTGATATTTAATTCCCATCCCGATGACCTTTTGAATATTGTTAACTGCTCCTTACAGCACACATGGATTCTAATCACATGGAAAATTGCTAAAGTTGTGTTGCTGCGAAGAAATCAAAGCCTCGGATATGTCCTGGATAACATTCGGCTAATTTCGCTTACTTCGAACTTAGTTAAAATAATTGAAAAAATTCTTTATAGAAGGCTCAGGATCGCTCGTCAGGACATCCTTTCACCATGGCAAGTAGGATTTAGACATGGGTGCTCTATATGATTGGCTCATGTTGATTTGGAAAGCTGAATTCGCCTTGCAAAAGTATCTAATGAGCTTTCTGCATTAGTCACGTTAGATATTGCAAAAGCCTACGATTGTGTGAAACACAGTACATTAATTTCAAGATTAGTGGACTGTGAGGTACCCAAGTACATTATGTCTTGGGTTCAGCAGTTTCTCTTTGAGAGACAATTTTTTTTTTCGCCACGAGGGAATTACTTTTGCCTCATATAAGCAAACAAGAGGTGTTCCGCAAGGATCAGTTCTATCACCTCTTTTATTTAATATCTTATTATCATCCATTCCCGTTCATAAAAATGTTCCTTTTTACGTATACGCCGACGATATTGCTTTTTTCTCGTCATCCCGAGATATCAATAGTTTGGATCAAATTTTACAGTCATATTTGAGTGAGCTTAAGGTATGGCGTGGCGAGCTGTCTTTTTCACCTAATGTTGGCAAATGTGTTCTGCTTGTATTCCCTCTACCCGTTCCCGTATTTCTTTCACCGCATTATCGAAATGATCTGATTTCACAAGTAGCAGCGCTAAAATATCTTGGCATTGTTTACATGGACAATTTAAATTGCCAGCAGCAAATAGAATCAAACACCCGTAAAACAGAAAGCGCCGTAGGATTGCTTCGCCGATTTTGCATTAAGAATTCAGGGATGCGCTGGGATACGTTACTTATGATATACAAACTTTACGTACGCCCAACTCTGGAGTTTGGTTGCATTCTGTTTTCCGGAAGTACCGAGTACAAATTAAGACCTCTTATATTGCTAGAAAGGCAAGCTCTGCGGCTGTGTCTAGGGCTATGTATAGGTGTGTCGCGAATAGCGTGCTTTATTTGGAAGCTCGAATCATTCCACTTGATGCTACATTTTGAAAGCTTACGGTGCAAACATTTTTAAAACTCTACGTGGCGCCCCTCTTCTGTTCACAGACAGTTTTCATCAAATATCCCGTTTGTTTCTCTAAGCACCCGTTGTGTCGTTATCAAATACCCCAAGTCGTTTTCATCGAGTCTCTGTTATCAAATCTTCCCGTTTCCCTTCAGCACTTAACTCCCCCAACCCTATGCTTTGTGCCAGTTGACTTAATTTTCGATGACATTTTTTTCGAAAAATGCCAAGTTACTTCCAAAGCATGTTCTGGAGGGCCTCCTTCTAGACCACCTCAGTTATTTTCCCAATTACGTAGTACTTTCGATGGATACAATGCAAAATCTTCAGAAGGCTGGAGTAGGTATTTTTTCTCATCATATTAATTGGTAGTTCGCGCTCCGATTGCCTGACTTCACACCAATTTATCTCGCAGAATTCCTACATTTACATTGGCTTTTCGAAAACTAAATTCTCAGCAATCAAAAGCTATCATTATTTCGGATGTTTTGTCTGTATGTACACATCTAACGTCCGCGAAGCATTCTCCTTTCTCAGGATATTTTAGTCTCTCGTAACGCATAGCCTATCAGAAGTTAGGTTTATTTGGGTCCCCGGACATGCTGGAATTGTATTAAATGAAATCGCTGATTCGCTCGCTTCCACATCTTTAAATTTTCCGGTGGTGCTACTAGCGCCACAGTTTCCTTTTATTACTGCCTAATGATTCAACGAAACATCGCTCAACGAAACATCGCTCCTACAATCTGAAGAATTTTGGCACTTGCAATGCACATGCACCACCGCAAAATGCCTTTCCCGTCAATGTGAGGTGACTCTCACAAGATTTCGCTGTAGAGTTCCTCAGTTAAATTTTTATCTTCGCAAATCCGGATTTTTGTTAACTAACCTATGTGCAGTTTTAGATGAACCGGAAACAATAGATCACTTTTTCTCACATGCCGCCGCTTCGCCTCACTGCGCCGAATAATTCTTGAGAGACCGATTGGTATGCTCAGATTGCCAGTTAATACATCCACCCTATTATCGTTTGAAGCCAGTAAGTCGGGTGCGGGCCGCAGTGTTATTCTGTCAGCGCTACATAAATTCATTCAGGCAACCGGACGGATACACTGCTAGTGGTACTGCCAGATATATCCAATTCTTTGTCCCCCTTCTTCATTCTTGTTATTTTGTTTTATATACTCTGCTTTTTAGAATTCTTCTGCGCTTTTTCGCGTTTTTTCACAGGAACATTAATATTGTTCTTATCTAATTTCTCTCTTTTTTTAGCAAGCGTTGTACAAAAAATATCTATTATAAGGTACAGTGTGACCGATCCTCCTTGTGGGTATGAGCCAAGATTTTCTAGGCGAGAAGACAAGACAAGGACGCCAACAAGACGACGCGAGGGAGCCTATTGCGATCCCGCAAGTACGCGCGACGTTCGAAAGGTCGAGTTCCTGTCCTCGAGCCAATGACGTCCTCGGGGCACGGCGTGTCGGCGTGGCCAGGCACGAGTTCTGGGTGAGTGGTCCTGCAGACATCTCCGGTACGGTGAGTGCCCTCGAAAGACCGAAGCTGCTGACCACGGCCAGCGAGCCCACGTCGGTGACAGTGTGCGGCTACGCCTAGACCTGGTGATGCCCTCCACAGCGGTATACTGAGCTGTGCACCCAAGCGACGACTGCATCCGAGCACGCAACGGGTCCCACTTGAAGGCACCGGTCTACAGCACAGACTGTGAGGCTGTTTACTCTTTTCGTGCGTGTGTGAACCGCGTGCGTGTACGACGTATGTTACTGTATCTGTAATGATTTTCTCTCGTCCAATATAACTTCATTTTGTTTTCCGCACTGTCTTCATCTTTCAAGCGTCACACGCCTTGCTACGTGATGAACCTAACCACGACAGATAGATAGATACGCTCAAAGTCGTGGAAGTTCGCTAAGAAATGCTTCGCTTTTAAAAGAAGGGTAGAAAAGAGATGAATATATAGTCAACTCGAGACTACACAGTATACGGTCTCATTCTGTGCTTCCAGAAGCGTTCATGATGTCCGGTGGTCCTTAAGAACCACGAGAGGGCTTACGTGGCTTTGCGTGTATGGGAAACTGTCAGCCCAGGTCCCAGGATTGTCTCTTCTGTAAGTTGTCATGAATTCAGCTGACGGAGCTTGGCTTCCATAATACGTCGTTCAGACTGGTATGCTGGGCAGCGGCATAGAATGTGCTCAAGCGTCTCCTCGCAGCCGCAAATGTTTAAGATTTCGTACCGAAATCTCCCTGCGTGATGTCACGGGCGTTAAAGTGTATACATTGGCTCAATAATTTTTTTTGAATCTTCGTATGTATTGTCTGTGACCCCTTTGGATTCCAGCACATTTTCACCGACGAGGAACTAGGTATGGCCTAGCATACGTCGTCAAACTCTATGATACAGTGTACTACAATATATTCTACTCAACGTTTCGCCCCTTGCCTTTTTTCCTCCCGCGTCCTCTCACTCACGAAGAGTGGCTTGGGTATTGTGAACTTATTGCTTACTTATAAGCGAGATATTTCGCTTTGTAGTGTCTCTTTACATAGTAATTTCGTTGGCACTCCATTATATGTGTTATATAATGCGGTTTTCATGTGTAAGTGACACCTGAATGAAATTTAAAATTTCATATGGAACAGAAATTATCTTTATGAACGGAAAACGACCAGCTGACCGAACAGGTACCCAGTTGCCTTTGGTGTAGCCTAGGGTGGCACACCTGGTCCATGCCCCCTATCCTCGAAATTTTTTTCGCTATGGTATGCAAAGCGAAAAATGACAATTTCAAGGGGCCGCCCCCCCCCCCCCCCGATTCATTCAGCAGGCCCCGATTCATTCGGCGGTAGGGGCACAATGGGAGGGGACGTATAATGGGAAGTAAAAAAACAGTGTATAAAAAAGTCTATTACAACTATACCTTGCGAGATGCCACGCATATATACTCAGCAAAATCGGTGACAATGTTCTCAATTATTCCCTCTTTGGGAAAGCCTAGTGCTCTCTTTCCCTTGCTCTCTCACGCAAATGCAGGAATCACAAGCCATTGCGACATCCAGGACTGGCAAGTAGCCTTGCCGCGTTCAATGGCCCGTTGCTCGTCTTTCTATCAAATTGACGCATGTGCGGGTATCTCAGCTCACAGGCTGACCGGCGATGTAGGAAAGCGGACGAGTTGCACCGCTCGCATCTGTCACGCACGCCGAGGCAGTTTTATGGACGCAGCTACAAACACCTTTTGCATTCCACCCTATATAACTACATGTACCTTTCACTAAAGCAGCAGTAATGCCCAAATTGTGTAATGAAATGCCCTGGCTGCGCTTTACACAGCCACTTGATCATATTCACCTTGCACCTCCCCCCGCCCTCCCCAAGCAAAGCCACGTTACACCATAAAGAACAGTTAGAAGACGGGATGTCTAGCGCAATTCAAGGGACCAACTCGATCTCATCGCGACAGCGCGTGGAGACGCCACGGCTCATAGTGACCTGAACTGAGGGCTCCTCAGTCCAGTGGGTAGCCAGTAAGTGGGACACCCAGCCACTGCCCCCTACCCCACTTACACGCCAAACATTTTTTTTCGTCGTGGTATACAGCGCGAAAAATTAACGTTTCAAGTAGGTGCCCCCCTCCCGACATTAGAAAGGTGCCCCCTCCTCTTCCCCCCCCCCCAAAAAAAATCTTCCTACGCACCTGCCTGAGTTCCCAAGCCCCAGGGCCCTAGCAGAGAGCCAATAGAGCATCCCAGTGGTTTATTTTGCCACAGCTACTGTTCAAGTCGAAAAGTAGTCCGTGCGGAGCAAAGAGAAAACAAATATCATCCTGAACCGGCATGCGATTTCTCTGTCCTCTCTCCTCGTCACCTTCTTTTTCTTATGCGTCTGTCATAGAGCCGAGGCGGACCGACTCGTTCGGAGTGTGATGCGATAACTCTGATACATGAGAGAAAGAGAACAGAGAGAAAGAAATATAGAGGGAAGTTCTTGGGGAAAATATTATATGACGAGGCGGAAGTGAAACCCCCGTATGAGCAATATGAAGGCGAGTGTTGTAACCACTCGGCTATGCAGGCACGTGAGATGAGCGTAGCATAGCTTTGGATAGTAATCCAAACATATGCTAAGTGGAAGCGAGGAGGAGAATGCGTGGAACTCATCGTTACCAAAGGTTCATATTACATTTTGAAATGTACTTCCACGGCCGCTGCATAAACTTCATTCCTTAGCAACAACAACACCAAAAAGAGCTCTAAAAAAGGTTGTTAGGTTTTACCATGCCAGAAGTAAATTTTATATTAGTAGTTCACACGTGCAAAAAACACACTATCTTTAAACCAAACGCCGAGGGAATGTCCGTATGAGGAAAATAGCCACCAATAAGCAGCCGAGATTAGTTCCTAATTGTAGCTCAAGAGCTCACGCTTTCTTACAGAATTGATTTTCTTAAGGAAATACGGTACGCAGCTTCTTCTTACTATTTATTCTTGTTTATTTTTTCACGCTATAGCGCAAACATTCCGCACCTCGTAACAGGCACGTCCACCTATACCATCGAGATTTATGCAAACGATATTGACGGTGTTCCGAACAATGAATGAACATGAAGCAATTGTGTGCGCTTTCTCGTGCCCGACAATAGGAGCTAAGCATACGTACAACATTGACGCGTTCCTTCTTTTCGTCATTCTTGCGGTAGCTGGAGGAGGTCTGCCTTGATCAATCTGCCTGGCGTGCAAGTGGAACGACGAGGAACTAAAAATACGAACGTAATCATAGTGGCTGCTTTGAAGACTCAGCTCAGTTTGAGGAAGTATTTGGATGCCTGAGGCGCAACACGCAGACATTTGTAGTTTAGCACGGCTTCGTGAAAGGACTCGCTAGCGTCTCGAATCTTATTCCACCCTGGTTTCTTTTCTTTTTTTATTTCTATTTTATTTGGCGCAGAAACATCGTGGTTCTGCGGCATTTGGTGCACATCCGCTGTACTTTCCGCGCTCGTCTCAAATTGAGAGGCAGATTCACTTAAAAAGTTAAGCAGACTGAATTGGATGAGCTTTCATTCACATGCGTGTTTGCGTGTTTGTCAGAAGAGATAACATACAGTAGATGTTTATTGTATGGTTGTTGAGCTAATTCGGAGTAGCATTTGTATAGGAAGCCAGCCCTTCCCTGGTGGCACACCAAAAAATATATAGGCGATATGCCGCCCTGGTGAGCTGGCTGAGAACTAGCTAGTAGAACCTCCGCGATTTGTAGTCATGTTTTAATGTGCCCTCGTATATTTCACGTGCTCTGAAACGTATGATGAACTTCATGTGACGCTACCCCCGGCTTTGCCCGATGTGCATCGTGTTGTAGGTATACAGTTTGGAACGCGCAAGACTAGCGAAGATTTGGACACTTCGCTGAAAACTGCGACGCAGCAGGCGAGCAGCGATTATTATCCGCTGCGGTTTCAGCGATGTGGTGTACGTGGTAAGATACATTCTCGAGACTGTTGTCGAAAGGACGGACGTTTTCAGATATGAAGTAAGTCTATGGCGCGGATAAAACAGTGTGACCTTTCGATGTTGTGCGAAGCATTGTACGGAGTAAACTTACAGGTACGTGTGTTCAAATAGCACTTGTGAAGCTTGGCATAATGTGCAGGTTGCTAGTTATGCGCCCGCTTTGAAGTAAAATTTGTAGTTTTTTAAACAGTACTGAGGTAGCTTCGGCCCAGTGACAGCTGGTATAAGCGAGAACATCACACTTAAGTAGTAGGTGGTCGCAGCTCCCGCATTATATATTACCGAAGCTGTTTCGCTGCGTGCTTTCCTTCACAGTGTGTTCAGCGGCTAGCGTGAACCTACAAAATGGTCGTATCACAGTTTTAAAATATCTTTTTGAAGCTGACGGTGAATCATGAAACGAATGTTTAAGGCAACTTTTACATGAAAAGCCAGTGTAAAGTGGAGATTTGTGATGTTAGCGGAAACGCAAACATGCTGCAGCGGTCGTGCCTTAACGAAGTCGACTCAGCGTCGTCGGCAGACCGATTGCAAGCTTGCGGTCAGCTGTCGTCTGAACCTCATAGGTAAAAAAATGCCTTTGAACAACCTGGTGGTAATTGACTTTGTGGTTGTTCCGTATACGAAACAACCAACTATAGTTGGTTGTTCTGCATGTAAACTATAGTGGACATGCACACTGCATGTCAACTATAGTTGACATGCAGTGTGTGGTCAGTAATGGAACATGCGCAGATCATCACTGTTTTTTTATAGCAGTAGTCATAATGTAACCTGTCAGATGCTGTGCACGTGACAGTCAAATATAATACCGTACTTACTCTAATGTGACACGAGGTTTGTTAACACGAAAGTGTTTTATGCCAGAGTCCACCACTGCTTCGTGACGTATTTCTGTCACGGACATGACATTGTAAAGTACTTACGAGAAGCTTCGGAAGAAAAAAAACGAAGCAGAAGTTTCGCAGTAGGCGCCGAACCAGTGACCTCACGCTCCTCAGCGCGCAACGCTAAACACTTCACCACAGAGCAACCCTTCTCCACTATGTAACAGTGAGCCATTTATATACATCATGCACCGCTGGCGGTCGTCAGAGCTCGGAAACATCAACGCGTTTTAGTCATCAGTAGTGAGATGGCCCAACAGGTGCTCATTACGCGTGTGCGCTCTAAAGTTCGGCTTGTTGCACCGGGAAGCTTCCACGTGACGTGTGCGCCTTCACCTGTCGTGGTAGATGTTGTCTTGGGCACGCGTTTACCTCTGGATACGGGTGCTTTCTACCTATGGTGCTTCTATTTGAAGGTATAGTAGTTAAAAAGAGCACGAACGTAAATTCGCTCGCTGCGGAAGCCGTATTTACAAAAAGAGCGCAATGCTCACACACGAAGTAATAATTGGGACAATTCTTTTTCCGCACTCGTCCTGTGTATGCTTATTTGGCGCATCCTCTCTGCTTGGGGTGTATGCTACAAATTTTTAGCTGCTTGCCGTTCCTCAAGTGACAATACAATTTGTTACTGCAGCATCAATTCTTTCGCCGTTGTGGCGAAGCAATGCACAGTAATTACCCTACTACCTCTACAAGGGCACGTTTCACTTTCGTGTTATATCGATTCCTAAAAAGAGGGATAAACGAGGTTTCTTTTTCAGATATTTTCTAGTAAAGTTGACCCTCTCGTACCGAGCATCGAAATTCATCTTTTTTCTTCCTAGACGCAATGAAGTCCCTTACAAAAATTCTATATATGGACTTATATAGAAATCTCCATATATGGCTACATCAGGAATTGGGCATATCAGGCTTTATATGAAATCTTTATATATGGGCAATGTATCACCTTATATGCCCAATACCTGATGTAGCCATATATGGGCCTTATGCAACCTGGTATGCCTCATCCCTGATTACCGATATATGGGTGTTGCTGTATATGGCCATGTATGGCCATCATCTATATATGGCTATATATAGAAGCATCCATATTAGCTAGGTTAAATATGGTCTTATATGGATACCTTTATATATAGGTATTCATATGATTCATCCATATGAGTTCAGCTTGTGTCGCCGGCAAAAATTATAGCCGCACTAATCATTCTTCAACTTGAAATATAGCTGTTTGTTTAAAGGTCTGCTTGCATTCACCATCATCTACAAAACAAAGGCAATACATATCCCTTCAACATCCTTGTTTAAGTTATCCTGATAATATGTCGAGTTATTCTCAACAAATAATTGCTGAAAATGTAACTTGGCAACATATTTAAAGTTGGTGGTGGGCACATGTCCACTTTACCTGAAGAGATACATTCTTTGTGCTTAATATAATTGCTTATTCATCGAGACTGTCTTTATTTATCTATTTATTTCATTACCAACAGCACCGATTGGCATTATATTGGGGGAGTGTTAACAAAAGGTAGAATACAAAAAAGATACATAGTCAGCCAAACAAATCATCATAGTCGCCTCAATCATAATCTGCAACACAAATACATATATAAATATAAAATGTAACACACTAATTCTAACATGGAATAAAACAAATAATTTGAGATAGTAGAGGCAATGCTAGAAGGCAGTTGGTTCCATTCTCTGATTTGATTGGTAAAAAATTGTTTTGCAATAAGTCAGGGTTGCATGCGATTTTTCTTATTTTGAACCTATGGTTAACACGGTCTGAGACATAGTGTGTTGCAAGTAAATATTCCGCTTTATTGATACCGACTTGACAATAATAAACAGCATAAAAGAACCCCATTTGAGTTTTGTAAAAAGATTTTCTAGTTTGTTTATTTAAAACTTTTCTGGCATGCCAATGGACCATCCATAGTGAGTCAAAACGAAATATTGACTTTCTGTTGACCGTATGAACTGAGTGTGCATTGAATAACCTAAATAAGTTGATAATCTACCTTTAAGGAGTTCGGTCAAAAGCCATTGGTATGAAAGCTTGTCATGTACAAGTATTGTGACTAGGAATAACCTATAGCGTGACTGCTAAGACTGGTGTCTATGGGTCCCTGTGCGCATGGGAATGGAGGCCTTTAGCGATATTTGTTGCCAACAGGGCACTAAAAAATGTCTTTTGATAACGTAACCCGCCAACAATGCAACATGAACGTAACAGCGGTAAAGAGCTCGTTCCGGAGAAATTCCGGCGTAGGCGTCAATGGCTCTCAGTGGAAAATTGTCTTGTCCATGACCGAGAATTGAGAGTATGCAAATAAAACAAATATTATAAATTTTCGGGTTTGAGTGATGATCGGAATCAAGCAGGCCATTTGCATGGCGAACAAGTGCTCTACCACACAGCTATGCATCTGCTTGGAAATAAAGCATGAATTACTTCCTCTGGTCGAAAATGCAAGGAAAATAACTTTCATGCCTAATAAATACACGCATCTTGTATACAGTTTTCGCAGCACAACATTTAATATCGCAGCAATATTGCATGATACAAGCGTGCATTGTCATCGGGCATCACAACACGTTATTACCAACGTGACTTCGCGGTCTAAAAACAGCCAACCATTACTAAAGGCACACACGTTACTGCGCGTATTCCCTCACGACTGCATAGTGGGTGCATTAGTTTCTAAAACATTTCACACATATAAGAATGAGAAGCACGGTCTGCTGGGCGAGTTAGTAACTCATCTTAACTAAGTTGCGCAAAAAAATTGAAGTACAAAAGGAAGACACCTGGACACAGCGAACACTAACAACTCAAACTTTATTGGAGAAAACAGACATAGGTATGCGGTTACGAGAACGGGATGGGAGAAGGGGAGGTAAAGAAGGAGGAGAAAAGTGTAGGGGGAGGAAAGGCGCATTCGACTGGTGTTCGGTGGCGGGGCAGTGTCGGTGCCTTCGTGTTGAAAGACAATAACAGCTCCGCGCTTTTCTCTTCTCATTTCCCTTTCAAGAACCTCTACAGTGCGGGTACAACAGCGTCAACGTGGTGATTGCCGGAGCGCGTTCGCCGGGGAGAACGCCCGCTTTCGGCGAAAGTTTCTCGAGCGGCACTTTGACTTCGGCTGCGACGTCTGTGACTATCTGTGGTTCGCACATACGGTCGACCAATGAATCTGGAACGTGCAAGTGTCACTGTGTAACAGCAGTGAAAGCACGTACTAACCACTGAGATCAACGCATTGCGAAACGCATTTAACCCCTCATCACACATCTCGAAGACGGTTATCATGCGAGGCACAATGCGTGACATGTGAAATAAAGACTGTCGTAAAGCCAAGCCAAACGTGTGTCTTACCTCATTAAGAAACACCAACATGTAACCAGTAACTGTGAGTTTAGCATCGGGTTTAATCCACTGATAAACCCCGACGCCGCACGTTTCAACTTTCACTGGTTAACCATTTGTACGGAGTGCTTGAGTGGTGTTTTCTTTTTTCTTACCACAAATAACACACACAGCGAAATAAGACACAGGGAACGATGTGGGCATAGAATACTAACATGCTCAGGATCATGCCGCTTCGTGTTCTTAATCATGAAATACTTTTAGCTGCCGCCGCGGGCGACCTTGAAGTGACATTGAGCCAAAAGCTCAAGCCATCATCCGGCTCCTCGAACAAGAGCATCGGGGTGACGATTCGAACGACTTTCCCCCCTCCTTGAGTTCTTGAGTTTTCTCCCCTCCTTCATGACAGGCCATTCCACTGTATGTGGCGAACCAATCATGTTGCTTTGCACCATGAATTGTGCCTTGTATAGATGATGTAGTGGGGTGAGGGGAGTTGAGGTATAGGGCCCTTTCGCGATCCCATTTAGGATTAATGTGCCCAATTTATGATTGCTACTTCATGCTCTTCAGTTATCCTGTTTTACTGGTAGCCATAAATTTTGAATCAACTCTGGATTAGGGTAGAGCCAGCAATTTTAAACCCTGTTTTTTCTGTGTTTAAATGGGGTTTAACATGGGAAGGAACCTGTCCCACCGCGTGCGTAAAGATTTTGAAAGCCCTCTCTTACCGATGGTTAGGAAAGCGCACTCGGCCAGTGTTTTTCTGCAGTTTGCGATTTGTTTATCGGATTAAAATGAAAGGTTGACCACACGATTGCATTAAAGAGGTCTTTGAGTCATTTTGATTCCTGAAGACATCTTAAAAATGCGTTTCTGTGAAGGTGTTCTCGTTGTACATGCTCTTTTTACAAGTATAGCTCATGTAAGACTCATTGGTGTGGTTGAGATATACTTAAACAGCTACCTTGCTTGACACTGTACCTAAACATGCTACGTCACTGACTAGCCCAAATCTCAATATTATCGATTTTTATGTACACGCATTTTGTAAGCGTAGTCATTCAGCCGACTAGGGGCGATGATCAACTTCAGAGTGCGTTGAGCCCAATGTTTCAAACCTATCACAGCCAACAAAATTATTTCGTTTCATATATTTGTTTTCGATGATTCGTCTTACGGAAGATGAGAAGGAAGAAAATGCTCTCGTTGAGTTAATTTCCAACTAACCCAAGTCAATACTCTTTTACGCGTTTTATGTAGTTGCATTCAATTCTTCTTGGTCCTAAGCAAGGAAAATCTTTAAGACCTTAGATAACTCATCATAGCAAACTTCTATCATCGGCGTCAGTGCTCCAAGGCCTTGGCGCCCGCAAAAGTAGTGAAAAAACCACGTGACCACGTCACCCTATGGCGTCATCGTGACATCACAGATCACCAAAATTATTGGTGCCACATGACACCCCACAGCGTGACGCCACGTGATGGTGTTATCATATGACATCATCGCATGGTGAAAGGTGTAGTGATCGCGGAGGCACAACATAATCGGGTGAGCTGCAGAGAAAGAGAAAAGGGGAGAAGAAGAATAGATGAAAAGGAAAACGCAGGGAGGTTAGGTGGGAGAAGTCACCAGTTTATTACCCCGGGCAGGGGTTGGAAACTAGCGGTTTCAAATAGGACAAGGAGAGAGAAACATAAACAAAAATAAAAAGAAACATACATGGACGCACACGCAGGAAGTTCAAATGAAACTATTCTTAGAGGTCACTTGATCGCAGGAACCACAGAAGTGCTCGCACAGCCTCATATGTCGGGTCGGGTCAAAGCATTCGTCCGTATAAAACAGTTCGGTCCCGCAGAAAAGTTGCGATGCTTCCGATATAGGAGAGAGATCAAAATACCCTGTGGCGCAGAAAACGGGAGGAGGGAGGAGCGAGAGGATCAATAAATACATCTAGTGATGAGAAAAGCAGGATGTCTCGCCTTTCAGTCCTCCTCGGCGCATGAATTTGCTCAGCAAATGTCATTATTGTGCCGCCTGAAGAAGAGCGCGGAAGCTTGGGCGAGATTCTATGACATGATGGAGCAATGTCACGCCTTGTGAAGATCGGATGTTGTAGTCATAAAAGTAAAGAATCTTTAACTAATAACTAGTGGGGAGCAGAGCGCCTGTCCTACTTTTCTTGTCTGCTTTATTCTGTTTGTTTTTTTCTCAAACTTTGTCACTATATAAATTAGACAACACCAGATCATCCAACAAGAATTTATTCCAAACCAATGATCGCGTTCTGTGTCTAATAGTGGCCGAGATAGTGTACATGAAGGCTAAATATGACGCGTGCAGCCAACAAAAAGCAAAGCAACACTCTAGCTCGTTCGTCCTTGTCTGCCTTCAGCAGTTAGATCACATCTACGGGAGCAGACACTGGCGATGGGGTCACCATATGCCCAATACTTAGGCTCGTTAGTAACGGCAGGCACGCATCGGATGCCCGCTTGGGCAGCTTTGCTGAAGCTATATACTCAGAAATCGAGAAAAATGCCCGGTGTCAATTGTCTTTGGATCCTTTAGGCGATCATAACTTCCGCAGTCAGCGTTCCTAGCAAAGCAGGCACTGGAAGTCCGAACCGGAAAAATATGCCGATCTGCAAACGTGTGACGGCGACGCTCATTTGAAGGCCTGGCGGTAGCGTGCGTTGCTCATCAGGACACATTTAGAGCCTCACCAGGCGCATTTATGACATCACTCGGTCTGACCTCGTCATGCAACGTGACTCATTCTGGGCTTAAAGGCAGGACAGTGACCCCACAGAGTCACACATCTGGGAAGACTCCACGGTTTGGCAGAAAGGTTATTGCGAAAATGATTCTTCAACAATAAAAATTAACATAGAAGCAAGGTCATTAAAGAAGAATACTTCGCATTTGCGTCACTAGACAGTGCACCGTAAAACGCATTTTGTATTGACTGTGCTATGTGACACCAATGTGACGTCATATGTCCTACATAGTGCACCCGCAGCGATGAAGTAGTATTATCCCATTTGGCTACTGACCTGAAGGTTGCATGTTCGATCCTCGCCTCGTCGGTGGTAATTTTGATGGTATAACTGTCGTTCAAGCGCATGAGTAATCAGAAAAGAAGAGAGGACAAGTCCTTAACCAGTTATACTATGCATATTCAGCTAGCCCAACGTTCGATTATGTTGCAAGTTATTTTGATGTCGGTGAAATGCTAGCAGCCTGTGTGCTGTGCGATGTCAGGGCACGCTAAACTTTCGCAGTCGTCTTCTACGGCAGCTCTCATAACCATACCGGCAATTTCGGACGTAAAACCCTAAACATTATTATTATTGTTATTATTATTATTATTATTATTATTATTATTATTATTATTATTGCGTCACAACTTCCTCGGTGCACATAAGCGTATACTTTGCACCCGTCATGGCATGGCGTAATGGTGCTTCTAGACATAACCTTCTTTCTTTCTTCCCATAGTTAGCGGTTCTAGCGAGATCACTTAAGTATGCGGCGAACAGATTATGAAATATGTCGTCAGTCTTAGACCACGCAACCTGAAGTATTGAAACAATACAGTGGGGCATATTTGGGCCACATTGTCGTAGTAATCGATGCAACTTTTCTGATGGGTTGTCGACCACTTCATAACGTGGGTAACAGGTTCGTCGGGCTTGGTGAGAAGGATAGCACGATTCTTGGTGCTCAATTCGGTGCGATTCAAAATGATATAAAAATAAACAAAATAAATCAGCTAGAAGAATCACCGGTAAAATATTTGCTTCTTTAATCTATGCTGATTACTACCATATTGTCACGGGGTCGTGACGTGGCCAAAGACAGGAAACTTCGTGTTGGGATTTAACTGTTTATTTGGGCGAACCTGTGCCCGGTAAATGAAAGTCTAATTACAGCAGCAGTCTTGCACAGATAGCAGCCTCGGACTGATAGCAGCGAACGCAGCATCGGCCTTCGATCAACAACCGACAAGCGGCGAAGCGCGTCGGCATTTATACCCTTGCCGTCGAATGTTCTAGCGTTATCGCGGGCGGTGGCGTAGGTTCCAGAACAATCTGTACCGTTCGCACAGTGGGCGTGATCTTATCGAAATGATCTACTACAGTCCGGAACCTTCTCGAAACCTGCAGGCGCGGTTTGCGCCGAGAATCGTGTGGTGTTTCGGAACGATAACAAAAACTTGGGAAATGGAACGTGGCGTTGCCCCCATCTGAAAAAAGGCATCGTCCCGATGCTTTAACTAAAGATGAATGTACAATAATAATGCAAGAAAGTACAATGAATAAATTACAACAATAATACAAAAACACTGTTTCAGTTTGTTAACGTGCATGAAACGGCTTGAGGCGCGCGACATGGACGACTTCAGGTCGCGATCGGCGTCGTTGAGAGTTCGTGATGCCGTCGGGGAAAACCTCGTAATCAAGTGGGCCGAGACGTCGAACCACCTTGTACGGTCCGAAGTACCGTCGCAGAAGCTTTTCACTTAGTCCACGTCGGCGTGTCGGCGTCCACACCCAAACACGTTCACCGGGCTGGTATTCCACGAAGCGTCGTCGAAGGTTGTAACGGTGGCTGTCGGTCGTCTGTTGATTCTTGATACGGAGACGCGCAAGTTGTCGGGCTTCTTCGGCGCGTTGAAGGTACTCGCTCACAACGAGGTTTTCTTCGTCGGTGACGTTGGGTAACATGGCATCGAGCGTCGTTGCCGGGCTCCTTCCGTAGACCAATTTGTATGGAGATATCTGCGTCGTCTCCTGCACCGCCGTGTTGTATGCGAAGGTCACATACGGAAGAATGGCGTCCCACGTCTTGTGTTCGACATCGACGTACATTCGGCATGTCGGCGATCGTCTTGTTAAGCCGCTCGGTGAGGCCGTTGGTCTGTGAGTGGTACGCTGTCGTCCGGCGGTGGTTTGTTTGGCTGTATGCCAAGATCGCTTGAGTTAAGTCGGCAGTGAATGCCGTTCCTCTGTCGGTGTTAAGGACCTCCGGGGCGCCGTGACGTAGGACGATATTTTCGACGAAGAACTTAGCTACCTCCGATGCACTGCCGTTGGGAAGTGCTTTTGTCTCGGCGTAGCGGTTGAGGTAGTCGGTAGCTACCACTATCCACTTGTTTCCGAAAGCCGACGTCAGGAACGGCCCAAGTAGGTCCATACCAATCTTCTGAAAAGGTCGGTGAGGTGTTTCGATTGGCTGCAGAAGTCCTGCTGGCCTTGTTGGCGGTGCCTTGCGTCGCTGACAGTTCCGGCATGTCCTCACATAACGAGTGACGTCGGTGGTAAGACGTGGCCAGTAGTACCTTTCTTGTATCCTCGCGAGCGTGCGGGAAACACCGAGATGCCCTGCCGTCGGATCGTCGTACAGGGCCTGCAGGAGTTCTGGTCGCAGAGCTGAAGGCACCACAAGGAGGTACTTAGCTCGAAGCGGTGAAAAGTTTTTCTTTTGTAGAAGACCGTTTCGTAGAAAGAACGACGCAAGTGCGCGCTTGAATACCTTCGGGACTTCGGCGGTCTTGCCTTCGAGGTATTCTATTAGGGCCTTAAGTTCCGGGTCGGCCCGCTGTCGTTCAGCGAAGTCGTCTGTAGTTATCGTTCCCAAGAAGTAGTCGTCATCCGAGTCGTCGGGTAGCGGTTGGTCGACAGGCGCACGAGAGAGACAGTCAGCGTCGGAGTGTTTTTTGCCGGACTTGTAAATGACAGTAATGTCATATTCTTGAAGTCTCAGGCTCCATCGTGCGAGGCGACCTGAAGGGTCCTTCAAGGTGGCTAGCCAACACAAGGCGTGGTGGTCGCTCACAACTTTGAAGGGCCTGCCGTAGAGGTAGGGGCGAAATTTCGACGTAGCCCAGATGATGGCGAGGCACTCCTTTTCTGTTGTGGAATAAGTTGCTTCTGCTTTGGATAGCGATTGGCTGGCGTAACTAATAACCCTTTCAAGTCCGTCAGCCCTCTGCACAAGAACGGCGCCATGACCTACTCTGCTTGCGTCAGTATGTATTTCTGTCTCGGCGAATTCGTCGAAATGGGCAAGTAACGGAGGCGTCTGGAGGCGATGTTTAAGCTCCTGGCAAGCGTGTTCCTGTGGCGTTTCCCACTTGAACTCCACGTCGGCCTTGGTAAGGTTAGTGAGAGGATCGGCGATGCGGGCGAAGTTTTTCACAAACCGCCTATAATAGGCGCACAGGCCCAGAAATCGGCGCACGGCCTTCTTGTCAGTGGGCGGCGGGAAGTCGGCGATGGCGGCTGTTTTCCGTGGATCGGGACGAACTCCAGACTTGCTGATAACGTGCCCCAGAAACAAGAGCTCCTCATACGCAAATCTGCACTTTTCTGGCTTCAGTGTGAGTCCGGACGTCTTGATGGCTTGAAGTACAGCTTCAAGGCGCCGAAGATGCTCGTCGTAACTCGAGGAAAACACGACGACGTCGTCCAAGTACACAAGGCAAGTCTGCCACTTCAATCCTGCCAGTACTGTATCCATAACGCGTTGAAAAGTTGCAGGCGCTGAGCAAAGACCGAAGAGCATCACCTTAAACTAGAAGAGGCCGTCCGGTGTTATAAACGCTGTCTTCTCTCGGTCTCTTTCGTCGACTTCGATTTGCCAATAGCCAGTCTTGAGGTCCATTGACGAGAAGTACTTGGCGTTATGGAGCCGATCAAGTGCGTCGTCTATTCGTGGGAGAGGATACACGTCCTTTCTTGTGATTTTGTTCAGGCGGCGATAATCGACGCAGAAACGTAGGGTCCCATCCTTTTTCTTCACTAACACCACGGGGAATGCCCACGGACTCTTGGACGGCTGGATAATGTCATCTCGCAGCATTTCATCAACTTGTCTCTTCATTGCCTCACGTTCTCGCGTCGAAACCCTGTACGGACTCTGACGGAGTGGTCTGGCATTTTCTTTGGTTATGATTCGATGTTTCGTGATTGCGGTCTGCCGAATTTTCGATGACGACGAAAAGCAATCTTCGTATTGCAGGAGCAGGGCCTAGAGCTGTTCTTGCTTATCGTTCGGAAGTCTGGGACTGACGTCGAAAGCTATGGGAGGGGTTTGGTTCCTCTGAGCAGGTTCCGCAGAATCGGTGAGGACGAAAGCACTGGTGGCTTCGACAATTTCTTCGATGTATGCGACCGTTGTTCCTTTGTTCACATGTTTGTACTCATTGCTGAAATTCGTGAGCATAACCGTTGCTTTGCCTCCCCGCAGCTCTGCAATTCCTCTTGCGACGCAAATATTTCGGGTGGCCAACAGATGCTGACCGCCTTCTACGACGCCTTCCAAGTCAGGTAATTTAGGTGCGCCGACTCAAATAATGACGCTTGAGCGAGGCGAAATGGTCACTTGTTCTTCCAGCACATTCAAGGCATGGTTTCCTGACGGCGTGCGCGGCGGTAGTGCTTCTTCTGTGGATAACGTTATCGACCTTGTTTTTAGGTTGATGACAGCACCATGGAGGCATAAGAAGTCCATGCCAAGGATGACATCTCTCGAGCAACGCTGTAGGACTACGAAGTCTGTAGGATAAATACGGCCGTTTATGGTGACTCTCGCTGTGCAGATTCCTGCAGGCGTTACGAGATGACCTCCGGCTGTGCGGATTTCAGGGCCTTTCCAAGCTGTCCTAACTTTCTTTAACTTTGCGGCGAACGACCCACTGATGACAGAATAGTCGGCTCCAGTATCGACGAGAGCAGTAACACTGTGGCCGTCGATAATAACATCGAGGTCGCTAGTTCGCCGTCTCGCATTACAGTTAGGGCGTGGCGTCGGGTAACGGCTGCGTCGGCTTGTTCCGCTGCTTCCATGTTGCGTCATCCGGCCACCTTCGGTAAGTGAGCTTTTGCCTTCAGGGCTTTGCCTGGTTGGTGTGTTCAAAAAGATCCGTCGCGTCGGCGTCGTCGTCGGAGGATCTTCGGTAGTTCGTCGCACAGCAACCGCACCTCCATCGGTTGCTGCCCTTAGTTTCCCGGATACGGGCTAGGAGACCAGCCCCGCGTTGGGCCAGAGTACTGCTGGGGGTGCGGTGACATGCGGCGGCTGGGCGACGGCGAACGGGAAGGACTTCGTGGTGTCCATTGAGTTCCTGCCAGGTAGTCGGCGATGTCACGTGGCCGATCTCCTGGCTGCGGACGCGGTGCATTGACGGCGAAGCCACGCAGTCCCATCTGTCGGTACTGGCAACGGCGGTATGTGTGCCCGGCCTCGCCGCAGTGGTAGCAGAGTGGGCGGTTGTCAGGTGCACGCCAAACGTCCGTTTTCCTCGGTTCACTGCGCTGGCCCGCTGGGGAACGGTAGGACGTCGGTGGGGGTGGTGGTGGCGGTGGCGTCTGGCGACGGAAGTGCGACGGGGCGGCGTTTTGGCGTGGACGGGGAGGAGCGTTGTGGCGCACTGCAGCGGCGGTACATGAACGAAGCCGCACCTCCACCAGATGTCACGGGGTCGTGACGTGGCCAAAGACAGGAAACTTCGTGTTGAGATTTAACTGTTTATTTGGGCGAACCTGTGCCCGGTAAAGGGAAAGTCTAATTACAGCAGCAGTCTTGCACAGATAGCAGTCTCGGACTGATAGCGGCGAACGCAGCGTCGACCTTCGATCAACAACCGACAAGCGGCGAAGCGCGTCGGCATTTATACCCTTGCCGTCGAATGTTCTAGCGTTATCGCTGGCAGTGGTGTAGGTTCCAGAACAATCTGTACCGTTCGCACAGTGGGCGTGATCTTATCGAAATGATCTACTACAGTCCGGAACCTTCTCGAAACCTGCAGGCGCGGTTTGCGCCGAGAATCGTGTGGTGTTTCGGAATGATAACAAAAACTTGGGAAATGGAACGTGGCAATTTGTCATTCCAGTCCATTCTGAGCTTACCCTTCAATATAATTTAGTATAGGAAAATCTCCCAGTAAATGGGCCATATCCTACGATTATAAGGAAGCACTTAAAAGAGTGTGACGTCTACTACTTCGGGTTTACCGCTAGTCGATGTCCGACATCAAAGAAATTTGTCATGACGCTGCTCATGAATACCATGACCCCATTTTACACATTATTGACCGCCTGCAAGTACGCTGTACTGCGCCCGTGCTTTATGAAATTTGTTCACTGGTGGTCTTTCTTTTATCTCACCTCGTTTACCTTCTTATTCTCCTCCCCATGTGTAGGTTAGAAAATTCATTAAGTCTTGCTAAGCTCACTGAATTTCCCGTATCCTCTTAATAGTCTCTTTCTCTCTCTCTCACCACATTGTTTTTTAAATATGTTTTACGGCATTTATACACTACACTTATAAGTGGTGTCTCTCTCTACAACGATCTAACATAGGAATCTACCTAGTTTATACTTTGCTAGTATAAATTCAGTACTTAATGGACCCCAGATTCCCGCTGACTTGGCAGCCAAATGTTTGTGTTCACTAATTTGTACGAATTCGTGAATAAATGATGATGACCGTTGCTTCCGAATGATGGTGAACATAACCTAAGTAATATCAGTGGTTACACTATAGAAAGGAGGTTGCGGAACAGCTGTACAAGTATCTTGATTAGCTCAGGACTGCACACGTAAAGAGATAGACATGGCTTCGAATGCTGTGTTGTGCGAGCTGTTATTTTGTTTGCTTTCATTTTTCCTCAATTGATGTATCAATTACTTTGACTACACATTCTCTGCCTTCGTTAGTGTTTCCCATATAGTAATATATAATAATTCATTAAACAAGCAATAATACTGAAACGCTAAAAAAATCAAGGGCTCGTTTTTTCTGTCTTATCTATCTTAGTTTTCATTAATATAGTTATTGCCAAATGTTGAGAATCGTCAGAGAGCTTGTGCAAACAAGCACCAGTGGACCAAGCACGTTGTGTGTTGAGGGACAGATCATGGCGGTGTCATCACACTCATTTAAATCACAATGAAACAATTACCTGCGGGTATGTATCTTTCGCATCATGGACTTAAGTGCGTACTACGCGTGGTGTAAGAGAGGAGTGAATTCTAATAAGGACGATGCTATCCCACCAGGACGCCAAACAAATCAGTAGATGAGACCTGAGGGAAAGAGAAAATTACACGCCTAGCTTGAGTGTGACATTTACATAACGCACACTTGGACTTGTCCAATACTAGACACTTCTCTAGAAAGCGATCTACCTCGGTGCTCAACTCTTACCTAACCAAACTTAAAGCGAAAGAGAAGACATGTGTGGAACATGTTTGTGTAAACATGGAAGTGTATAAACTTCAGATTTAGCATGAAGTACACTGCTCAAAACTTTTTTTTAATGAAAAATTTTGCAGATTATATAAACTAAAATACCTACCTAGATTAGTTTGCCTCCCTAAAGTTAACCACAAAATAAATTTCCCGGTAATAGTGGTTACGTCAATAATGTGAGCTTCATCTGTCTCTTTGATGCTTGTATGTACGAGTTATGATACATTTGCAGCTACCGATCTATATTTTTGCATTTATATAATTTTTATGGACTAAATGTCACATAATACGCCTGTCCGTGTGGTACTTCGCAAAAATTTACTGAACTCGGTATGCTTTGTGACCTGAACTTGTATGACTCTTGTGAAATATTTACGCTGCACTGTTGTGTTATACTTTGCAGCGAAAGCTGTTATCAATCCCAACAAAAACAATGGCCCATTCAGACGTCATAGTTGTCCGCCGCTACCACTGCCGCCTGTTTCCGTAACTAATATCGTGAGAAATAAAAATACAAAATAAATAAAAAATGCCACGAACAGAACGGGAATTGAACTCGGTCCTCCACGTGACATCCCAGCACTCGACCACTGAGCTACGATGGTGCTTGAAACTCCGTTCCAAACTGACCTTATGCAGGCTTCGTGTTGGGTAAGTAATCGCGTTACCATGTGCATTAAATCGTTTTGGAAGAGAAAAGCGGCTACCAAGCGTCACATATTGTGGATTGCGTAATGAGTGACTCTATAAATGTTCCAACCCATTACAAAGGACTCGAGCACAATTCTTTATTGTAGACAGCGACAACATCAACAATGCCGTCGCACTGCAAGACGTATGGTCCGACGACTGTGAACATAGTGCTTAACAAGTGTATAGCGGGCACCACGCTTTTCGAAAGAGTGACGAATAATGACCTATATGGTGGACGCTTCCCCACAACACAAAATTTATCATGATTCATGGCGGAGCGGGTACCGTGCAAGTGTGCTTCTAGTGGTTGCCCAAAGAGTTTTTGCAAAAGACTAGAAATGCCGCTCTAACAGATTTCGCTACGACTGTGCTGAGCATTCCGCGTGGGCCTGGCAGTTTCAAATGCGAAGCATTTCTTAGCAAACTTTGGTGCCTTTGCGCGTATCTATTTATCTAATCACCTTCGACTTTGTGCTCTCCTGACCATTTCGTTAATAGGATTCATACCAAAGTCGGTATGAAATAACATGACTGTATGAGGAACATAAATGACTGGTCATGTAATGAAAATCATGATTTGTCATAGACTGCATGGTTCATATACCGTGGCCTTGGTGCTCGAGCAGCCGCTTCGTGAACTTGATTTGTACTGAACATGTTATTGTGAGACAGTTCTGCATAGTAACATAAAACTTTGTAATAAAAAATCATGATTTGCATGTCATGTATAGCATTACTTATATACCATGCTCATGGTGCATTCGTGGTTTTTCCGCTAGGCTTACATCAACGGAATTGGTTATTGCACGACGAGCCCGTAGGACAAACTGAAATCACATTATGAAAGTAATGACATGAAAATTATGAGGATAATGTCATGTAATGCATGACTTGATTTCCACGCTCATGGGAACCTCGAGGCTTGTTCGCGAGCTTCACATGCAGTGATTTCGGCATTTCATGACGTCACTGTATGACTACCATAAATAGAAAAATGATAAATTAAAATCATGACATGTCATATCAGCACGACTCGCACACCACGCTCATTGTGTGCTTGCGGCCAGCTCGCTAGCGTACCATACACTAAATTTGGTATTGCGTGACGGATCTGTATGAAGGACATAAATGTCAAGTGGTAAGATGAAAACCATGACAAGTCATGGTAGTATCGTTTGCATATCATGTGGATGGTACGCTTGCGGCCAGCTCGCTTGCGTTATATACAACAAATTTGGTATTGAATGACGTGACTGTATGATGGCCATGAATGACAAATGGTAAAATGAGCATCATTGGCATTCATATCTTGTACACAGTGATTTACGTATCACGCTGATGATGCGATTTCGTGTGTATCGTGCAGTTTACTTGCGTGATACAAAAAAGACAGCATTTTGGGAACGACCATCATGAATAACGCAAATGGCACACAATAAAATGAAAATCATAATATAGCCACACGGTTTGCTTGGGTGAGATTGATGAGTGGAAGAAGACAAAGACGATCTATCTGAGCTGGTGCTTGGCTAGTCGACTCAACGAGCCCATTTTATCAAGTTTGTCGTGAGAAACGTGACAAGACTGGTGGAGGTGCTGGGTATCGATCCCAGTACCTCCATCTAGAAGCCAGCCCAAATCTAAATCCCGACGTAGTGACGCTATTGCTTCGTTTCCGACGCTACAAGATAGCAATGAATGCTGATGTTGAGAAGGCGTTCCTTCAGATTGGCCTGCAAGAATACGACAGAGATGCACTTCGCTTCTTGTGGTTCAAGACTTCACCTCAAGTGGACAGCGAACTGCCGAAAACAGAAGTTTCGAGAATGACGAGAGTGCCCTTTGGAGCTACATTAAATCCTTTCCTTTTGACTGCAACCTTAAAGCACCACTTCAGGTCCGAAGAAAATCGCTTTCCTTCGACAGCCCGGCTATTGCAAGGCTCCATATATATGGATGATCTTATTGGTGCTGACACCATTGAACAAGCTATTCAAATGCATAAAAGATAATGGAAATCTTCAAAGATGCTTCAATCAACATTCGTAAATGGGCCAGCAATAACCCCGTTGTATATGCCGTCTTTGTACAAGGAGTCACTTCTTCCGAACAATCACTTTGCTCACCTTCTGGACCTCTGAAAGTCCTTGGACTTTATTGGAACAAACAGACGGATACCTTTTCATTTAGGCCACAGGATATTCTACAGTTAATGGAGGAGCATCGAATTACCAAACGCTTTGTGCTCCAAGCTGTTGCAAGGATCTACGACCCTTTGCGGTTTCTGTCACCCTTTATAGTAAGCGCGAAGATCTTCCTACAAGATCTCTGGAGGGGAAACTTCGGCTGGGATAACACCATGCCAATGAAGCTGTCAGCTGTCTGGAAAAAATGAAGCAAGAAGGTAGCCATGCTACATGAAATCAGTATTCCCAGGTTCCTCGCAGCGGTCAGCGAAGGCGCTTATCAAAAGGCAGAACTGCACATCTTTTCCGACGCTAGTGAGTCAGCCTACAGTGATGTAGCCTACCTTCGTACCGTCGACTCAAGTGGTACCGTCCACACTATACTATTAATGGCAAAGACAAGAGTTGCACCGTTAAAGACTGTTGCCTTCGTGAGGATGGAATTAATGTCAGCTTTGCTTGCAGCCCGCTTATATGCCTACATCATCAAGAACTGCGACCTGGGCATTGGTGAAGTAACATTTTGATCACATTCCCAGATTACCCTTTGCTGGATGTACAAGGACCCCGTTTCTTGTCGTACGGAACAGGACGCAGGAGATCAGAAATTTGACAGAATATTATCGATGGCGATTTGGTCCCGGAAAACAAAACCTTGCAGATTTGTTCACTCGAGGCTTGACTGTACACAAACTGAGAAAATCACAGTTGTGGTGGTATGGACCCGGATAGCTTGCCATGTCTCATACATTTTGGCCTGAATTCAGGGAAAACCTTGACCTCGAAAACGGAAAACTCGAGGCAGCGGAGGCGGGGCCAGAAATCAATATTTACGCTGTTAACACGAAAACATCGATGCCAACGCTGATTGATAACGAACGATTCAGCCGCCTCACAAAACTTGTAAGAGTAACGGTATGGGTTTTCCGTTATGTTAAAAAGTTGAGGAAGGAAAGCGATAGGTTCGAGGAGCTGTCTGCTGAAGAAATTCAACAGGCGGAGTGATAGTTGATTGGCGTAGAACAGAGAGCTCCCTTTGGTAACGAAGCCAACTGCGTCGCAAACGAGAATTCGATTCCTTTCCAAAGTCCAGTTGGACAATCAAGATTGTTCCTCGACAACAACGGGCTGCTTCGGGTACAAGGAAAAGTTCAGATTACGGACGACTCGAACGGTTCTCGCCATCACATCCTCCTACCAAAAGACTGTCACCTCGTTACTTTAATCATCAATCATGCTCACGAAAAAGTCTTCCACGGAGGAGTACGAGACACACTGACTCAAATAAGGGAACAATACTGGATTGCACACATACGACAGCTGTTGAAAAAAACAATACGACGGAGTGTCATCTGCCAACGCCTACAGTCTAAACCAGTTGAACAAGTTTCACCTTGTATGCCCCAGGATCGTTGTAAACAAACGCCTCCGTTTCTTGTAAGTGGAGTAGATTTTGCGGGTTCACTTTACATCAAAGGGTATCTTCACCAGCGCTCTTACATCGCTCTTTTTACTTGTGCTGTAACAAGAGCTGTTCACTTGGAACTAGTTGAAGATTTGACGACGGTGGGTTTCCTTTGTGCACTTCGGAGATTTGTATCACGTCGAGGCCTCTGTCACACAAGGTACAGCGACAATGCCCGAACCTTCGTCAAAACGTCCAAAGATCTAGAGAAGCTCTGGCGAACAATTCAGCATCCCGATGTGTTTGCATATTTCTCTTACTCGAAGATTCAGTGTCAATTCATTTGCCCGAGTGATCCTTGGTGGGGCGGATTTCGCGAGAGGAAGACCTGCTTGAAGAAAATGCTTGGTCGACGTTTGGTAAATCAGACAGAGTTGGTCACTTTACTAACGGAAGGGGAAGTAGTAATAAATTCTCGGCCTTTAACATATGTGTACAATGATGTGGATGAGCCGTGCCCCCTATCTCCAGCAGATTTTCTCCTTGGAAGAAGACTGACAACGCTACCACCTTACGACCTCAAACTCAAAACCGAGTCGACCAACGATAAACTGAAGAAACTTTAAAGTAAGAGAGAAGAGGATCTGCAAACTTTCTGGTCTCGTTGGTTAAAGGAGTACCTCAATGAACTCGGGAATTACACATTCAACCAAGCAAAAAGAAATCACCTATTGAAGGAAGGCAATGTAGTTCAACTCGGAGAAAAACATTGTCCCAGGCAACTGTGGACCTTGGTTCGCATAGAAGAACTGATCGGTGGACGTGACGGCATCGTGAGGACTTGCTTTCTACGCTTGCCCGACGGCACTGTTGTGAAGCGTCCTGTGCAGCTACTGTACCTATTGTAAGCCACCTAGCGTCATCTGTCGGCGCGGGAGACTGTTGTGAGTTCCTTTATTCATCCCTCGCAGCAGCATAACAGTCATCATCATTATTGAGCCTCCTCACGAGCTGACGCTTGGCCTCGTGGCAATGCCTGCTCACCCTTGTTTTTTTTTCTTTTTTCTTTAGTTCCATTAAAGCCTTTCATCTGGCAAGACGTGTTTTGCTTGATGTGAGCCGCACTGCAGCAGAAAGGCTCAGAGGTCCAACAATGTTACACGGTTTGAATTACCTTGCGTATTTGAAGCGTCATTTCGGCTATGAAGAGCTGAAGTTTCTGGGACATGTCATTAGTGCGGATGGAGTGCGACCTGATCCAGACAAAACTGTGCTGTCACCCCCTTTTCTGTTCCATAAGATAAAAGAGCAGTACGCCGTTTTCTCGGCTTGTGCGCGCCATCTTAAACTGACCTTAGATCAACATGGCTGCGTTCTCGTGCCAGCAAACATTAGAATTGCTACTCGAGAAGTCACCATCCCTATCACTACTTCACTTAAACATTCGCAGTCTTAGAAAGCACCAGGATGACCTTGTTGCGTTGATTTCCTTGCTTAAACATTCATTCTCTGTCATATGTTTATCTGAAACTTGGTTGTCTGGTAATGAGGATAACTTGTACGGATTGCCAGGTTATTATTCCGAATACTGTAATCGGGAGCTCTGTCGTGGTGGCGGTAGTGCCATACTTGTCAGCTCATCCTTAACCTACACACGCCGTAGTGACATAATCTTTAATAATATTTTATGTGAATCTGTTTGGCTTGAATTCAACCATAGTGTTATACCATTGAATAGCCGTAGTACTATTATAGCTTCCATTTATCGGTCACCTTCATCGTCGTATTCCGATTTTTGTAATCAGTTAAGCATCATTCTTAATAACCTAGTGAGGGAAAATAAAAACGTTGTCTTATGTGGTGATTTTAATATAAACATTATTGATCCTGATAGTGCATCGTGCTTAGAATATATGAACTGTTTATACTGCTATGGCTTTACGTCGCATATCTCAGCACCAACTAGAAACGATTTACTAGGTTCGAATACCCTAATAGATCATATTATCTCCAACATTTCCACTGAACACGTTGCAGGTGTAATAGATCATATCATTACAGACCATAATCCCGTATTTTTCATTCTGGGCTCCGAAAATACCAAGGCCAGTAACATCTCTACGAAACACCGATTCGACGCGGACAAGTTTGTGCAAATAATTAGCACAATAGACTGGACATCGGTGACTAATCTAGACTGCGCAGAAAAGGCTTTTGAGTCTTTCTCAGAAGTAATAGCTTCAGGTATAGATGCATCCACCACTTCCACTACTGTCACGAAGTGGTATCGTTCCCCTAGAAATCCATGGATAAGCAACTCGTTGTTGAAGTCCATTAATAAAAAGAATAACCTTCATAAGAAACTAAAGTCGCAGCCTTATAATCTCGCATTAAAATGCCGCTTTCACAAATACTCAGCAACATTATCTTCCTTAGGTGTGCTAAGCGCAATTACTACTGGAATCTCATTGTAAAAAACACGGGTAACACGAGACGCTGCTGGGAAATCATTAAAGATTTTTTGAACATGAAAAAATGCTCAGAGCCCACAATAAAAATAAAGCAAGGCGACGAAATGTATACCGACCCTGTAAGAGTGGCCTCCACGTTCAGTGAGCATTTCTGCGCATCTGTGGGTACGCAGCAATCACCAGGTCATTTACGCAATATACCACGGTGTACTCGTTCTTTTTATCTTCATTCCACGTCTGCAGATGAAGTCCTTCAGGTCATCACATCACTAAAGACCACAAGTGCTGGTTTAGATAATATTGATCTTTTTAAAGTAAAGCTAGTTTCAAACTTAATATCCCCACCTTTGGCAGTAATTATTAACAAGCTGTTTTCAGCGGGTGTGTTTCCGAGCTGCCTTATGGCTGGTAAAATAGTTCCAGTTTTTAAGAAGGGTGATAAGACTTTTGTACAGAATTATAGGCCAATCTGTATCCTGCCTTTCTTCGGTAAGGTAATTGAAAAGTTATTCCACATTAGATTAATGCGTTATCTGAAAAAATTTAACCTTTTATCTCCACAACAATTCGGATACCGTCAAGGATATTCAACTGAGCTGGCACTAATTACCCTAACGGAGGAAATTAAACAAGCTATTGATAGAGGGTTACTTGTGGGATCTGTGTTTATCGATTTGACGAAGGCTTTTGACACTATAAATCATCACGTTCTACTTGCTAAACTCGAATCATTTGGTATGTCTGGTCCGCCACTAAGTTTTATTAAGAGCTACCTTAGTAACTGGTCTCAAATGGTTCATTTTAATGGCCATCTTTCAACGCCCAAGTTAATTAACGTCGGTGTTCCACAGGGATCAATTTTAGGCCCACTTTTATTTTTGATGTTTATTAATGATCTACCTACAATTCTTACAAGGACCAAGTGCATACTTTACGCTGACGACACAACCATCTTTCAGTCATCTAAATCAGTTTATTCACTCCAGTCTGACCTCAACACAGACTTACATAACATAACTTTATGGTGCCAGGCCAATTATCTTCAGATCAATACTACTAAAACCGTGTTTATGTTGTTCCATTCCCCGCGCATTTCACTTGACATACAACCTTCCCTTCACATTGGTAATACCGTCATAAACATTTCCAGTGAAGCGCGGTTTCTTGGCGTCATCTTAGATAGCAAACTAAAATTTCATAAACATGCAGCATCACTCGCTAAAAAGATTGCATTTGGTATTCACGTTATCATCAAGACACGAACTTATTTTCCGCCTCACATCATACGTACTTTGTATTTTGCTTATATTCATAGCCATATATCGTATTGCGTATCATCTTGGGCCAACACATATTTCACGCTCATCGAACGTTTGCAGCGACTTCAGAATCAAGCAGTTATATTGATGACTTTCAGCCCATTTTACTTCTCCTGCAGCTCGTTGTTTCCTCAGCCTAACATACTCCCATTGAGACAATTATTTTGTCATAGAATGTCCATTGTCGCCTTTAGACTCATCACGCATGACATTTTTATTGCATGCATTGATCATCGCCACTTAACTAATGATAACATCACCAGGTTTTCTCAGTGCAATAATCTTCTTTTGCCGGCCGTAAGGACAAACTACGGCAAGTTCTCAACCTTATTTACTAGCATAGCCATTTGGAATTCATTGCCTTTTGAATTGAAATCATCGCATAACATCCATATTTTCACTTCGCGTAGTAAGAAATATTACGTTCAGGAATTAATCAACTCATCCGATTTGTGTAATTAACTGTTAATAGCTCTCCACAGTTCTGTGCTATTTTACTACTTCAATTGGCCTTTGTATAATTGATAACACTGATAATGAAACGTGTTACATTTGTCACGTAGAGTTCAATAATATTGTTTTTTGTCTTAACTTGCTTTTGATTGTTTCCTTGTTATTTTTCAATAGTGAGTATTACCATTATGTTGTGTATTGATCGTGTTTTTGGTTAATCAAGATTATTCATTATTACTCACAAGACCGTATACTATTGCTGTATTTTTTGTAATTACCCCATCCATGTAGCCATAGGAGGTCCCCCTGTCAGTTTCTCTGAAACTTTGGGACCTCCTGCTGTAATAACGCTAACCATGTAACTCAACTGAACTATTTAATAAACTTGACTTGACTTGACTTGACTTATCGCCGATTTATCGCCAACTTCTCGAAGATAGCTGGACCTCTTACGCGACTCACCCGAAATGACGTGCCCTTTACTTGAGGCGCAGAACAAGATACAGCGTTCACAGAGCAACAAATGCAAACAGCCCCTGTTCTTGCCCATTTTGATGAGGGCGCTGCTACAGAAATTCATACTGATGCCAGCAACGTCGGACTTGGCGCTGTCTTTGTACAACGACATGGCAGCGTTGAGCATGTGATAGCTTACGCCAGTCGTACTCTTTCTCGAGGCTAGACCAACTATTCTACGTCAGAAAAAGAATGCCTCGCAGTCGTGTGGGCGACGACCAAATTTTGGCCTTACCTCTACGGTCCCTTCAAAGTGGTGACTGACCACCACTCGCTCTGCTGGCTTGCAAATCTCATAGATCCATCCAGCCGTTTCGCTCGGTGGAGTTTGCGTTTGCAGGAGTTCGATATTACGATTCTGTATAGGTTAGGGCGCAAACGCGAAGGCGCCGACGCGCTTTCTCGAGCGCCCGTGGGCCACGCTGTCAGGGGCTCCGAGGATGAAGATGCCTTTCTCGAAGCAGTTAGCGATTCTGAATTTATGTCAAAACAGCGGGCAGACGACGAATTACGCCCAGTCATTGATTCCCTGGAAGGCCACAACTATCAGGTCCCTCAACACATTGCTCGCGAACTGTCCTTTTTTTGTCTAAGAAGGGGCATTTTTTACAAGAAAAACGCCCGTGGTAGCGACAAAGCCTTCCTACTCGTTGTTCCTACCGACATGCATGATGTTATCCTCCTTGCGTGCCACGACGAGCCCATGTCAGGACATTTGGGCTATTCGCGAACTCTCGCCAGAGTACGCCAACAGTATTACTGGCCACGACTATCAACTAGTGTACATCGATATGTGAAAGGCTGACGTGAGAGCCAGTGCCGCAAGACTCCGCCTGTGAGACCCGCGGGCCTGCTCCAGCCGATCGCACCACCACGGACACCGTTTGACCTCGTGGGAATGGACCTTCCCGGTCCTTTCCCTTTGTCGTCCTCTGGGAACAAATGGATTATAGTTGCGACAGATTATTTTACTCGTTATGCTGAAACAAAAGCGTTACCCCGTGGCACGGCCTCTGAAGTCACGCAATTCTTCGCGCACCAAATCGTCCTACGGCATGGTGCCCCGTCATGCGTGATTACGGACAGAGGGACGTCGTTTACAGCACGAATGATGGAGGACATTTTTTAATTGAGCTGCACAAGTCATCGAAAAACAACGGCTTATCACCCGCAATCCAATGGACTGACAGAGAGGCTTAACAAGACCATAGCGGACATGCTGTCAATGTACGTGGACGTACAACACAAAACCTGGGACGACATTCTTCCATACATCATGTTTGCTTACAATACGGCAACGCAAGAAACAACACGATTTCCACCTTTCCGACTTGTTTACGGACGCAACGTGCGAACCATTCTCGATGCTATGCTTCCGTGCGACCAAAGCAATGAACTTGCTTCAGACGCCGAGCAATACACTCAATACGCCGATGAAGCTTGTCAGCTAGCTCGCATAAACACCAGTGACCAACAAGATGCAGACGCACGACGTTACAACCTCCGCCATCGAAACGTCCCCTACCACCCTGGGGACCAAGTGTGGGTGTGGATTCTTGTCCGGCGACCAGCCTTATCCAAAAAGCTCCTAAGCCGTTATTTTGGACCGTACAAGGTTCTTAGACGTGTCACAGATGTTGCCTACGAGGTATTTCCGGACGGCGCAGCGTCTTCTCGTCGACAGCTTCGGCCCGAAACTGTGCATGTCGTTCGGCTGAAGCCCTACTTCACACAGTAGCCCTTGTGGTTTCACGTGCTACGGCATGCCGTGACTTTGCGTTGCTGCTGCTGTTTGTGTTCTCCTGTGTTTTTATGCCATTTATTTTTGCGCTTGGCGCAAGCGTTGACGAAACTTCCTCATTTGCGCTGTGAGTACTGGCACTCTCCCTCTTTTGGTTCTCTATATCTGCGTGTGTATGCCTTCATTTTTTTTCTTTACGAGCATCGAGTCGATGCTTTCAAAGAGGGGGACTATTGCCACATGGTTTGCTTGGGTGACATCGATGAGTGGAAGAAGACAAAGACGATCTATCTAAGCTGCTGCTTGGCTAGTTGACTCAACGAGCCCATTGTATCAAGTTAGTCGTGAGAAACGTGACAATATATATGTCATGCGCAGCATGATTTACATGCCACGCTCATGATGCTGACACAATGTGACTTCAAATTACGCGCGCTAGCAAAAACTTGTGCCTTCTAGATGATTTGCGATGCACGAGCCTGCGGGACCCAGCTGCGCGCGAACCTGGTTGAAAGAAAAGAAGAACGTTGAAGAAGAGGCAGAAGGCAATCCTCGAGACAATCTAGCTGTGCTATAATTCTCGGGCACAAGTTCGCCCAGCCTACGTTAGCTTATAAAAGAGTTTATTGAAAAGTGCGTTACAAATCTGGTGGAGGTGCTGGGTGTGATGCCAAGCCCCTCTCGAGTGACGGAGCACAGTCCAGAACCACAGCGATTTCGACCCAACGAGCTGACGCCTGTTCATCAGCGCTGCAGTCGACGCCTACGTGGTGAGGGTCCTGAATTTTCACCTTTATCGACTTCGCTTGGAACATCAACGGCTGTGAACGGGTACGCAACCGACATGACAGCTCAGGTCACTCCAGCCAACATTGTCGTAAACCAGCCAATGCTACCAAAGCCTTTCCACGGTGAAAGCTACGAGGACGCAGAGGACTGGCTTGAGCACTTTGAATGCGTCGCAAAGGCTAACAGATATGGGGAAGAGCGCAAACTTGGAAGTGTTTACTTCGCCCTGGAAGATAGCGCACGAACGTGGTATGAAAACCACGAAGCCACCTTCCGGTCATGGAATGATTTTCGACGGGAGCTGCTCGCTGCTTTTCCGAACACAGACCGCAAAGAGAGAGCTGAAGCTGCGCTCCAGAGAAGAAATCAGCGCAATAACGAAACTGTCGCCATGTATCTGGAAGACATGTCTCGCTTATTCCGCCGAGCGGATCCAAATATGAGTGAAGACAGGAAGCTGCGCCATCTGATGCGAGGCGTGAAGCAAGAACTCTTTGCCGGACTAATTCGAAGCCCACCGCGCACCGTCGCCGAGTTTCGTTCCGAGGCGACTACAATGGAAAGGACGCTACAACAGCGAGCGAGGTTATACAACCGGGATGCGATCGTCACTTCCTTGGACATGTTGCCACCAGCCTTCGGTAACGGCATGGAAGCACTACGCGAGCTGGTGCAGCCTGTTGTGCGAGAAGAGCTGCAGAGGCAGCGTCTTGACCAGAACGCTCCAATGCTTTCGTCTCTGGCCGATGTGATCCGTGAGGAGGTCAGGCAGGTGGTACGCGAACCTTCGAGCAACGCACAGCCAGGGCCGCCGCTACAACAGAAGACGAGAAATGACGTATGCTGGTGTGCTACTACGAGGACCTCCAGGACGTGCGGACGTCGCGACGGCTACACCTATGCAGTACTCGATGCCGCCGAGCACCCTGCAGCCAACGCCAGAGAGGAGACTAAGGAAGACTGATGTCTGGCGCACTCCCGACAGGATACCGCTGTGTTACCACTGTGGGGAGCCTGGTCATCTGTACCGAACGTGCCAATACCGCCAGGCAGGACTCCGTGGTTTTCCTGTTAATGCACCTCGACCACGAAATGGTGAACGTCCCTTCGAAATTGAAGAATACCTGTCAGGTCGTCAAACCTCAAGTGGCTTCCAACGACACCAACCTCGGGCAACGACAACGGGGAGGTATAGATCGCCTAGCCCCCGACATTCAGCAAGCTCCCCAAGGTCTCGTTCCCCAAGCCCGCGTCGGGAAAACTAGAGTCAGCGACCTGTGGAGGCAAGGCCGCTGTCGACGCTAATGCAGAAAAACCTCCATTGCTGATTCTGAACGACGACCGATTCCGAAACCGGTGCTTCGATAGTGACGTTGCTTCCGATTTACGTGTGTTCGTTGACGGCTACGAAGTCATCGGACTGGTAGATACCGGCGCAGATTATTCAGTGATGAGTAGCGGACTTTCTAAAATACTAAAGAAAGTGCTGACTCCTTGGAAGGGATCACAAGTTCGCACAGCAGGAGTGCACCTCATCGACCCTACTGGAATATGCACAGCAAGAATCGGAATACGGGGTTTCACGTACGTCATCAGTTTTATTGTGCTGCCGGAATGCTCAAGAGACTTGATTATCGGCATGGATTTCTTACGAGCTAATGGCGCTGTAATCAACATGCGAGAATCATCCGTCTCATTCTCGACTAGGCACGCGACAGTACCTTTGAAACGGAAGAAAACGTATATGACCTTTGTATTGCAGATGATGGCGTCATGGTTCCGCCAAGATCGAGCATATCTGTCGCAGTAAACAACAAAGCATTCAGTGAATTCGAAGGATTTGCTGACAACAACACTGCCTTACTACTCCAAAAAGGGATCTGCATGGCACGAGGCCTTGTTAAGTTACGTGACGGATGGGCAAATGTTCTACTCACAAAGTTTGGAAATGAGGTGCAACACTTTGCAAAAGGAACCGTCATCGCCAGTCTGAATGATTTCGTCCAGGTTACGGAGCTGCGAACTTTTGAAACCAATGATTCTGATTTCGAAGACGTGGAGTTTGTCCTTGCAGGCATCGACATCGAGCCAGGCCTACTACCAAGCGAAAAAGAGCAAATAGTGGGTCTTTTAAGGGAATTCGCCGAATGTTTCTCGTTGTCATCTAAGGTTCGACGCACTCCTGTCGCTAAACATCGCATCATTGTCGACGAGTCAGTGAGGCCAATACACCAGCATCCCTACCGAGTGTCACCAAAAGAAAGAGAAGCTATTGGTAATCAGGTTAAAGAAATGCTGAAAGACGATGTAGTCCAGCCTTCATCAAGTCCATGGGCGTCACCTGTTGTTCTTGTGAAGAAAAAAGACCAAACTTTACGTTTCTGCGTTGATTATCGGAAGCTGAATGCCGTCACCAAACGGGATGTTTATCCTCTGCCAAGAATTGATGACACTCTGGATAGGCTGCGAAATGCCAGGTATTTTTCCTCACTGGATCTTAAAAGTGGGTATTGGCAGATAGAAGTGGACGAAAGAGATCGCGAAAAGACAGCGTTTGTGACACCGGACGGTTTATACGAGTTCAAGGTACTCCCTTTTGGCCTTTGTTCAGCACCCGCCACATTACAACGGATGATGGACACAGTGCTTTGTGGTCTTAAATGGCAGTCATGTCTGGTTTATCTCGACGATGTTGTAGTCTTCTCTGCTACCTTTGAGCAACATTTGGAAAGGCTCCGGGCCATGCTCACTGCGATCAAATCAGCGAACTTGACAATAAAACCGCAGAAATGTCATTTCGGCTTCCGTGAGCTCCTTTTTCTCGGCCATGTCATCAGTGCAGAAGGCGTCCACCCAGACCCTGCAAAAACTGAGGCCGTAGCAAGATTTCCGAAGCCAACAGACAAAAAGGCTGTTAGGCGATTTTTAGGTCTCTGCGCCTATTATCGACGGTTCGTTAAAAATTTTTCACGAATTGCTGAACCACTGACACGGCTGACAAAAGAGGAAATGCCTTTCGTATGGCTTGCCGAACAAGAGGATGCCTTCGATGAACTACGAAAGTGCCTTCAAAGCCATCCTTTTCTGGCGCATTTCGACAAGGAAGCGGAAACCGATATCCACATGGATGCAAGCAATTTAGGTCTTGGGGCCGTGCTCAACCAATAGCAAAACGGACAAGAACGAGTCATTGCGTATGCCAGTCGCACTCTTTCGAAAGCTGAGGTGAACTACTCAGCGACCGAGAAAGAATGCCTTGCCGTGGTATGGGCTATCAGCAAGTTTCGACCATATTTATATGGTAGGCCTTTTCGAGTTATAAGCGACCATCATTCGCTATGCTGGCTGGCTAATCTCAAGGACCCATGTGGGCGGCTTGCACGATGGAGCTTGCGATTACAGGAGTATGATGTCACGCTTGTGTACAAGTCAGCTCGCAAGCACAGAGATGCGGACTGCTTGTCACGTGCTCCGATTCAACCTGCTGCTTCTGCTTCCACCGAGGATGGTGAACATTTTATTTTCTTGGGAGCTGTGACACCACCAGAGATGGCACATCAGCAGCGATCCGACCCTGAGATACTCCTCTTGATCAAGTACCTACAAGGACAGTCTGTCGATGTTCCACGACCTTTTGTCCGCGCCTTGTCAGCGTTTGTCCTACGAAACAACATCCTGTATAAAAGTAACTTTGACAACAATACAGCGACATTCCTGCTTGTCGTCCCTTCACCTCTGCGACCAGAGATTTTGGAGGCTTGCCACGACGATCCATCAGCTGGACACTTAGGAGTAAGCAGAACGTTAGCACGCATCCGCACAAAATACTACTGGCCGAAGTTGCTTAGCTCTGTACGACACTATGTCAGAACCTGCCGAGACTGCCAAAGACGTAAAACGCCACCGCTAAAACCAGCAGGTCTCCTTCAACCGATAGAACCACCAGAAGCCCCATTCACACAAGTAGGAATGAACTTACTGGGCCCATTTCCTACGTCGTCATCGGGAAAACGATGGATAATAGTTGCGACTGACTATTTAACCAGATATGCCGAGACAGCGACTCTAGTTAAAAGATCAGCCATTGAAGTAGCCGAATTCTTCGTCTCCAACATAGTATGCGGCACGGAGCTCCAAAAGCGTTGATCACGGACCGAGGGACTGCATTTACGGCTGACCTGATGAAATGTATCATGAAATTGACGCACACCAGTCTTAGAAAAACGACGGCATATCATCCTCAAGCAAATGGTCTAACCGAACGACTGAACAGAACGCTGGCTGATATGTTGTCAATGTACGTTGATATAGAACACCGTACTTGAGATAAAATATTACCCTATGCAACATTCGCCTATAACACTGCGATGCAAGAGACAACACGGATGACGCCATTCCAACTTGTTTTTGGCCGGACGTTAACGACACCTTTAGATGCAATGTTACCTATTGACGAGACGCCCGAGAATTACTATGACGTTCACGACTACATACAAAGAGCAGAAGAAACTAGACAGCTGGCACGATATCGCATTCTCCAGCAGCAGAAAACCGACACGCATCGATACAATCTGCGAAGAAGAGACGTCCAGTACGCACCAGGAGACAGAGTATGGGTGTGGATTCCTGTACGAATACGTGGCCTGTCAGAAAAACTGCTTCGCCGCTATTTCGGTCCGTACAGAGTGCTCCGCCGCGTCGGCTCGCTTAACTACGAAGTTACGCCAGAGGGACAGGATATTTCATCCCGACGGCGGCATCGCACGGAAACTGTGCATGTCGTCAGGATGAAACCATATCACGGCAGGCAATGAAACGCTGAAGATACAACGTTCTTTGACGTTAACGACATCCCCGACGAGGGTTTGTGAAGGACTGCCATGCAACCAGTTTGACACAAGCATCGGGACGATGCACTCTGGAAAGGGGGGCAATGACACAATGTGACTTCAAATTACGCGCTAGCAAATACTTGTGCCTTCTAGATGATTTGCGATGCACGAGCCTGCGGGACCCAGCTGCGTGCGAACTGGGTTGAAAGAAAAGAAGAACGTAGAAGAAGAGGCAGAAGGCAATCCTCGAAACAATCTAGCTGTTCTCGGGCACAAGTTCGCCCAGCCTACGTTAGCTTATTAAAAGAGTTTATTGAAAAGTGCGTTTCAATACTCTCACACCTCTTTCGCCGACGTGAGATTTGCCAAGCTTGGTGTTGAGTGACGTGACTGTACGACGAACATAAATTACATAAATGACAAGTGATAAAATGAAAATCATGGCATGTCATGTCAGTATGACCTGCATACTACGCCGATTGGGCGCTTGCGGCCAGTTCGCTAGCATGATATACGTACACGAATTCGGTACTGCGTGACGGGGCTGTATGAACATATATTAAAAGTGCTATCTTGGAAATCATTACATCCATTTTATATACAACAGAATTTTCATACCGAACTCATGATAGGGCTGTATCGCTAGCTTTATATTCACTAAAACTAGTATGGCGTGGCGTGGCTGATGAAGAAATTAGTCATCAGGTGGTAGCACTGAAATTATGACATGCATGATATTTATCGCATTTCGTGCTCATGTGGCACTCGGGGTTCTTTCGCCAGCTTGATACACACCAAAATAAGTACCAATCGTAAAGTCTAGCAAGATGGAAAGCCATTTCAGTCTTGTAAGCATCATGCGTTCCATTATTTGACTGACACAACTGTCTAGGGCGATTGACCTATTAGGAGCTCGCATGAGCACTTGCCTAGCTTCGGTAAGGCATGGTCCTCAGGCCCATGCTCTTCAACACCACGCTCATCGGTCTGGCAGCTGAGCTCCCTAACGTTGTCGCAGTCAGTGCCTACGCGGACGACATATGCATATGGCCATCTGGAGCAACGCATCAGCAACTGAGAGCAAGACTAGAACTCACGACTTCAGTAACGTCGAAGTACTTGTGCCGTCCAGGCCGACAGCTTTCAATAGCCAAATGTGCTGTATTGGCATTCACAAAGAAATCAATGGTGCGGTACACGATGTTCGCTGGCGGTGCAGTGATCCCTGCTGTCACGCACAAGCCGGTATTTAAAAGTCCTCCATGACCACAGCCTATCGGGACGAAGCCTATCCCTGCGCTACGGACAAAGATTACCAGTTTTAGCGACGTTCTTCTAGTTGTATCAGGGCTAAGTTGGGGGCCTTTTGAGAAACGCTTCCTGCAGTTGTACCAGGCATTTTTCGTTGGCTACCTACGGTGCGGCGCACTTGTGCTTTAGAGTATGCTTTTAACATGCATTCGTACTTTAAAGAGCCTTGAAGTGCGTGCGCTGCGAACGTGCCTAGGTCTACCTGGGTGTACATCACCCTCTGGCACCATAGAGGAGTCACGTAGATATCCCTTGAAGTTTTATCTGACTTGCGAGCCATTTTGTATGCATCTTCATCTGCCTAGCCGACATGCAAATCATTTGTTGTCATTGCTACAGAGAGACCGACGAGGCTAGGCTGCACCTACTCACTATGCCTACACACACAAAGGCACATCATTCCTTCAGAATTCGCCTCTGCCGTTGTCCCAAAATTGTGGACGCTGAACAGACAGATGGTGTTCCTACATATTCCTGGGATTACAAAAAAAGCGTTGTGTCAGCTGTGCTTCCCTCAAGCAATTTACTTTCCATCAAAACGACGATGTTCTTCCCGTGTACACAGATGAATATGTGACTTCATGCGCTTCGGCTCTGGCTTTTGGTACATCTCGAAGAACAAGTTATAGACAATAAGTCCTCCTCTACAGCTGTACAACCTGTCTGAATTTCAGTAGCCCTGCACTTTGTGCCCGGCCAAGCACCATATGAATGGCTGATAGTGTGATTCAAAATGAGCATTGCAAGTCATTGACTCCTGCTCAAAGAGCGGACAAAATTTTACATTAGTATTAGAAATGAATAAAGCGTTCAACCTCACGCAGGGGAATGGTCACACAATCACATAGCGATAGATCCATGGACACTGGACTGGCAGGCAATGAGCTTGTGGATACTGAAGCAAGAGCCGCTGTGTACAACGCCCCTATCGACGTGAACGTGCCATACTCCAGAATTGAGGTGAACTCTTTACTGAGATCGCTCATCCGAGAATGCAAAACGATCTGTTGGTCACAGCCAGACTATCGATACAGGCGTCTGCGAGAAACAGACCTTCAGATGACTGTTCGGCTCCCGGCCGGCATGAAACGAGGTATCTCCAGTCTGCTACACCGAATCAGCCTGGGTGTTGCATTCACTCGCCGCTATGCACACCTCATCCGCCGTGCGGACAGCCTCAACTGTGAAAGTTGCCAAGTGTGTGAACCAGCAGAGAATGCATTTTGCGATTGCCTATTTGACGTGTCGCATTGAAAAACGCTCTCTCGAACGCTGGCAAGAATAGGTGTGGCAGCGCTTACTGAAAGAGACATTTCATGAGCAGTGTGTGACCAGACAAGATTAAAAACTTCTATAAAGGCTGAGATAGGTTTCATAAAAAGTACAGGACTGGACACTAGACTCTGGTGAAGCCACAGTGCTGCGTTTCGATTGTATATGCGCATAACTGCCCCCATCATACGCCTTGATCACTTCTTTCTTTTCCCTCAGGCCTGCCTCTCTGCCTTCTAATAAATCATTTCTCTCTCTCTCTTATTGAAGATAACTGTTCTAACATATCACAATGTTTATTTGTGGTGTTGCCTTATAGTTGCTCAGCATTATTTTAGATAGGTAACAAAAGTTGCACATGCGAAAAGTTGCGGTGTGTACTACGAAGAAGAGGTTCTGAAAGCGTAATTGCTCTGCAGCGGGACCCTCGGTACGTTATATATGATGAAATATCTCGACCAACAAGACGACGAATCTGCTGCATTCGTGTTCCAAGGTATATGGACAACATTTCAGTAAACAATATTTTAGTTCTGCTCTTTAACTTTCAGTCTCACAGTGTGTCACGGAGTGTTTCGAAGCTTTTCTGCACTGTTTCAGAGCTTATTGAGTCCTGTGCAACCAGATGTAGCTAAATAAAGGTGTCCAACTCAATTGTGATTGGCATCTTAAAGCGCTATCAGTGCATTATTGATCCATGGGTGCTTGCGCACTCTCCAAGCATAATAAATATTAAAAAACGAAGGTTTTGCATCATGAAACTGTGCCCACCTGCGATATTTCTCCATTTTAGGTAAGCTAACAAAAGGCGAGAGTAGAAAACCCAGCGTCATGTGATATACCACACATCAAGACGTTTGTCACAGCACGCAAATATACAGTTATTTCGTGACACTATACATAGAGTGAGAGATCAAGTGCATACCTTAATTTGGAGCGTAGAAACACTGGTTCCAATTTAGATGCTTAGTATTAAGGGTACCCTGACGCAGAGTATTGACAACTCCTAACTGAATAAGTCATCACCCCTGCCGTTTCAAAATCAACCCAAGGGGTTCGTTGTCACGAAGCCTCTAACACCTATTAATGCCGAAAACCAACATAAGTTCGATTTTTGAGGGTAATCGAAGGTGTTTTTACGGGGAATAGCCTATGCAGGCGAAACCGAAATTCGCCCATCCTATGTGAGAAAACAGCATATGTGCCATAGCAATTGGGCGAACCCCATTACCCGTTATTGGCCTCTTATAGAAATTATGAAGGGAAAAAACGTGCTGCAAAGGCCAATTAAGAATTCTGGACTTGTGTAGCCAATAGATGAGAATAAATAAGCATCCCTATTAAACCTGACATAAACCCCGGCGCGAAAGTTTCTGCATCGCTGATTAATCATCTGTACAGTGCTTTGAAAGTAACTTTTAAGGCTCATCTGAAACATTACATCATCGCGGTGTTTGCTCTCTATTTAAAACTATTTAATTCTCTTGCTATAATCATAATATTTGTCGGGGCTTTATGTTCCAATAACAGTATTTGATTGTGAGGAACGCCATATAGAGCTCGGGTAGATTAGACTACCTGCTTGTTTTTGACATGCGCTCAAAATCCATGTAGAGGGGTCTCTAACATCTTTTGCCTCCATATAAAAGCGACCACCGCGACAATACGTGATTTCATACCACAACCATCGCGTCACCGGTCGAACACCTCAAGACAACCGCGGCGAGTAGGTCTTAAACCTATCGGGGGTACGCTTCATAATTGAAAGACTCGTAATCATCATCTTCAAAAGAAGGCAGCCATGGACAGCGAACAGGCATTGCTGGTCAGGGCTGCGGCGAATGATGCCAACGACAACTTAGGTGCGTGCGACTTCGAGGAACCTCGGACTGACTGCGGTGCCCGCGAGTCAGCGGCGGCTGGAGACGACGTCTGGCGGGTTGAATTCGACTTTATTTCGGTGGCGGAATCGGAAAAAGGAAGCAACACGGCTCTCGTGTCACCCGAGACAGAACAAGGCGAGGAATTCGTTGGTTGCTAAAAATTTATTAATATCCCTGAGAGATGGGACAAGCGCACAAAAGGCTCCATCCACATTGAGAGAGGCAGGCAAGGCCGAATCCTTGGCTCTCATTTCCCACGCGTGCTCGCGTGCCCCTATCTCGTGGTGGGTTGAATCGCACGTCTTGACTGGCCTTTGGCTTTCACCGGAACGCTTCTGTTGTAGGTACCGGGCTGCACAAAGGTCACTGCAATTGTTGCAAAGACACCGTTTGCGAAAAGAGCGCAATTTTCAGACAGCGAATCAACAACTAAGACGCTTATTCGCGTTCATATCTACCTGTGAGTTCGTTTCGTGTGTTATTGGTGTGTGAGAAACGCGGGGCACCTTTCGATCTACTAGCTATTCTGCGCGTGACCTTCCAATTTGTTGCTATCGCGTTCATTTTTCGCCTTTGCGGCAAAGCTGTGACTTTTTAAATATTATTATTATTATTATTATTATTATTATTATTATTCATTAAGATGTGGACAGCGATGTAGATCGTACACCTAACAGTAATAACGCAACGCGTTATCATATCGTACCACAGAACACACAACCAATATTTCTCCTTTCTTTTTTGTGACACGAAATGTAGGTTCAAAACTTTGTTACACAAGTGGCATATTGCTTTTGCAAGAAATGTGCTTCATTTGTTCATAACAAAAGGAAGCTTTGGAAATCCGTAGAACGCCATCATTAATTTACGGCACTGACTTCCCTATACCGAACAAAAGGTATTTGTTTTGTTTTTGAGGTACTAATTGTGTGGTGAAGTTACAAGCGGCAACAACAACACGCGCAGATGGTAGTGACTCCATCTCGCTCACTCGATAGCTGTGGAAGCCATTAGTTCCGCGGCTTGATGTACACACGTGGGATGCGAAATGAAAGAAAAAAAAACATGAAGCGTCGTGAAGTTTTAATGGTACATTACTTTCGACCACTGGGGTTCGTCCCCATCTTTCATGGGTCGTGTACGCGGCATAGTACTAAATTATGACCAAAATAAATTTACCATCAACTATGAAAAAAAAACGTAAAAACTTGAAGAGAATTACGAGTGGTACATTGAGAATGTAAACAATTCCAAATCACCTAAACAAAACAGCGCCTGTACGCCTCCTGGTATTTGGCAGCAAAAGCGTTGTAGGGTGCCTTTATTCTACTCACAGAAGACGCTCTTTTGTGACATGCTCAGCATCTTCGAACAAACTCAGTAAGTGCTGCTGGCTGGCTCTTGGCAGGGTCGTTCAAAGTATTGGAGGTTCCTAGTTCATCGAAGGACCCTGCTAATGAAAAATTTGAGTCAGTGTTGCTAAATTTCATCTAATTGATTACGTGCGCTGGCTAAATGGTTGACTTGTGTGTTGGCCACACGCTCTCATAACTGCAACATTGTCTTGAGTCAGTCTCGATGCTCTTATTGAGTTACCTTTGGTAAATTTGAACGCAGCTGCAACCATACACATGCATTAATCATCTCAGTGCTCTAATAACCAGAGCGGTAAATGAGGTGCTTGTTGGAAAATATGGAACTGAAAACGTGTGTGCGTGTGTGTGCGCGTGTGCGTCAGTGTAGCAATATGTACTGCACTCCATACACTCTCGCATGTCCTATAGGCCACGTTGGTAGACACTGTCGGATTTTTTTAGGACGACCTCTTCTTGAATTTCTTCAACCAACATTCTATAAGGGTCCATGACGATCTCAAATGTTCTAAAAGTGAAATATCGAGCTACCCAGAGGGCCGTGCAGTCATTTCATTAGAACCTCCATTTTTATTTCAGTGCCATTAGCAGTCGTTGTACAAGTTGGAGTGAGTGATACATTAAAATGCGTTTGAAAATTTGTCTCTACAGCAGTAATAACGAACACTGTGCCTATAAAATTTTATGGCATTCTAAACATACACGCAGGCTGCATTGCCGTTCAAAATGTATTTCGACAGTTTTTTAGAGTATTTTATTTTTGGTGCTTTGAATTTCCCTAAAACGTATTTTTTGTTAGAATTTTCTATATACATAGTATTTCACATTGATATTGCTTTATGGTAATCGAAATAAAGTTGTGAGCGGAGAAGTAAGGCTATTTTTATGCGTTCTTACGTTGGTCGATGAAGAAATTTACCCCTCATGAATGTTTTTTTTAAGACTAAGACTACGCACCTAGGCTACTAATTCCAACTTTCTATATGAAGAAACCACTGCCTAATAAGACATGTGAGGAATTTTGTTCGTGAATGCTTGATAGCTCTCAAAAAGGCAGACAAACTTCAAAAATGTTTGCCCGCATTTCCTGTCAACGTGCGCAAAAAAAAAGAAGACCGAAAATAATTTGTGATACCGCGAGTGTCCAAGTGTGGTACACTTTCTGAAATATACGAAAATTCTCTATCAGGAGATTGAAAAGGCCAAAAATTTATTGTTTTTCCAACGCGTGTAATTGTTGGCTCTATTATGGACAATGTCAACTGGTGTTGACTAAGTACGGCTGAGTGACTCTGAATGAAGGTCAATCTTACCTAATGGTGGAGAGTTATTGCTGACGCGTTCTAAATGCTCGCTACTTTACGCTGATGTTCGCAAACATCGGCCATACGGTGCTAGCCGCGACTGCAACAGAAGCGTCATCTTCCTTCAATGCCAAGTTGCGTAGCGATTTATTTTTATTAGATGCCACGTGTCACATCTACCAAGGAACACTATGATACAGTTCGTAAATGTTGGAAACACTGCCTTTTCCCGCAGAGGGCTCCGTAGCGCAACAACCGCAAGTGGAACCCGCTCCCGATTGGAGAGGCGTGACGCCTTCCACTTCGCCGGTCGCCATCCTGCTCTTGGTCCTCACCTTCACCGTGTTCTTATCCATGATTCTCATGCACATCTGGAAGCAGCGAAAGTAGGCGCCCTTCTCTCGAGGCCAGCTGCCCAGGCAAACGTGTCAGCTCTCGGCGGAATGTGCGGGCGCGTCACTATTTAACGATGCTCGCGACGAACTTGCATAGATTTCTGATGAACTCGTGCTATACCAAGCGTGATTTATTCGTACGGATGAATGTTTCTTACGTTAGCATTTTTAAATGCTAATTATAAACTACAACACCACACGGAGGCGCTGGTCGTACAAATTTGGCTGGGACTTGAAACACGGTCTTGATGAGAGAAAGTTGCCTCAAACAGCGGAAGTATCGCAAAAGACTACGGCAAATCAACTAGATATAGGAGTACTGTGGTGCCATTTCGTACAGTCGTTAACGACACTGGCGCATTATTTACAACTGCTCGATTGTCTTGTCTTTTTTCCCGATGTTTCACAGTTATGGATTTGCTGGCCCGCCCCGTATAATAGCATGATAACCATAGTTCATAATTATTGTAGGACAGTTGCGAAGAATCTAACAATAAGGAATACAGAAGGTTAGTATTAATATATTAGTTGGTGTTTGACGTCCCCAAACCATAAGATGATAATGAGGGACACCGAAGAAGAGGGCTCCGAAAATTCCTACCACCTGCGGTTCTGTGAGATGCACTTTCATCATAGCGCGCTGTTTTTCAGAAGTTTCGTCAACGCTGAAAACTGAAAGCGTGGCCGCCGCGGCCTGTATTTATTCCTACGACCTGCGGGGCAGCAGTCAAGCACGATAGCCACAAACTGGTGTGGCAGAATGGCGCAAACGTCAAGAAAGACAAATTCACGACCACCCGTTCGTGAAACGAGTCCGTTGGAAATGCATGCGAATTTCCCAAAAAGAAACGAATACGAAGACCGGGCTGTGTGATTTTTAGTCCGGGATACCATTGCACTCACGGGAGGATTCCTTCCTCCATGCGTTGCGGGCCACAAACTTCGCCACTGTATCCCCGCCTTACGAACAACATGAGCACTACTAGCTTTGCGGTGTAGAGCTCGCTCATCAGAGGGCAGCAGTAGTCTGTTAGGCTAGCTTCTTGGTCGTGCAAAGGAAGACGCGGGAAAAAAATTTGCTCACAAATATCTCTTGATGCAGCCATTTTAGTTTTCCTCTCACATGAGGGAATTTATTGAGACTTTAATAGCGTAGTATACGCGCAGCGTGCAATGACAGAAAGTTCGAAAAATAGACTTTAAAACGCCCTTGCAAGCGAATGCATCTACTAGGGTTGAGTACTATTCGTGTTGTCGACATAAATTACAAAGGAAGAGGACAACGTAATACGTGGGAAAATTCCAAGGCAAATCTGGTTTTAAAATTTAAGATAATTGATATTCGCAACTGCGTGAATTCCGAAGTCGTTTATAGTGACAGCCAGATGGCACGTCTGTGAAGACGACTATTTGATAAAAATGCCTACGACCAGAACATGATACCTATAGTTACTTAAGAGAAGGTAAATGCATCTGGGAGGTGCATAGGGCTGATTCGGGTGGTGTATACAAATGATCATCACCACAACTGAACTGGTGAGGGGGGACGATGGCATTAAAGTTGAATATATGTACATCTTTCACATTCAGTGATGAAGCTATCTCTCCCCCGTTTCTATTGGGCAATTCATAAAGTTACTTCTTATTTAACTGCAAAACACACTACGTTCAGAACACGAAGCCTTGATGTTCAGCTTGTTCCAAGATATCGCCATAACTACAAATCTCAAACACTGCCATCTAATCTGCCCACGATTTAGGTACATATATTACCGTAAGCAGCTTCGCATTGAAATAACTGCGAACCGTTTCTGTAAATGCGAGCTCAAATTTTATGCT